>VXBL01010255.1:1105203-1135889 GCA_013400195.1 Aramus guarauna
AAAATTTTTTTTTTTTTTTTTTTTCAAACAAGCACTGCAGAGTTCATAGTCCTTCAGGATATTTTGCCATTGATACAGACTACAAGAAATAAAAGTATGAAAATGCTTGGTAAACAGATGAGAGCAGTGTGTGAAATGGGGGGTGGGGAGGATATGATTATGGGAATTATGATTATGGCGTTTTCCATCGTGGGAACGTTCCCTTGGTGCTCCACAAGCAGAGCTACTACGGTTTCTAAGCTGCACTTACGTATGCAGCTGCCATAGAAAGCGTTATCCTTGGCAGCAGGGGTTATCAGGTGCGATGCGCTCTGTGACTGTCCCCAGGGAGGGAGGGAGGCTCTGCCGGAGGTCAAAGATTTGCCTAGGACTGCAAATGCCAACCTGGAGGACAAATGAAGGTTTCACTTCCTGAATAGCTGGTGTGTACGTGTGTCTACAAAAGATCTAGCCTGCAGCATGTATTGCCAGTGGGGAAAAATAACCGGTCTTCTGAAAGAGGCCATCTCTTTGATATGATATTTTGGATCAAATTCCATATGGATTTAAAATCCTAAATATGATTGTTGCTAGTTTATGGAGGCACACTGAACAAACTCATGTCTCCAGCTCATTTAACCTTCTACAGGCTTTTGTAGATGAATTTATCAAATATGACATGGTGTCTAAATGCTTTTTAAACATTTTTAAAAGTTATGGCAGTAGCAAATACGTTTAAAAAAGTGAGAATGAGAAATCAAGTTCTCCGAAGTTAGGAAATGACAGAATTTAAATTCGGTGCAACCTGAATTTTAACACTTTAAACTGCATGCAGAAACTGTTTAATGTCTGAGACTTTCAGATTCGGTCCTGCAGTCCTGGTAGCACTGATTCCTAGCAGCTTACGCTCTTCTCTGACAGTGTCTGAGGGTGGTGATGATGGAGGCTTTCAAGTGACCTCCAGCAATACTTTTAAATGTACTTTACATATATTTTCTTTCATTATATTATTGCAGACTTTTTTTTTAAAGAACATCTGCTCTATCTTGTGAGTAAATATTTATTAATTTCTTTTTGTCTCATACAGCCATGACTCGGGGCCAAAAATAGCAGACTATTCTTCATTTACAATTATAAAATACAGCATAAAACATACGCAGAATGGCAACATGAGCTCTGCTGTTTCCTGAATTTTCAGTGTTTGATTTCCAAATTTAATGGTCATTTAATATAGATACTTTTTTAGAAATCTAATATCCTGGTGGAGATGTTAGATGAAAAATGTCACTAGTGTATGTGTATTATCTCACATTGTGAAATAAGACATGGATTCTATTTCTAGCCTTGACACGATGTCTGTGTAAACACTTGGTCAGATCAATAAGGCTGTCTCTGATTTTTGGTCTAAAAAAGGAATACTGCTATCTGGTCATCCTTTTAAAATACTTTAGATTTTTATATTTTTTTTAAATATATCTAGGTGAAAATATAAGCTCTTAATATTTGAGTTGAGGTATGATCTGCTTAATGGGAATGAATTGAGGAATCAGATATGACAACGTCTTTTTCAAAGACTCCCTGGGAGGCTTATTTTGGTTAGTTCTCTCTTTCTCTTCCAACCGTTGTGTTCTGTGAGGACATTGCGTAGATGTATGGTTTCCTTTCAGAGAGGAGAAAATTGGCCAAATGAGATTAATTTAATAGCTTTCCTTCATCCAGTTGCAGTCTTTGCATGAGAGTTGATTGATGTTTTGCCATTTTCACATCTTGTTACAGTCCTTGTCATGTGAATGAATTGTCAGGAGTTTGTCTTGTATACTCTGTGATAGCATAGGTACTCCCACCTTGTTTATGTACTGAATTTTGGTGGACCTATCCATTTTATCTTACTTTAGTTTGTAACTTTACTGACTCCTAAAAAAGTGAAATATGTGACCAACCAAACCTCAAAGTGTTTGAAACAAAGCAATGATTTAATCTCACAGGTGTTTCATACATGGCATGAGGTACTATACCCCAGCCCTGTTGGAAATGACGCTGGGAAGACTTATATGAACGTGCTTATCTGCTAGTTTTGGTTTGTTTTTTAGCTAGTCCGGTCTAAACTAGTGCCTTCACACTGAGGTGAGACTACCCTCTGACTATGTACTATTCTGCTTCTCTGTCCTGCCATAAAGGAGATCAAAATGAGAAGTGAGAGTCTGGAAGAAGAAGAGCCATCGTGGCCGCTAACTGACGGCAGAAGGGCTACTGGGGCAAAAGGGGAGGTAATGGGAGCTGACAGTGTCGGTGATGCACACTGGAGCTGGATTGTGTGGTCTGTGTGTAGGAGAGGGAGGAGGAACAAAGGAAAAATCAGGGAAGAAGAGAAAGGAGAGAATGTGAGTGGAAGGAAGATTAAAATTTTCCCTTCCTTTCAACCTTGAGCCTAATCCTGCTTAACTGCTTTTCTCTTCTTATCAGCCAATTGTACTCCTCTCTTTCCCTTCCCTTTCCCCCTCCCTTTTCCCCTCTGGAGGGGGCATAAAAAAGAAAAGAAAAATAAAAAAAAGCATAGGGGGAAAAAGCAATAGAGTGTAATTTTCTTCATTGGCTCCAGGACTGTGTAGATTGCTTCCCCTTTGTGTGTTGTGGAGTGCTTAGTAATGTTCTGGCATTGCCCACCTGTCTGCATTTTTGATCTTGTCAGTAGTTGTGATGAGATAAAACTGGGAAGAGGGGGTGACATATATGACTGGTTTGAATTCTGTCTGTAAGTCATCATGTTTCTTGTATGTGCAAATATATTTTGTGTAAATTGGAATATATGATGGGAAGAAGTTGGCAGACAGAACTCAACGTGCACAGAATCTGGTCTGATCATTAAAGCAGTTCAGTGCTCGAGATTGTTCACGTGTGCCAAGAATGAAACATTTCTGAATCTGCGGCCTGGCTTTTTATTATCAGAACATTAATTTTTTTTTCTTACGCATAAGCATTCTCATTCTCTTTTTGGTACATCTTGTGCAGGTTTTTGGGTGGTTTTTTTATCAGCGCAGTGTGAGTTGAAAACGCTATTGAATCTGAATAGTAGCGTATTAGGCTTAGCTGAAGCAGACAGCTACAAAAGACATTAGGCGATGGAGACTGGAGCCTGAAATATTAAATGAAGTGTGCATCTTTAATCTTCACAAAAAGGTATGTTTTTAAGGTGAAGATAAACTTTGGAACACAGGACAGTAGAAAAGACACCATTTAGTTTAATAATCTGTAATTAGTGAGAAAATGATGTTCACCTAGCAGGTTCAGCTTTGTCAGAAAATGAATCAACAAAGTGAACAAGTCAGAGATAATTATTTTTCATTATGTCCCTATTTCCATTGTTTTCACTCCGAATCTGTGTAGGCTCACACTGTGGCTCTGCCCTACTTTAGCAGTCAGGTGGTTGATTTTTTTTTTTTTTCTTCCACATCTTTGATTACACCACCATAAAAATGAAAGGAGCTTCATCAGATTTTAGTTTTGGTCTGGGTACTTTTCCTAGCTCTCGAGCCTGAATGAATATTTAAGCAACTCATAATGCAACAATTGTTATTCTGAGGGAAAAATAAAAAGCAATACTCTACTGAGCATCACAGTAGCCTGATGAAAAGGTAATGGCACCTCTGCAGAATAGAATAAAATCAAATCCTAATTGTTTTGGTCAATTTGACTTGCCAGCAAGTCATGCTTTAATCTCCGCATAAATTAGAAGTCTTTTCTCTTTCAAATTCCTGTAGGGTTGCTGTCTTTGGCTTCTGTCTACTTAATTCAGCTCAGCTAGTGAATGCTTTTGGATAATGTCATGATATTTCCATTAAAGAATTCAAAGTTGGTGAGAAGAAAGGTGTCAAACTGCTATTATTCAATCGAGATGAGTTTCAGCGATAAGCCTTTGGTTTGGCAGATTCCTCCAGCACTGTAAAGGACGTTAGTGGATAAGCCGAGGTGCAGGATCCAAGGGCAGAGCTGTTTGCCCAGTGTACCTGCGGTTTGGGTAAACTGTAATTCCGATGACAGCAAATGAAGCTTCCGGTGCTGGTGGCTGATGAAGCAGCAGCAGCGTATGCCAGTGATTGCGCTGGCTTTTGGGAAGGAGGTTGGCACAGAAGGGAAAGGAGGAGGATTAATTTTATTTTTAATTTTAATTTAATTTTTTGATTTATTTCCTTCTGAAAGTAGGTTAGGTTATGGGATAAGTACCAGTTCATGAAGTTATGGTCTTAGTCTGCTCTTGGTTAAGCATGTCCTGCTTTTCCCTTTTTTCTACTCCTAAACATGGTCTATGAAAACATTCTCTGCAGTAAGGCTGCGAAGTATTGAGTCTAGCCCCCACTTTACTGAAAGATTAGTTCTCTGAATAGAGCACTGCTGTTTTGTTTTTCTCTTTATGGAATCATATGTTAGCATGAGGAGGGTCACTATGTTGCCAAAACAGGCTTGATAATCGCCATAATTTCTGAACAGTCGAACGTCATTAAAATAAAAAAGATTAAATCCCTCAAATACTTGTAGAGTTGTGTAGTTGAAACAGGTACTTTCAAGTACAGACCAGAAGAAATAATGTACAACAATCTGAGGTGCAGGTTGTTAAATGGTTTGTTCAATGTAAAGGGTGCAAAGACATTAGTATGTTAATAAAAAAAAAAATTGGAGAGAGCCTTTTTAAAAGTGTTTCTAACCACCTTTTGTAAAAGCCCTACTGAATACATGTGTAGGCACCCTAGAGTTCACACAAACCTTGCTATTTATCAATCCGTTTGGATGACCTTGAGATGCTATCATCCTGGCTCCAATCAGCTATATTCTTGGGAGAGTGGGGGGGGGAAGAGCTGGAGGGGACGCACTGGAAAATGCATAAGTAAGAAGAAAAAAATAAGAAAAATGTTCTTTTCTGGAGAGCTTGAGTTATAAGATTAGATTATAGCTAGCAGAATCAAGGGCACATAGGCATGGCACATGATGATTATGATTTATGGGAGCATTAAAAAGGAAGAAAATCAATATATATTCTAAAAGTTCTGTTTTGCTCAGATTAATCTAAACCCCCTCCTTGGGTTCCTGATGACAGAGGAAGGCTGTGTTGATAAGAACTTTTCCTTTTTTTACCCAACAATAGTTTCAATAACTGTTAATGTACAAATCCAACTTTTAGAAAATGAACCTTTTGTAGCCTTTCATTTAAAAAAAAAAAAAAAGCCAGTAGGTATACTTTGCAATAAATTTAAGGTCAAATGTGACATTAGACAGGCATCTGCTACTAATAAACAAAGTGATAATGCAGTGCATGAAGATTCTATTACCAGGATACAAAACCAAAAGATTAATCTCTCCATAAAAAATATTCTCCCCTTCAGCTCTTTCTGCCAGTTATTTTCTTTGTTCAGATGCCTGTAGCAAAGTGGTATATTTAGCTGAAGATCTGTACTGCTTTTACTTTTATAATTTAGTGCATCGTAGATCTAATCAGATGTTTGTAGCCAGTTAAAAAATGTATCATCCTTTTTTGTCTAATGAATGCTATAGGTTGATTTGATGCAGTTTTCTTATGTAGTTGTCTGAAAATATTTCTTGTGAAAATTTGCTATTTTTTAATATATGTATGTAAATATTTTTTCTAACAGTACCAAATCTAGTTTTGCTAGGTATTATAGAAAATAAAAAATGCAGTAATAAGATAAGCGCAGCCACATAGCCAAATGCCTGCCTCCAGCTCCTCCCGTCCTATAAGCATTGTACAAAGCTACAGTCAACATTCAGGACTAGGACGGGTAAAGACACAATTAAGGCTCTTCTGTAAATGTAAAGACTGTAATACTTTGTATCTAGAAATAAGTGTATTGTATACTTTTTTTTAAGTGTTTTTGTAGTCCTTGCTGGTAGTCTTAAAATACTGCCTTTGAGGTGTGTTGGATTTTTTTTAAACAGCCCCCTTGAAAAACAAAACAAAACCGCAAACAAACTCTCATAAGCAGCAATATCTTAAAAATAGATAAATGGCTTTTTCACTGAAATAGTTTTGTTCCTGGAGGATTAACTTCTAGATAATTAGAGTTTGCAAAGGACATCTATCAGAGTATGTACTGTAAACCAATTAGTGGGTACGTCTGAAGGAGAAACAAATGATGGAAAAAGACACCTCTAACCCCTTGCCCCCCCCAAAACAACCCTTACATTATAGGATGTTTTACCCATATGGAAAAACCTTATTTTCCATATTTCAATATTTAGTTACAAGGTTTAACATTGTCTCTTAAATGTCTCCAGAATTAAGTCCAACTCCTTGGAATGGCTGTAGGTATAATTACAGACTACAGAACTGTAATTACTGTACTGCAACATGTTAAGAAAAATATGAATTATAAAATATCCTTACTAACTTTTCATTGCCACTGAAAAAACATTTTTGTATTCATTCATAGTATTTAAAATACAAACATTTAAAGATACCTTTAGATCTCACTAAAACTTGGCTTAGAAGAATTGTAATGAAGGTAAATAACGAATAAAGCTCTATGGGCTAAGATACTGGGAATCCGTCATTGGAAATAAATGTTTTGTACGTGTCAATCAGTGAAGCTTCACAATACTTCTGTAGAATAGCGAAATGGTAATCTATTTCTTCATTTCAGCTACTTGGTTGGTATAAGGTATGTCTGATGGAGCCTATGACAACACTTGGAACAGAAATAAGAGGTCTGTGTTGCCAGTCCAGTCTTAGAAAAACACATTTAGATATAGAGGTTTTTTTTTTCCTAAAAGTTTAGATCCTAACTCTTAAAATTAAATCTCACTTCTCTTTTAATACTTTTTTTTTTTTTTTTTCTCCTTAAGAGCTCAGGTATATCTTTACAATTAAACTAAACTTCATGGGTAGGGTAGAGTTGAAGACTGTATGTTAAACAATAGTATGGTTAAGGTGAGAAGAAAGGACTGTTTGTGGCATAATGCCTCTCCGGATGAACACTGTAGCTATTAAAAGATGCCTGGAAGCAGAAGTGTGGAAGACTCTTGTATTTCAAAATAAATGTATACCTGAATTCACAGCGTACTACAATCCATGAAAAACAGGCAAAGGGTAGAGGCTGAACACAAGTGTGTACCTATCTTTAAGTTTATTCAGACTAGAAATACTACATGCTCTGTAAGTGAGCATGGAAGATAAGTCACGACTCCAGCGAATAAGCAATATTTGGAGTCTTCTACAATTCATGAACAGCTGTATGAGTGTGTTCTTGTTTTGATCACTGAATGGCAGGCAATTCAAATAAATTGTGTTGCTATGAGTTTCTACCAGATACATTCCTGCTCAAAAAACGTTAGTGTATTTATCCTCAAAACACAGAGAAATATTGTTCCTATAATAAGTAGTAAACTATGAAAACAAGTGAATATTTTGAACATTAATTAAGCAGGCTCTTCTCCAAAGGTAAGTCTATTTTCAATGTTCAGTCCTGATGATGGCAATACTTCTGTTTATGCTCAGAAGCAGAATCCTAAAAACACATAGGGTGTAAGTAACGGACAGTGCTTTATTCTAAGGGATCACAGAATCACAGAATGGTTTGGGTTGGAAAGGACCTCAAAGCCCATCTAGTTCCAACACCCCTGCCATGGGCAGGGACACCCTGCACTAGACCAGGCTGTTCAAAGCCCCATCCAACNACTTCTTTTGATACAGCCCAGGACACGGTTGGCTTTCTGGGCTGCAGGCGCACACTGCCGGCTCATACTGAGTCTTTCATCCACCAATACCCCAAGTCCTTTTCCTTGGGGCTGCTCTCGATCCATTCCCCACCCAGCCTGGAGCGGTGCTTGGGATTGCACTGACCCACATGTAGGACCTTGCATTTGGCCTTGTTGAACCTCATGAGGCTTGCACATGCTCACCTCTCAAGCCTGTCAGGGTCCCTCTGGATGGCATCCCTTCCCTCCAGCATGTCAACCACACCACACAGCGTGGTGTCGTCAGCAAACTTGCTGAGGGTGTACTCCATCCCACTGTAATGCTTCGGAGAGTCCTCGTTTCCCTCAGTAAATTATTACATTTTTTTTCCCTAAATATAATTTCCTGTTCTAAAATGCACAGTTTGCATAAGTATCTGTTTATTTTTAAATTATAATTAAAAATTTTAATATGCTTCTGTATCTTTTCAGGTTTTTGAAATCAACATAGTTCTTTTAAATGAACAATAGAGAATAATTTTGGGTCAACGCTCATTCTTAATAAAGGTAATAGGAAAGTCTTGTAAATTGTCTAAGAATGATTATTCATCTACAGTGTGGGGATATTTGGGGCAGACTGGTTGTAATTAATTGCACAAACTTGGAGAAACTGAGAGACTAGGATTAGAAGGAAGAACGCTAAATTATTTTGCAATGTGAAGCATATTCACTTATCTACCTTCTTGGTATTCATAATTCTTTTACAGTAATTCTCATTCTCTTGAGCTTTTTGTCAAGTTTAAAATCTTCATTAGAGATTACAGTTTCCTGAGGAATGACCCTCTTTATTGTAAGAGCAGCAGAATCAAGATAGTTTTGTTTGCTGAAATTAATGACTGATATCAGGTATTTGAAAGCTAATGTGTAACAATGAATAACTTCCTCCGTATTATCTGCTTATTCTTCTTTTTGGTAGAAGTTACATATCTGACCAGCTAATTAATCATTAAGTCTTTAACAGAAGTTATTGTTTAATGTTTATTATGTTTACAAGTTTTGATCCATAGCAGGTTTAGTTTTAAGACTAGGTATAAATGAAACAGACTGTGGCAGAAATAGAAGTTATTTTCAGTCACTATGAGTGTATTTGCATCTCCTGAAATTTATCATTCTTAAACGACATAGTCACTGTGAGAGAGGAAAACAGCTATTTTCAACTGTAGCATACAGAAAAAACCACCCTGTGGTGACCTGCTTTGACATTTCCATGTATTTGAGACTGAGAATTTGAAAAATCTCTTGCAATTTTTGAATACTTTTGTCAGATAAGGAAGAGTAATTGAAATTGTCTGTTACACAACCTTTAAGATCAAATAGTGACATATTCAGAGTGTATTTTGTTATTTTACACCATAGGGTGAGCTCAGTGATAATATTAAAGGAAACATCTGTTCTGATTTTCTCTTAATTTATTGGCAGAGTAGTGTTTCTCCCTCTGAATTTTACAGTCATCAGCTGGAAATAACCAGGTATTTTAAAGTTTTATGTTATTCAATTAACGTTTTACATAATTCAGATCACTTGCTGCACATTTAGTAATGCAAATTTTATATTTTGTATATTCCTAAATCAGTTTAATTGATAAATTGAAAATAATACACTAAACAATTAATTATTCCATTTTGAACTCTGAAATACCAAGAACCTCTTCCAAATACTTGGATGTTTCTACTTGTTAAGGTATATGTGACCAGAGAAAACCATGACCAATAGCAGTCCTGTTATAATACCGTTGAACCATGATTTCCTGAAAAAATACGGCAGTGTCAAGTGTAACTATAGATATTCCTTTCCTACTGTTCTCCAAGCACAGTTGAAGACAGAGAGGAAGGAATTGAGAGCTTAACATAAAGAATGTGTTACTGAAATACTAATTAGCGGGTGAAAAAACTTTGGAACCGGAGTGCTAAGCAGACTTAAGATGTACATTTCTAGGTCTTCCAGGCCTCTCATTTCTAAGAGTTTACTTAGAATATGACTGAAAGTAAATAAGCTTACTACAAAGTGTAGTGCTGTTGAGATTTATCTGAGGTTTTTTAATTGGTTTGGGGTTCTTTTCCATCTTGAAACTGATATTGCTAAAGAAAGCAAATAATACATCGCAGAATTCCCAACTGCTTCGATGCCCTTGTCACATTTATCACTGCACATTGGTAGGGACCTTTCAAGATAAACAATGGAAAATGTGAATAAAAATTCGCCTTAGGAACAAACCACCAGCTCTGGCAAAATGTAGACTTTAGTAAACCTGTAGCTTTGTAGACTATATAAAGTCAAGACTCTTCTAATGTTTATATTAGTCCTGTGTTTTGTTTGCACTTTGTGGATGATACTGTGTTTTATTTGTTCTCTCTCTTCAATTCTCTCTACATTGAGATAGCCTGGAAGAAAACACTTTAGTCTTGTGTAATTAATTTTTCAGTACGGTTTGCATAAATTGTGTGCTAAATATTTCATTTGCTGCAATAATAACAGCGGACAATGACATAATAAAAAGCCTGTTGCATGAGTTATATTTCTTGAATATCAGAGAAGTTGACCTACATTGTGAATGCCTGTAATGCTTGTGAGAGCTGCTGGATTACTACGCTTGGGTACCACGACAGCTTTTTGCTGAAGAACGACAATGGTTAATCACAAGAAGGCAGCATCAGGAGAAGCAGAGGGGGCCTTCCAGCTTCACTGTGAGCCTCTTTAATTATGTTTTAGGGTAAGAGAGTCCATGTGCAAGATCAATCTTTTGTCTGATCTGTTTGTATCAGTTATGAGAATGCTTTTGATTATTGAGGTATCAGTTTAATTCACGTAGGATAGATACTACATACTCATTTCAAAGGCATTTGGGGTAGAGGGAGAAAGAAACATTGACTCATTCTGCCTTTCACTGAACGCGGACTCTCCTGTGATGAGTTTTGGCCCCCACCGAGTTGGACTGAAAACTAAACCTAGTGACAGAAATAAATTCCTTCCTTCTACATTTTGTTAGCAATCTCGTCTTTGAATTATGTATTTGTAAGTGCAGAGCTTTTTGATTTAAATATTAGAGGGAATAAATAAAGATTGCTGCTTGATTTAAAAAAAAAAAAAAGTTTCTGAATACTTGTAGTTAATATATTATTTCTGGCCAAAGTTATTGTCCTCCCCACGCACATAAAAAAATATAAGAAAAGAAACCCAAACAAACCAAAAGCCCAAACAAATAAAAAAATCAGAATTGGCGAAAAGTGACAAGAATGTTGACAGTATTTTATGAAGAGCGTTGTTATTTTCCTGCCACTGTAATGTACCTTGCTATGTCAGCTTCTGGTTTGCAGGAAAGTGCAGAACAAAGGAGATGAAGAATGGAACAAAAACCAGACAAAATGAGTCATGGTCTGTTTGTTCACTGAAGCCAAGGTAGGATGCCAACAACGATGACTTCATTTGCTGTACTTCATTGATGACATATCAGTATTGCTGAAGTCGGCTCTGATTTTTTGTTCCTGCTTTGTATTTATATAAAGACAGCATAACTTTTCAGAAGCAAATGGAGCAAGACAGAAGCGGAGGCCTGAGTCACTGACGTATTCCCACCAGTCACCTTGCACTGTTTTATTGAGAAGTGTTCCCTTACTGGGGGAGATGTCCTTGAGGAGAAAAGTTGCATTGTCCTTGGTGAGTTAGCACGTAAGTTAAAAATCATATTACGCTTTCCAAAGAAGCAAATGATATTGCCAAGGTTCTGGCCAGCATTAACGTTACAAATAAAGCAAGTAGCGACAGATTGTGCATGAGCCATTGCAGGGTATGCTGTATTACGACAGTTGCTTTTATGACCTGAATCATTGTACTGCTAGGTACAAAAGGTACAATATATACATATGCACAGAGCAATATTTTATGCCGTAAGCACGCAGTTCTGATGATGGTAAGCTTAATAAAACTGGTATTTTCTTCTTTGTTTTCTTTCATGATGTGTATGGAGCTAAGTAGGGTTCTACGTTTTGCTATTCTTTTGATATCTTACCTTGAAAATGCTGCGGAGCACTAAAAGATAATGTTTACTCATGCAAAATCTCGTGTGAGCTTTGAAAGCCATAACTGTGGTTAGACAGGCCAGACGCAGACATTATATTGTGCAGTGATTTGACACCCGTATAATGACTAATTCCTGCATAGGGCATAACCCAGTAAGACACCAAACAACTTGTGAAAGCTATTAAATGTCTCCAATGCTTAAGTAGCTCAGTAAAAGCTAAAGATAATGCTTAATTTCAGTGTTTAGCCTCTTAATGTATTGAGAAGAAACAGGAATGCTGCCTTTAGTAAAAATAACTCTACAGAAAGCTCTTTACAGTTCAAATATCTCTCCCGATAAAAAAGCATAAGTGTATTTCTTATAGGCTGTAATTATTTCAATATTTATTTTGCTTTTCTCCTCTCAATCTCTTTTGTTGTCTCCTTCAGAGCTTTCCTGATGGTTCGATACATAGTGGCAGATGAATCTGGGCAAAAAAATTAGTCTGGTTTTTCTTTGCCAATATCTATGAAACTTCCTATTTTTTTTTTTTTTCCCCAAGAGAATGTGGCAGAACTAGCATTCGTTTACAAAGAAAAAATAATTAGGCTGTATAGCTAAGGGGATTACATAACTTAGCAGTAAATCCTTGAAAAGATTTTTATGGACGAAGCACAATGTGATATAATTTAAAAAAGTTATGTAGCACTCTGAGAAGCCTTCCAGGTTTATTTTGATGGGCGTACAGGACCTACAATTTTAAAATATGCTCAGATAAATCAGATTTTATCATGATCAATGTATCTGTGAAAACAGGTCAAGCTTCAGGTCCTTTGTCATCCTGTGTACTCCCTGTATGACGTAGAGTGGAAGTGAAAGTAGGGCTAAGCTGCATCTCTGTAGCAATGCCGCTCTGCTTTTACAGATACAAGTTCCTCCTTTTAAAGCTGTTACGCTCGTATAAGCGGCAGACAACGCACAACAGCACAAGCTTTAAATAATAGAGGGAATAGAATATACTGTGCTGTATACTATTAGAGAATTGGATGAGAGAGACTGCAGTATGAATAAGGCACCTGCATTGAGAAATGAACTGAAAAAAACAGTTTCTCCTAGAGTTAGACCTCTATCACATAGGAAAGTCTTAGCCAGTCAAGGAGATACATGTTAATGTGTAGTCTCAAATCCAGTGCAGGTTGTAATTTAATATTAGAGGTCAAGAATCTCTGTGGACATTTTGTGAATATGAATACAATTGAAGTAAGCAATTTGTAGTTGGAAGACAAAATGGTATGTAAAGCAAAGTTAGTTAATTTGCCTTTCATAGTAATGTTCAGCAATCTATTTGACTCTAGGTGTAAAGTTGTGTTACGTCTACGAATTCACTCCGGGACCCTGAATTTTTCAGTTTCAAGTATTGTATTGACCATTAATTGTATTCTACTGATCACAAAAGCACTATATGTCAAAAGTATGTGGGTATTAAATACAACTATATAAAAGGCTTCTTGCTTTGCTATTACAAAATGCCTCAGAAATATGACCAAGTAAATATCTCCACTTTACAAACTATGAGTTAAAATAAGGGTAGAACTGTGGTGCTCCATCTGCACTGGATTTGCAGTGAAAGGGATCTTCTCTTGCTGCAAAGCACCTGTAGACTTGTCCAGGGCGAGGACTTTGTCTGCATTAGAGGTGGAAGCCATTTGTAGACCTTATTAATTTTGTTTGTGGATACATTAGGGTCAGAGAGTTGCAAGGATGACAAAATGATCGTATCCCAGAGCTGGTGGGTGAGGTGTGTTAAGTTTAGTCAAGACCTTATGTATAAATAAGAAATGAAGCAAAAGCAGGTGGGGCCCCTGTTGGAAGAAACAAGGAAAATACTGTGGTATTTCTCTATCAGCAGTTGAAAGGGTGAGAAAAGGACAAAATAAGACAAAGGCAGTGAAAAGAAGTAGTTGCTGATGTCAGAAAACATACAGATAGGTCACTAAAATAATTGTTTGATGCACCTTACTAAGCCAACCTAGGTGTCAGAAGAAGCAAAAGCATGTGTTGGGTCACTAGCCTAAGTTAATTAGTATCGTCTATTCTTGGCTTCATCAGCATGAATGAGCGTTGCAAGGATGAAATTCTAACACTGTTATCAGGACCAGGAAGGCAGGTACAGGTGACCAGCACCCAGTTTGAGATGGGAAGACTGAGGTACTTCAGCATTAAATTGAAACTGGAGTATTGATCAATCCCAGGTAGCCGGAACTGCTGCTTGAAAACCATTCAGATGAAAATAGTGCCCAATAATTTTTAATGGCATGGAACGAAGTCCCTGAAGCAAGACTTATCTGAAGATGAGAAAAAATTGATAGAGCAGCTTGATGAGGTAGGTTTGGGGCACTTGGGTGCGTGGTCAGTTGTATTTTAAAAGCCGTAAATATGTTAGCATCTCTCCAGAGATGAAATTGATATCTTAATTTTTAATTTGTAGGGATTTCATTTAATTTATTATTTTATTTAGTTTAAGAAAATTATTCTTTTGTGTAAGTAAATGTATCTGGATTATATGTATGTATTAATTTTTTTCAAGACTTGGTCCGTGGTGGTCTAAATATCACATGTCAGCTTCTGGGCAGACTGCAAAAGTTATATTGGGATGCTCATATTAACATGTAGGCACACAGGTAGAGCTTTTACATGTCTGCAAACCCTTAACAATCAGGTATAGACAGCTTGAAATTGGATTTATTCAGTGGCATTTAAGGTAAATCTTTTATAATCACATTAAAACCTTTTGGAATCTTTGATCCTTTGACATTCATTATCTAATATCAAACAAATGGTCAAATATGCTTTCTTGTGCAGACTCTAATCTTTTTCTATCTGTACATATTTTTTCAAAGTGTTTCATTACAGGTCTGCTTTTCAGGAGTATTTTTATCACATAATTGGAGTATTTCAACCATCAGCACTAGGTTCATTTCATTCTTCATGATAATCAGCTTCTTGGTAAATGAGTGATTTCTAACATGTGTAGATACACAAATGTTACTAGTCCTCTCTTTACTTCTGATGATATTCTCAGACTCGCTAGTACTCTTTTCTCTAGAATACACAATCTGCTTGCATACAATCACCTCTTTTGCAGTTTTAAGAAGTTTCAAATGTTTTGCCCAATATCAAATGCACTGTATTAGTAGTCACTGTTTATAACAACAAGGCATGTGTTAGACTGTTCAATGTCTTAGCAGTATTTTCAGCTGCGTGCAACTCAAATGAAACCCTGAGGACTTCATGAGACCAAAAATACAGGATTAGATGGCCCCTTTCTTATTGCTTCTATTTACTAAAACAATCCAGTACACAAAGATTAATTTTATTTCTACTTTTTATGACATCTGAAATTTCTAAATTTGAAAAACTCCAGAGGATAAATTATTAAAACAATGTACTTGTTAAGAAATCAAACAAAACTACACTTACTCTTGGCTCTTTATTAAACCATGTATCTTGATTATACCTCAGTTATGTTACTGTTTCTATCTGAAACAGCTTAAGAATGTTAATTGAACTTTATTAGTTTCCTAAAATAATATTAAATGTAAAACTAATCCTCCTGATTCACTATTATTGCAAGTTGTATTGAAAACTGAACTGGAGACTTTTTCCCCTTAACACGACAAACATTAGGCCATTCAACTTTATGGATTGCTGAATTTTAAAGACAAATTACTTTTTGTCTTTTAAATTCTAAAATGCAAAGTAAAGCTTAAAGCAAAGCCAACACCTTATATTTGAAGATTTCACAGTGCATGTGCATGAAAAATTGTTATCTTCTCATCAAGCTGCAAAATTTCAAAAATTTCCCCTGGGCAAACTTGAAACTGAATGGAGCTATATCATAAATTCTAAACGTGTTTGTACATGTTAGCCTGCTAGCAAATTATCTGTGTGACTTTTGTTTTAGTCTAAGGAACTCCTTCAATCTATCATAATTAAATTATCATGCATGTACACAGGGCTTAATGCATGACCATTGTTTGAGTTTTTTCTTAATTTTTAGAGCTTGGTAATTTTGCTTAGAATTTATGGTTTAATAAATAATGGTTCCAAAAATATTCTTCTACTATTTTGGGCTTGATTTTTTTTTTTTTTTTTATTTGTAGAAGATCCCTTCCTCACCTGAAGGAGCCTCTCTTCAAACAAAACTTAGGCAAAGTTTCTCTGTTTGTATTGGTCAGACTCCTATGAATTGTTTTTAGCTTAGACCAGGAACAAGTTTAGGTGTCTGCTATGGTTTTGTGAAATGCTGTGGTACTTTAACCAATTGATGTTGGTAGGACTCAGTCCATCCAGAGCAATACCGAGATGTTTAATTGTCTCAGTGGTGTATGGCTGTCATTTCTCGAATTTGTGGGTAAAAGAGCAGGATAAAATAGAAAGCTTCCGTGTTGGTCAATATATTTTTACTTTTTGTCTGTTACAACCTACACAGTGATAAAAATAAAGAACGCATCTTTTTAGTCGTCTTTATACTCTGGTACTGATTACCCTGCTTTTAGAAGCAAGTTTTGTGGACTTGTGTTTTCATGTTACAACATGGTCTTACAGTGAACAGTGATTTAATTTGGGGACAATGCAAGAGGAAGGCTCAACACAGAATCGTGGTGACAGCTGTAATATCTTTTTTCCAGAGTGTAGGACATGACTCAAGAAGCTTTTTTAATTTAAGTAATGAATAATTGTAGTTGAACATTCTCTAGATTCCTTCACTTTTTTTTCTATAAATGCTGCTGTGTGTTAATGAAATGCAGCTTTTAAAAATTGAAGTACATCAAGTAATTGCAGTACTTTTACATTTCATAGTTGTGTGCTTACAGTGATAGGTTTGAACAAATACGAACTCTTCTGTTTCTTATCAAAAGTTTCCGACATTTCTATAAGGGGGAAAAAAAAAAAAAAGAATGTTTACAGGAGCATGCTACGTAGTATTTTTGAATGCTTTGGATTTCAGCTGCCTCTTTAGGTTTTTCATAGACCACATTTCTATTTGACCTCTCACCAAAGTGTGAATACATATATGCATTACTGGACATACTGTACATCCTGCATGTGAAGAGACCTGAGTTTTTATAGAATACGAAATGACTGAAGTATCAGATATTTTGTTGTATAAGGTTTGAATAATTGTTTCCATATGGTGCATGATAAAAAGCTGTTGCAACCAAGGGCTGATAAACTTATTGCTTTTATTCCAGATGGCCCAATTTGTGCATCTGCATTAATATTAAAAATTTAAGTGTTTTCTTTGAGAATCAGCTGAACAGTGTCCTGGGAGCCAGCAATGTCTCTTCTGGGCTGATTTTCCTACTGCAGTTCTTCTCCTTCTGTCTCAATTCCATAATTTTTGCTTATATATTTATTTATTAATTCATAATGTGCTCCCTCACAGTGCTTAAGTTGGGGAACTGTTTGTGAACAGATATCAGAACAAAAAATGTACATACAGTATTCATACAGGTTTTGAGTAAAGTTGCATTTTAGAAAAGTTTAACGCACTTTATTTCTAGCCAAAAGGAAACATAAAAGGCTGAATAAATATTTAAGTGAATTCAGCCTGAGTATATAGAAACCAGATGTAAATTACTAAGACAAATTGCCTTTGTATCAAACTTTTCTTGCACAAAAATCTTTTGAGTAGCTCATTAAAAATACCTTGTGGGTAAATTCTCTGTTAAACCAATATCCTTTAGAGAGAAGCTAAAGTTGTAAGTACTCAAAAAGTTTCATGTTTCCTTGTCAACTAAAAGCTTCATTCTCAGAAGAAGAGCTTGTATCTCTGTCTATTTGGATAAATTTTTATATTTACTTAGTATGCTGGAATAAAAATACTGTTGATTGAACTGCTATGTATTCTTTAGAACTACCTGAGAATGTTGTCTGACTCTTTAAAGCCTATAAACTCACAGGATGTTTATCTCTCGCCAACCAAATCCAGAGTACAAAACAGGTATTGAAATAATGCCCATAATAACAGGGAAGTACCTGAATTTTTATTATTTTTTTTTAGGAAGAGTTTGTGTCGCCAGGCAGTTCCTATGACCATCCTGCTTCATCTCTTCTACAGAAGAAATATGTTAATGTCGTTGTTACTCAGTACTTAAATCAGCAAACGCATAAAGTCTTCTTCCCCTATGTGTTTTTCTGAATATCCCACTGCTTTACCCTGCAGACTTTTCTGAAAGATGATTTGTCCCATTTGTCCTACCAACTGCAATTAATATTAGACACAATTTGAATAACTTCATGTAATTGTTCTTTTTCATGCCTTGTCTTGAAAAAAATTCTTAAATCTTACTCTAATTTATTTGTGAAGAGGCCATGCTACTCATTTTCAGAAGTTGAGCTCATTAACTAACAAGCTTTTCTTCCACTGTCTACTAATTTTCCCTGAATTCTTCACACAGGTGAGTGGAGGCTCGAAGAGATTATGGTCAACTGGGAATCTTCCAACAAAATGCCTCTGCATCCGGAAAGGTACATTTGTCTACATAAAACACTTTTGCAGTAATAAACACCTCATTTTTGTAGGGGGAGTTTCTTACATTTAGGAGGTATTTGCAGATGAGGAGCAGTGTCTGTGAAATTTTACCCTTGCTGACTTAGGTTTTTTTTTTAATCTCTGTATCTCAATACTTGTTTGTGAAGTCTTGTTGAAGTCTTAACCTATGTGAAACGTGTCTGAAGAAGTTTGCAACTTCTTTGAGAAAAGCAGCTATATATATAGTTCATGGCACTTGCAAGCTCTCTTTGCACAACTAGCAGTCTGTGAGTCCCGTGAGAAAGACAGAACTGTGTTCTTCTCCGAGCTTTTGGGTTCTTCCAGCACAGCCGGTGCAGCCCGTATAACCTTTGCAAGAGAGTATGGTGTCCTGTGTTTGCAGTTTGACACTGTTGTTTGTATGAGACGACTTGAGAATAGTCTTTCTGGATGTGTGAAGAAAATGATAACCTTTATTGGAGGGTTCATGTGAGTTGTAACTGACAACAGAAGATCCTGCAGGGGGAAAGGACTTTCTCCTTACCATTGGTCCTGCACAGAAATCATCTGGCAAAGATGATGAAAAGGCTAAATCCTGTTCACTGTGAGCTAATTCATTGTGGCTTCTTACAGGAAAGAAGCTGGCCTAATCTACACCACGGCTAAATGTACACAGATGAAAATGTAAGGTCAAAATGATGCAAAAATAACAAACCAGAAGGTTCTAGAAAAGCGATGTTAGGAAAAAAAGTGACATCATATTTCTAATAGCTCTAAACTACCAGAAGCTTAGAGAGAAACAGTTACATCTTCTCATTTCCATGGAAAAGCAAATCATCCCCCCCCACACACACACACACCACTGAAGAAAGCTAAGACAGGGAAGTTTCTAGTATTTTGAATGCAATTACTTACTGTATGTTCTATTTTTATTGGAAACTTAAAACTTGAGGGTTATTCCTTATTTAATGCAAAATTAGAATTTATGTCTAGGCAAACAAGGGCATTCTACTTCATTATTACTCCTGTCTAATAGTAGATTTGCATAGTTCACTAGCTACAAATTACATTCCCCAAAGCCGTCATCATTAACCCCTGAATATGTGTTAGAAGAGATATGGCTAAAGTGCAGGCAAATAAGGAGAGCAACTCTCTAATAATTGTGCAGAGTGGAACAGTAGGCTGGATAATCTGTTGAATGCATTAGCATATACTTGTGATGCGAATGCACAAGGCTGAGGAGCATAAAGCATGTGAAAGAGAGACTTATGTTAAAATAGTGTAGGTGGTGTAGTAGGTGAAAAATTGCCCCTTGTGGTGACATATTAAGATACAGTGAGGTGATTATTAAAATGCCAGCGTAAACCTAAAAGACTTCTGATTTAAATTTCTGATGTTTCAATTGTCTATCTGTCTTGAGAAGAGAAGAAGCAAAGCCTGTGTTTATTTGATTGCACAGCATAATAAAAAAGAAATTATATTTAGAGGAGTGATATTTGCCATCTTGATGTCTGATATTGGTCAAAAAGCCTTAGAAGCAACTGGTCTGACAGTTTTGTTTCTTTTCAGAGTGTATCATGCATCTCTCTAAACTGCTTGTAATAAAATCAGAAAGCACTGACCCATAATCTACAAAAATAGCACAAATAATACATTCCGGCTTAGTGAATCTTGTACTGGAGACAAGCTCTAGTGATAATATATGAATTATCTTATTCTGTCCTCTCCATTACCTTGTCAGTAAATGTGGCAAGATACTCCAGTTCCTCACAGCTCCAAAGCACTAACTACAGTATTATGGATATAGATGTCCGGCTCTTTAGCGTTTCAGCGTTTAGCTCATTCACCAAACCAGTAAGTGTTCATCACATATTTTTTATTTATTTTCTTTTTTAGATTTAAACCACCACAGAGCACAAAATTGACAGACTAATGTGAGACAGTAGAAGATACAGAAGTTTTCCGATGATCTATCTTCATCAGTCTGTTACTCGTTCCATTCAATGAAAACTTGTCTCGTTAATGAAAGCCATTAAAATAGAGTAACTGCGCATGGAGAAGGGTAAGCAGCCTGCTTTCCGACATTGCGTTAGTTTTCTCCTTACTTCTCGTTTTAGTACAATTCAGATTTCAGGATGACTTCTGCAAGGCTAATGGTTTCCCATAAACGTGTGGACGTGAAAGTGTAATGAAAAATGTAGCAATAATCAAACAAAATTCATATGTCGTAAGCCAGTTAAGTTCACTAGCATTGTATCAGGAAAAGAACATTTCAGAATAAGAAAGCACTGCAAAGTATTACTGATCTTCCATGCCCAAAATACTTTATTTCCAATGTCTTGCCCCCCTCCCCTCCCGCCCCGTGTGCACTGAAATGTGCAAAGGTACAACATTACTTTTATCATACTTCTGCACAAAGTATGTTTGCCCTAGAAATATTTGTCATTCCTGGGTGAGATAACTAATTATTTAAAAAGTTAAGATATTCTCACAAAGCTTTGAAGTGGTAAAAACCCATGACTTTTTTAACTTTTAACCAAAAAAATTAATAAAACTTTCAAAGATATACAGAACAGTAATTAATTATGGTGCCTCTGGGTTTTAAAAATACTGTACTTTTCTAATTACAGAGCTTCCAGAGTCATATATTCTGATTTGTTTTCAGAAACATGCATAAAACTTTACTAAGGTTAAGAGAGGTAATACGTAACTTCAGGAGAGGGAAAATATATCCTAAAAGACTTTCGTGTCGTACACGTAACAGATCATAATGTATAACAGAATCAAAAATATTTTCATTTTTATGATGAATGTTGGAATGAAATATTACATACTCTCTGTCTAGACTTTGGAAAAACCTCTAGTGAATATATCTGAGGAAGGAAAGAAGGAAGAAACAAGGAGGGTTAAAATGTGATCATCCATCTTAAATATAATTTAGAAAAGTTTCAAAGTTTCCCTGGTGCTAAGTCCATTCTGCTTTCTCTCATGCTTGTTACAGGTGTCACATTCACAATTAATTGCTCTGGGCGATTGTGGGGAGGTGACAGAAGGCCAAAAAAATCTGAGGATTATTCAGAGCTCATGTTTTGAAAGCCACCATATTTTATTTTTTTTCTTCTGTTGTGGCAAGAAGGATTATGCATTGTGACTCTGAAAAAAGCAAAGATGCGAGTAGTTCATATAACAGTTTTTGTAGCTTTAAGTGATATCTGATGGATGATTTAAATTTTAATTAAAAAAAGTAGGTATATTTAATCTACTTCCAATTTATGATACTGTAGAGCCAAATTATTTAATTTAGTAAAATGGCATTAATCCGAAAAACAGACATTATTTTTTTTTAACAACTATATCCTAAACTTTTTTAGCTATTTTGTCTGCAGTGTTGTTAACTTTCTATGTAATCACCTGAAAATTCTCCAAAATTATTCCCAGATTTCAATTTATTTTAGTAACTATATATAGGATTAATTTACAGATTCACTTATGCAGTGTTTTGTTTGTGTCCTGACTTTGACAATAAGTATATGAGTTTATTGAAATACAAAGTAAAAATAATGGTTCTACTGTTAAAGGTTGAGATTACTATTAAAAAATGATATATTGAGTTTTATTTTATAATATCAAATTATTTTCATTGCAGTAATTCCTAAACTTTAAGACAATTGATTAAACATATTAGTCTGTAATAGTACTTAGTACAGAGTATAGAGTTATCTAGTTATGTAGTGTGCTGTGGTTCTGCTGTTAGAAAACAGGATTTGGAACAAGGAACTGTTTATTGGAAGCAACCAAGATTGGGGTTTTTTCCCATCTTCGAGCCTCCAAATGATATTTCAACCCAATTGACAGGATCCAAAAAGGTAGGTAGAGCGTTCCAAGGTTTGACATTAGAACATGTACCTTTTCAGCATCTGCCCATCAGCAAGAAATACCAAAGTACCTGTCAGATACTGAGGTTCCTGTCACAAGGCATTGCGTAACATAAACATCGTGGAATGGGAGCCCCTAGGAAAGCTATGGACTGTAGAAAATCTCACTCCTTCTAGAAGATCTTAAAACTGGTAGGAAATACGATGTCTCCTGCAGAAGTGGAGGAGACCTTTGTATGTGTCAGATCGTGGTATATCTAGACCTCAGACTATACTAATATCCATCATCTGAGTAGTCATGAGCAAGACTATATGCATGTAGGTGGGGAGACAATAGCTCAAAACCCTTTTTAGGTGATGTGCTAACTGCTTCAGCAGAGTCGTGGAGGTGTGTCACGAAAGTACTGTTTGATCAAGCTCCTTTGATTTACAGGGAGAAAAGCTTTTAATTCAGGCATAAATTAGTTACATGCACAAAAACAATTCTGTAGGCATCCTACTTCAGAATGTAGGGTTTAAAAACATGAATGATGCATCATGATCTTCTCCATATGATAGAGTTTGATTCTCTGATGACTCCTGCTGTTTTGAAGCTGTTATGGAATTCATCAAGAGAAGTCTGAAAAACCTGACTGCAGTACTTTTAATTAAAAGATGTTTGCTGAATTTGGTGTTTTGTTAAATGTTTATGTACATCTTATGTTTCATCAGGATCGCAGCCTGGGGTAGATGCTTGCAGGAGTAGTTGCATTTTTAACGTTTATAAACTGACACTTCTGTGATACTTGTATCACTAATTACCCAATGGAGAATGAATGTTTCTAACTTGACTATAAATGAATGAAACTGCTTTGCTGGTAATTCAAATGTTCATGATCTGTTTCTTAAATTTCAGACATTTTGTCATGCTTGATTTGGTTCATTGCTGTGTTTCAGGTGAGGAACAGCAGCGTATGAAGTTCTACAAACTGAAAAAGTGAGCAAGAACCACTAAGGAAATCAAATGCATTCAATGAAAAATGTTCATTTATTGTTCATTAACAGAGGTAAAACTCATTACTACATGAGCTGGTCCAACTTGGAACAAAGCTGTCTGTCACACATCCTTCTTTGATTCTCTTGGAAGTTGATTTTTGTTAGTGTGTTGTCTCAGTACATTAGTCCAAGTGAAATGCCACAGGATAGAGATAAAATCCAATTACTTGTTTGGCTGAAAATAATTTCTGTTAAAGTTGGAACAAAAGGCATAAGAAATACCACATCATCTTTAATAAATCTTAGACTATTACAAAGAATCTTGGAATGCTATGAACCAGCTTTTAATGTGTGCTTCTCCATTAAGGCAGAAAATTGCACTGGGGAAAAAAGTACCCAGCCTGTTTCTGCTCCATCGCAACAGTTTCACAGATGATGCTTTGCTTTGAATTTGCATTGGAAAAAAATTAACGTTGCTGACACTTTGACTGTGTAAGAATTCTGATATAGTATGCTAATTAAAAGTCAGTTTGGTTACATATGTATGTTCAAGAGGAGTCTGATATCTTTATAAATTACTATTCTCAGACATTTCTGCTTCTTACCAACACCACTGATTTCTTTGCATATCATTCAGGGAGCACAAGTGTAATCTTTAGAGTATAAGAATAGGGGAAAATGACTTTTTTTTTCCCCCTTCACTATTACAATCACCATCATAACACTTTCCTGGTTTACCAATCCTGTTCTTGTTACAGTCTCTGTCCCAGAAATAAGAAAGGAATTTTAATGCCAATGCAAGCTGTGAAACGGTAAATGACTGCGCGACCGAGTTACCAGAATGTGATGTATTAGGTCTGGAATGCACTTTTGTGTTCTCCAACCTTTAACAGAAAAGAAGAATAGCAATCAAATGAGCAACACTGAATAGGGCAGGACAGTAGATTTGACTATTGGTAGTGGGGAGCTAAGAAATTCATTTTTGGAGTGGGAAGATTTGGGGTGAGACTCTACCTCTTCTGTCTTCCCCCTGTTTATTATATTGTGCAAGCTAATCTATTTACCAACCTGTCTTCTTCAAAATGGTAGCGATAACCATGCCGTTGGAATTCAAGAAACAACAGCTAAAACCAAAAATAAATTCATATCCTATGTAATTCTCTTTTCAGTTATCGTAATGAATGGATTTGGCCCAGGAAATGAATTAAACTAGTGCCTTCATATCATTCCCTAATCTCTTCTCAGTAACATCTGAATCATTTTGGTTTATATTTAAACTTCTGCTGCTGCATGTTGGGAAATATCTTCAATTAGTTATCATTGCCAATCTAATACTTCTGGTCAGCTACTACTCAATTATATATATATGTAATCACAATAATTGGGGTTATTTGACTTAGGCTTACTTCAGTCTTTCAGAATTATAATTTAGATATGAATTTGACTGTTTAGTGGAATCCTGTTCTTACTCGCTGGGTAACACTCATTGATTTTTATGAAAGTATCATTTTGTTCTAGGTGCCATAGGCAATTGCTTCATCTAATTTAATGTGTTTAAACAGCTGAAATAGTTCTGCAAGTGTTCCTTGTGCTTGTACTTGTCTGTTCTACATTTTATTTAATGCCATTCCTCCAGTTTACACCATGACGTTGTCTCAGTGTTTCACATAATATTGCCTCGTCTCAGACATTCTGAATGGTTTTATGCCGTCAGCAGTTGTTCTTCCTCAGATTTTCTGTCTTCCCAATCTTTTTCCTGCCTTTGTGAGGTAGAATTTATTAGCTGTCCGTTTTGAAACACATTAAAACAACATACTATAATCTTGAAGAACAAATTTCACTTTGCCTGCCCTGGCCCAGTTCTCCATATTTTGGATGTTTAACAGAATTACTGCCAAAGCACTATTGATATTATTTATATGGTATTATCGGCTTCAGTCGCGTGGCTGTCACAAGGCCAATGATCGCTGCAGATGTGCTGGTCTTCAGCACTGGTAAAGGGAAGGAAAAAGCGTGCGCTCAGAGGAGTCCCGTGAGATGAGTTATCTATGGATGAACCCGCCGTGATTTCCCCATTCTAATCTCAGGTGAAGATTAAAAAAAAAATGAATGACACTTTTGCCGTGCAATTCAGTACTTCAGTGAAGGTGATTTGACAGCCATCTCTGTGAAAGAACAGATGGTGGAAGAATACTCTGAGGTGGATTCTTTTCCTTCCCTCCAGTAGATTCTTTCATTCCGGTGAATAATTGATGCAGAAAGGAAATTCACAGCATTAACTGCTTACCAGAAACATCAAAATTGTTTGAGAGGAAAACAAAGCTTTGTTATTTTCAGAGGGGGTTGAATGTGTCTGTTATCAGCCATTTTAAAGAACATTTGGGCAAAAGAATAAAAGCTACTGATGTTTATGACTGCGTGCTCTGTTACGTTCGAACTCTTGCTGACAGCAAAAGGTGACATCCGTATATATGTGTGCATGTGTATATGGAACTCAGAGTTTATTGCCTGTCCAGATAATGCTTTAGCAATTATTGATAATGCTTTAGAAATTATTGACAATGCAGGGGAGGTGCTGGTCCCTTGCTGGTTGTCACAGCTAAATCTGGCTGGGGCACTGGCAAGTGCTGCCGAGCCCTGGGACCTGGCACTGTTGGGTCAGGTCATCGCAAAGCCTGTGACCGTCTGCTGGAAATGGCAAAAATTGTATTTACAGGTTACGCCTCACATGAGACTGCGCCTGGCTGGGTAGTTCTGTGATTTGGAGCAGCCGTGACCACAGGGAGAAGGGAATTAGACTCCACCACTGGGGAAACTAATCAGGTAACTGTTTAGAGCTTCTCTTTATTTTTTCTTTAACTGTTCGGCTTGCGCTACTAAAAAGAGATGATATACTCAAACACATGGAAAGCTACGCTTCTGTTTAGTTTCTCTTTTTTGTCTCCTCCTCCTACCTCATCCTCATGTGATGCTTTAAAATGGACAATGGAGACCTGAGAAAGACTTTGTTTAGATCTCTGAGGAGTCAGCCATAGCGTTAGGAAAGCAGTAGGCGAGTGGGTGAGCCAGGGCTACCCCCCCAAATAAATAGCTGTCAAGACGGGGGGGCCAAGGGAAATGGTCCCACATGGCCAAGAGGAGATGCGGGGCTGGATTCTGCACTGAGCAAGACACACGTAGTTTGTGAGCCCCATACACAGCACCTGGGGGAGGTATCGAAATGAAGATCTCTGGCCCCTCGAATAGACTGCTTTTAGACAGCTGGGGTTACGTCGTTTATGCTCTAAATTCATGTATCGTTCCCAACTGAGTATTTTGATGCTACCACGTACCTTTGTAATTACACAGCCAAATTTGGCGACTCTAACATTTAAAATACAATGCAAGTTTTTATTTAAAACTATAGTAGTATTCTTTTTTCTAACTGTGTATTGTTATAACACTAAGGGTAGATCTTTTTTCAAAAGAAACAATCTTATGCAAAAAGCCACAAACCATAAAACTTTAGCAAGTTATATTTATTAGTTAGAACATGAAAGAACGACCAAATTATTCTTCTCTAAAATGAAAATATATGGAAATGATATGCAATGATGACTTGAAACAGAAACTATACAAAATCTACTGCTCTAAATTAAATGGGTTTTATGAAACAGAATCACTAGATGCCTAGGCCATTTTGAGAGTGGAAAAAAGAAAGATATTTTCTGGATCACTTCAGTGAATGTGAGTGAAATTCTGTCTCTGAACAAGTGGAAAAAAAAAACAAAAGTCGTCTTTTGCAATGAAGCAGTAAATCAGATAAACATTCAATTGTCTTGAATGTTGATGTATGGTTTCCCATGGTACCAGAAGGATATATTTGGGTATATATTTAGTTCTTACCATTATTGTTGATGATTGTTACCAGATGTAAGATATCATTTTTGTTCAGTGTACAAATTATGACATTTTAAGGCTGATAAATAAAAAGAAGTAAACTGTAGCATGAGTATGTGAAACCTTATTTCAGGAAAAAAGCAAATCACTGAATATAATAGCAAAGGTGTTCTCACCGTCTTTTATGTTTCTGAGTTTGGAGCAGCGTTTTATAGCTGGAGAAAAGAAAGTCTTTCAGCTTTTAACTAGCTCTTCAAGGTTTGGGGCTTTTGGGTGTTTTTCTGGCATCCAGCTTGAAAGACTTTTTTTTTTCCTTTTGCCCTTGTCCACGTTGAATTGCCAGTGAATTTTCTGCCTTGTTATACAAAGTGTTTTTTAAAATGCTCAAAATGGGATGGCCTTTTACAGTACGCACCCTGCTGCTTTTCTGAGGAGGAAGGTAAAGTTTCATTCTTAATGCTTCTGAAATTCGGTTGGAGCCACTGCTTTTTGCAATGTTCCTGCAAGCATGGGCCACTGCTGTGTAACCATTAATTCTGAAGAGCTGCAGGTTACCACCAATCAGAACTACACTACCATTTTCTTAATGCGAAGCTGATGGGGGTTTTTTCAGTCTGTTCCTGGGTAGTTCTACCCTTTAGGCTGCAGTTAGATCTCATTCTAGGCAAATGTCATGACCTCTGATGCCACAGTGTGGTTAAGATACGCAAAAACTGACTTTTTAATTGAGATCACTTTATCAATGCTAAAATATTTATGTGTGTTTGATTATTCGTTTATTCTCCTGTAGTAGGTCTTGTTTAGGCAAAGCTTTACATATTTAATTATTTCAAGTTTGCTTGATGAATCAGTCCCTCCAAACTGGTAATTAATTTAGATGGCATTCTCTGAACTCTGAACTCCTAGCAATATATCATCTTTTTGCTGCTGCACTGCACAGGAACGTGGAGTTTTGGCAACGCCACGTGAACAGAAACCATTAATCATCCCTCTGATGCCTGTGTATGTGCAACCAAATCCAACAGTAGCTTTAATGCATCCAAGAGCGTAGAGTAAATGTTAGAAACAAAAGGGTCAAACTCAACTGAAATCTCAAGTATTTTGTCTAAAAATAATTAGTCATGTTTCTTAAAGGATTGACCCTTAACAATGTGAGGCTGTGCTGACTGATGGCAGTCGTAACTAAAAAGGGTAGTGGTCTGAAGGATGCTCAGTTTGCAAAAGGTTCATTAAAACCCGTGTCCTGATTCAGGCTCAGCTATCTTCTCAGTGTCTGCATGTACTAGAATAACTGCATGTATGAGGGACTGTGAGGATCCCAGAAACAGGAAAAAAACCAAAGCCTTTCATTCAATTAGCATCTTACTGAAGAAGAATCCAGCTGGAAGACACAGATCTGTGGGAATTAGAGAAATATGGCTGGATCTTTACAGATCAAGTCCATCTTCCTGTCCCAAAGCAGGATGGTTTAAATCAATATTTTTGGGTTTTTCTTGTGCGTGTGGTTTTTTGGGGGGTTTTTTTTGGTGGTTTTTTCCTCCTGTAAGATTTTTTTTTTTTTTTAAATCCTGCTACACCTTTAAAAGACCTGCAAGAATAGAAACTTCACTTCTTAAATGTCACAAACTTTTTAAGTCTCAGGCACCATTACTTCTGTTGCTTATAGAGGTACTCTGATAAGCATTTTGGTAATTTTATCTTCCTGTCAGTCACTCTCCAGCACAAGGAAGACAACATTTTTTCCTCCCCTGCGAACCTCTAATGGACAGAGTCATCTAATCCTTTCTGGCTTCTTCATGTGAACAAAAGCTAGCAGAACACTACAGATAAAAGGGGTACAGAAGGAACTTTTGCTTCTATAATAGCTATCTCCATGAAAATAAAGAAGCCATTTTACACTTGCAAGTGGATGCTAGATTCTGTGACCTGCCAAGGGGTGAAATAGAAGTAGGGGATATCAGTTCTCTCGTCACAAGCTTTTCTTCTCGGTCTGATGAGGAAATGAATTGGAAATGCAAAGAGACAGAGCACACAGTTTCCTGTAGGGTATCACGTATCCTGTGACGTACCGGTAAAGGTGCTCGCCCTCAGATTTTTGTGGTCTATTCCACAATTAGAGCATTTTGTGCAAAGGGTTTTTCTGTGTTCTAAAATTATTGGTTTCTTGACGTATCTTACTGTTTACTGGTTATATTCCAATACCATTGAAAACCCTCTGCTGAGCTTTGAATTGTATTGGGTACAGTATATATGTGTATATATTATATATTTATGTATATGTTAATAAGCATAAGCTACTTGTTTCTCTGCAGAATGTGCAGGCACAGAATGCCTTTTTACTGTGAGCATTTGACTCGGGGCAGAACTTGCAGTCTCCTCTTGCTGCACAAACCATGACCAGACACACAGGCACACAGGAGATACTGTTCCCATCTCACACAAAATGAGCTGAAGATAGGAAATGCTTTGCCATAAAAGCAATGATGAGAAGACTTAATCATTTATTTTTTTTAATTCTTTTTAATGCTGCAATGAAGTACTTTCAGCACAAGACTGCTTTTTTTTTTTTTTTTAATTTATTGTGACTATGTAAGGATACAGAGAAATGCATTATCGCTTTATATTTACCATTTCCATCCACATATGAGTCTTGTTACAAATTAGATGAGAAATAAATAAAGCTACTGTTTTGCAGTCGGCTTACCTGGCACTTTTATTGTGACACTGTGCCAGTCATACTTTGAATATATTTTCCAGCTGTTTCATACTTTTGTCTCTCTACACTTAAGGAGAGGGAAATCGCACTGACAGACTTGCCAGCTGTTCTTGGTGTTATCTTGACTGGTTATAATTCTCAGTAGGGGATATTGCTCCTTCATGAATAATGAAACTCTAATACAGTTCGTTGTATTGTGAGGTTTTCTAAAATCTGCCAGGTGGCTGTTCTGCTCTTGTCTTAGAGCTTTGGTTGTCTTTCTAAGAACTCGTAACTGTCTAAATGTATCTAGACTTCAGTAAATAAAACCACAGAGCCTTATCATTGGGATAATCTTTACAAACGTTGCATGATCTCTCGTGACCCATAAACTTGCATACTGTAAAATAATGCTTTACTGGTTTCCCGCAGTTACGCTTTGAAAGTGAGTTTTCATTTCATACGTATGCGAGTGCCTGCCTGCACAGATGAACGTGTGTGAATATAGCGAAGCCATAGAATGAATTAAATAACATTTATCATGTGCTTTCAATTGATTTGCTTCCAATTTGCCCATTAATCCATTTCGAGAGGTACCTTTGAGACTTTAAAACTACATATTAATGTGCAGATTTCTTATGGATGTAAGGCACACTGTTAACTGCATTTACATTCAGATGGGTGACTGAGGACAAGAAAAAATGGTAGTGAAGAGGGCTGTGTCTTGATTTGCCTGAGAGATGTTTTCAGGCATTGAGAACGTACCTGTGCATTTTGGGCAGTAAAACAGAAATAAACAGTACGAACCTTTCTGGGATCAAAAGCACTTTTAATGTTAAAACATTTGGCACGGGGACCCAAACCCTCAGCAATAACAAAACCTGAGGCTTGTACAGCAATTGCCTTGAAAAGGCTTTTAGAAATGGTTTAATCGTATTGCCCTCTGCTGGGATTACAAAAGATTGCAGCCCGAAGCTCCAAACGTGGAGTAAAAAAAAAAAAAAA
>VXBL01010255.1:1140982-1172284 GCA_013400195.1 Aramus guarauna
TTTTTTTTTTTTTGTAGGGAGCATGTGATATTGATATTGTTTATAATATATATGAGAGGAATGTGATTATTTTATGAAAAACTGGAATTTAGAGATATGTCCATCACATGTTTTTTGCCATAAGTGAGGTAATTCCTGATTTTCACCAATGTAAATAAGTGGGAAATAAGATTCAGCACTTTTTCCTGTCACAAAAATTTTATGACTGTAGATAATACACATCTTCAGAGATACACAGAAAGACAGTTGAATGGTCTTCAATGCAGAGTCTAAGTATAAACTTCAGACTACAGTTGGTTGGACATATTTTACCACAAGAGAATTGTGGCTGGAAAATGTTTCACTGAAACCATTTGGTTCCTTTTTATTCTTCTTTATTGTCAATTTGTAAAAACGTATGTCTTGAAAGAGTTTTCATTGGAAAGTTTTCTTAATCCAAGATATAATTTCTCATCTAAATGGAAAAAAAGGAGCCACCCCAAATCAGTCTACTTCACATGGGCACTTGAGACTTTTGCACTTGCATCCGAGATAAGGAACCTAGCCACTAGACAATTGGCTAATCTGAAGTCACAGACTAATGAAATTTTTGAGAGATCGTGACTTTTGCAGATGCAGAATAGAAACATTAGCCTCATCTCATTTTCTGCCCCCCCAGGTGGTGATGAAACCACTTACCACACCAGTCTTTTAAGGAGATTCTGAAAACAGGATAGAAAAAAAGAAAATTCATAATACTAGTGAACTTCTTCCCCTAATTGACCTCTAAATTGGGGCTTCAGTGATAAAATAATCTTTCATTAAAAGAAATACTTATTAAAGGCTCTCCCTCTCCCCCCTTCCCCCCCCCAACAACAGGACATTTCCTGAAGGCAACAAAAGGAACTGCACCCAGGACTATTTTTTTGACAGAAATCAAAAAGACTGCATGCTAATGAGTTCTTTTCTCTGAAAATGAGCTCATTAATGTTCATTTTCCTCTGTTTTTAATCTCTTCTTCAAGTATGTGTCGTCTTTAAAAATTTCAAAAGGCATTTCATGAATCTGTAACAAAAGCAAAGTTAAAAAATAGACCTGCTCTAATGAAAAGCATAGTCCTGCTTCAGTCACGACGGCGGGAATTTAATTATTGAAGAGAGGAAAGCAAGGATGGGCCACAGATCAGAGCACTGAACTAGGAAAACAAATGTGAAATTATATAAAGGCAGAGAAAAAGGGAAACTGAGAAGCCGCAGATATTAAATCTGTGAAATGAAATGCACAACAAACTACAATTTAATATAAATTACAAATATGTATAATTTACTAGTGTAGTGTATTCTGGCTGGGCTGAGATTATGTCTAATGTTATAATTTATGGATAAAGAATTTAATTCATGCAATGGTAAACTGAAACATTTATTTCAAAATAAATCTGAAGTTCACTATTTCAGATTGTTCTTGATTTGAATGCATCTCTGCTGTCTACCAGGTTGTGTATTGAAGGTAATACTTTGGTTTTGAGTATTTACATACGTTTGAACCTTTTTCTTCACCTGTGTACATCAACGGGATTCAATGGAATGACCTGACCTGTGATTCAAGTTGTCAAATAACTTAGTAAATTCTTTACAGAATCAAGCATTAAATTCAAAATGATTCTGTATGTAACAATACATCCCTTACTCTTTTTTTTGTTCTTCTGAGTATTCCTCAGTTTTTACAAACTTTCATCAAATTTGGTTTCTATTTTCTCTCCATCGAGCAATGCGTGCTAAGCAGTTTTAAAAGTGTTGTAAATACTGAACTTTTCTGCTTTCTTACATGAATTAAGATTTTCTTTCCCAAGCAGTGTAAGAATTCAGAAATAAACATTTCTTCTAGTATTCGCATTTTTGTTGTTCAACATTCCTTTGTATTATTTCAGGTGAGTCAGCATGAGTCATTTTTATGACACTGACAGCACCATTTATAACTGAAAAATGGGCTCTGAATCTGTGCAGTTAGCAAAAATGATGGCCAAAAGAGGTATCAAAGGCCTTAAAAAATGTTAAGATAGATGTCCTCCAATAAGGCATTTTGTTTGCTCTATACCTTAGCATATAAAGTTAATATAATGGAAACAGACTTCAATAGGTATTCAGAGAGGTACACTCGTGTAATAACAGCTTTGCAAGGCTCAGCTAGAAGCGCGTTTTTCCCCCACTATTTTATTATATTTACACAGCGTGTTTTGTATATTGTCTTCAATATGCTTTAAAGTGCATTTCTTGTATCAGATGGGCACAAATAGTGGCTGGCATGCTTTTGGTAATCGTGGAAACAGATTAACACTAACCTGAGTAATGAGAAATGCAGAACTGTCCCGTAGTTACTGTGTGCGCTATATGTAATATGATAAGTATCCTTACAATAAAATTTAAGGGCCTTACTACCTGAAGGTCAGATATTTCATATACAAAGAGTGTGAATTTTACTTTTGTGATGTCTGCCAAAAATCTGAGCTCATTGGTGGTTCTTAAGGGTCTCCTCTATGCAGTTTTGAGCAAAAGAGTATGATAAATTGCTAGGCTTCACTTGCATTCCAGGTAATGCATATATTTGAAGGCTTATTTCTGTATATATTACAATATAAATGTATGAAGTAATGTAAGTACACTTAAAAATTGGGATTGTGATTTCTCAATTATTTTCATTTCTAAAATTTTGAAATGTTGGGTACCTTATTTCTTCTCCTTTTAAATATAATTTTAAACTGTTGTCTGCTTTCTCCGAGGTATTTTCAACAGCGAAACTGATCTCTTAATTTGAAAAGCACGTCAGATGACAACTAGCCCTGGAAAGGCCTAGAAAATACCCAAAAAAGTTCATCTCACTTGCACTTTCATGTGCAGATTAGCTGCCATTGCTGCCTTTTAGCTCATCATAATATTGGGGCTTCTGCACACTAAGCATCCACTTAGTTACTGATTGCTGCAAGAGCCTGGAAGTGATGATCCTCTTCCTGTTGGAGAGCTGCACAGGGACATGTATCCTACAGCATCTAAGTATTTCGAAAGCTTCTGCACTTCCAAGGTGATAAAATAAACTCTTAACTCATTCAAGGGCAATGTGACTTCTCAACGCCCTCTATTAAAAGTCATGATGTAATTGAACATTAGGGTGATAAAATAGGACATTATGGCCCATAACTAGGCAATACAAAGGGCGTTGAAGCTTCATTTAGAGACTGGATTCTAGTAGAATCTTGGGGAGGTAATGATGCACGTGATTTATGTGATTAAATGTAAACACATTTTACATTCTTTTACTTCAAATGAAAAATGACGTTTTGCATCCACTCTGCTACAGGTGAGTACGCAGGATGTTGCAGGTGAACTTCCCATGGCCTGGAATAGTGACGCTCATTTGAGAGCTCTGTCTTCAACCAAAAAAATGAATCTTATTGAAATAAACAATTTTTCTGAAGTGGATAAAGTCAATTCTCAACTTCGGCTTCCAAAGAGAAGTGAAGCTGTCAGTTTTACTCTGGGTCAAAAAAACCCAAGACAGTAATTCAGTTTAAAAATGACTTTTGAGAGAGATTCCTGTTTTGAACCTTTCAAGCTTAGTATTTAAAGAGGGATAAATGTAGATATAGTTGAATATGAAACAGCCGGGAGGATTTATTAGGCATTGTGTTTTGTAACCTTTAAAGAAAGGAGAAAACCTGGTATTATCATTAGCTTTCATAGAGTAAAATGAGAAATGCTAATAAGGAACGCTTAATACTGTGTATTTTTATAAAGAATTATACATATCCTTTTAAGTAAATGTTTAAAATAATCTTAATTTGTGACAAAAAAAAAGGTTACAAACTGATTCCAGCCTATTTAAAACAAAGATTACAATAAACGCACACGTGAGGTTTTCAGGCTGAGTACTTAAAGGTAAACGCGTAGGTTATAATTTTCCAACCGAGATATATTATCCTTACTGCTTTTTTTAAAATCAAGCCTGTTTTATTTGAGATGCTAAAATATACATTTAACCTCTACGCGCACTCTTATTTCTAGATGGTGGTTTGGTTTATTTAATATGTTTGGCACCTGGTTTGACCTTAGTCTTCCCATTTTCTTTTGTTGTTTTAGGATCCACGTTTTCTGTTTCAAGTGATTTTGGCACCCAGGTTGAAACACCTGATGCGTACAGCTACGCTGAGCAGAATAGATGCAAGTTGCTAAAAGAAGAGAGATTTTCTTCCTTATGTAAATCTGCCGAGCTGAGCAACAGTGGTGCTTTCTTCCGCGATTTTCCATTTGGTAGCGCAGCTGATTTCCAGCCATTCCTATTTTTCACGCAGTATGAGTTCAGTTCTGAGCTCATACATCACTGACCACATGCTAAAAATGGAATTCCATTTACATTTAATATATCTTCATCCCATTTCTTCTTTCTGGAAGGCTTATTAGGCTCACATCCTCCTCTTCCTAGCACTCCCCCTCCTTTATTGACTTGGGGTGCGTTTTAAGAGCACGGACGTAATTCTTGATGGAACACTTTCTCTCTTTCTTCCCTCAACATATAATTATGTGGTGGGCTGTTGAAGAGACTTAATAGCCCTCTCAGTGTGCAGACTTTAGAGAAAGATATATATGCCTAATTAATAAAAGGCTGGCACTTGAGCATAATGTATCATCTTAGCATCACCCAATTAAAAACAACAGAAACATGAATTGTGATGTCATCTACCCGATCTTCATCTGGGTGATATTGAAATTGGCACAAGGAGTGGTCTGTCTTTACTTGAAGCTTGTGTTAAAGCATAAAAGAAATGGGCGACAAAACCCCTGACACTTTAAAGATTGCATAGATGTGAAGACATAATCATGAGAATATTGACAACCTTTAAACAGGTTTGTTTTTTTATTTTTGCTTTTCAAATTTTTATGATGCATGCCAGTGTGAGTTACTGGAGTTTCGTCTTCTGGAGCCTTACTGGGCCATAGCTGTTGGAAGGCTAATGATGGATAACAGGTGGTAATCAAAGGTAAGAGTCCGATCCCTGGCATTCTAGCAAAAGCTGTCTCTCAAAGTTCATTTTACCTCTAAACTTCGTTTACTGTAGTGACTAATGAGTATTTACACTTAAAGCAGTTAAGATTTAGTTGGATAGTGGATATGGTCAGTAGATGATACATGGCATGTTCAGTTTTGCACGGACTGCGTGCTCTGAGCCAGAAGTGATTTACACTGAAAGAAACTTTTCAGACCCACTTATGCTTAATTATGAAGATGAACACCAGTGTGCATTACTATCCCTATTTGTTTAACAATTTTGGAAATACAGACAGTTAAAGAACCAGCAGCATAGGCTGAAGGGGGGCTAGATGCTGGCTCCTCTGCGCTTGTCCCAGACCGTGCACCTTTTGGGCTACTGCAGCTGTAATACGTGACTGAACCTTAGATGCTGTGAAATTGGAAAGAATTAGTAGTTGTTCTCTGTTCGTTGATACGTATTTTTGAGCTCCTGTTTTCCTTGCGTTGGAATATGTGGGTTTGGTTTAAAAAAAAAAAAAAAAATCCCTTTTGGTAATTATGTGCTGTGACTTTGCTCCTATCAGAACAGTTATTTTCTTATATTCCACAATTTGGGGGATTTAGAGGGGAACAACTTCCTAAAAATTCAGAAGTTTTGAAAATACTGATGCTCACAAGGATTATTGCACAGAAGAAAAGACACTAATCAATTTTGTCTAAATGATAATGGGATGAATTCAGTAAAATAGATCTGTGTTGTGAAGATATTCACACAATTTATATCAATGTACTTCCTTTTTTTTTTTTTTGATGGATTTTGGCCTGACAAATTTACCAAATCCCAGTTCAAATCTTATGAACAATTAAAAAATATGAATGAGCCTGTATGACCGTCATAGCCAAGTTCAGTTCAGACTGAAAACACACTAAACGGGTTGTGCTGAGAGTCGTGAAACTGCCCTCTGCCAAATGCACAAACCAGCTGCAGCCGCTTTCAGGGGTTTTGAGCAAAGGAAGGATTTGGCTGGAGCAAGGATGATTCGGAGCGTGAGAGAGTTCGTGCAGTATTTGAGGAACGTGGAAGAAGAATCAAGGAGTTATTTTTTCAGTTTGCCTTCTTTTTAAATTATGCTTTCCTATTGTACAGGGTATTGTACTTGCACAGGAAGCAAAGACGTGCTGTCGTCATTAGATGTTGTCTGGTCCCGCGTTAAGGTAAGAGCGGAGAGGTTTCCAGGTTCTCCGTTCAGAACATGAAAAGAAAAACAGAGGCACTTCAAGCTGTGTTACAGGAGTCAGAGCCGTTTCTCTCTGATCTCAAGAAGTACTAATCCAGGCTTTGCAGATATCTTTTGAGGGGTGGAAGCAGATATCTTTTGAGGGGTGGAAGCTGTTGCTTAGCCTAAAATTATTTATTAGATGAAGACGTACTAAGGAGGCTTGTCACAGAGTGAAGCGTTGCATTCACTGCTGCCTTGCCTAGAGGTGAATCCTTTTTTCTGAGCGGCCATTTGAGGGGGCAATGGAAAATACCATTCACTCGCTGTTGATGTTACTCTGTGTGCACACTCACGCTCGTTCCGATTAGGCCATTTCTATCTGTGCTAAGAAATATGGTTTTCCACCATGTATATTCCACAGTTTAGGAAGTGTCCCTTAGATACTGTGTGTAATAACAATCAGGATTTTAGCCTGAATAAACTACTCGGAAATTTGAAAGCATCACTGCTGTGGTGCAACCTGTTCATTGACTCATTTGAAGTCTCCTTTGAAGAAGTCATACTGAAAAAATGGGTTTTGGACCCTGGTTTTGTCTCTCAATTACACCTGATTTTGAATTTGAAACAGATGGACAATTTTTCAAAAATTATAGATTTAAATATTTGCTTGTCATGAGGTTCAGCATATTTTGTCTCGGCTATTGAGGCACAATAATTTGTTTTGAAAACACACAGAAATTTATTGATCTAAACATTAGTAACTAAAATGTATACTTGTGTTTGCAGTTCTATGTGAAATTAGTTTACTTAAGCCATGTATTTTTCAACTCTGTTTTCTATTGCAGTGACTCTTCGTACTCGTCTTAAAAAGTAAGAGACGCAGGTTGCCCTGGGAAGAGGCTGGATCGCAACCAGAAGCATTGGTCTTTCGGGTGAGTATTGGGCGTTAAGACATTCAGACTTGAGATTTTTTTGTTTTTTTCACATTCTGGGAAAAGGTATTAGTTTGTTACTTAAAAGTGAAAGGTGTCTGCGAGAGAGAGCAGACTTCCAGATGTATGCCACGAGAAAGTGAGGTTTTGTTAGCTGCTCTTACTGTGTTAGTGTGCAGCATGTGTTCTCTGAGAGAAAAGTATGTTCACCACTGGAACTTAAAAGACAAATGCTCATCCATATATTAAAAAAGAAAAAACCATCTAAAAGTAAAATGTATATTGATTTTTATGGGTTTATGGATGGTGGAATCCATTTTTAATAAGCAAAATGAAACTGCGCTAATGACAACTATTTTGCGATCCGATGAATTTATGAGATTGCATTTAAATTTTCAGCTCAGTCTTGTTTTACAAAACCAGTCTTCTGGTCTTCACCAGAACCACGTACAATTTAACCTGGAGCATGCATTTGGGCAGTAGAATGTGGCAAAGTGTGTGACGACTGGAAATCTCCGCCGACGTATGTTCAGCTGGTGAGGTAAGCAGCTCAGCAAGCACATAAGAGACATCCAACTCCTGAAATATGCATTCTGTTAAATAAAGCTTTGTAAAACGTTAACAGTTAATGCGTATACAGTAACTCATCCTGGAAGGTGCAGTCAGTTGAAACTCTAAAAGAAGAAATGGATCAACAAAATGCAGATCTTTGCAACTAAAATATGCAAAGCAAAGTAGTAAATTATGCATCCTGATTATTAAAATATGCAAATTGATCTATTGTATGCATAACAGTTTGACTAGAAAAATATGTACATAAGTCAATGAAGAATCAGGAGGCTGTGCAATTTGATGTATGCATTATGTAACTTGATCACAAAAGTAAATGAAATATTAAATGACAAAATACATTATTTAGATGAATCATTAAAGAACACTAAAAAAGACTGAAGATCTGGTCCTTCAGAGGCTTTGATATTCTCGGTGGCGCAATAATTGTTGTGGGGACCCAAAACCTTGCACCTGGTCACATTGACTTCCATTGCCCCTCCTGGGAGCACTGCTGCATTCTGTACCTATGTCAGGGCGTCAGAACCTGGATTTGACAAACTCGATAAAGACAAACAGCATGCATCCGAGATTTAGTACCGGAGCTTTTGTTTGCTTTGCTTTCCTGTTCATTTTTGTTCTTTTGTCTGCTGTCGTGATGTGGCACATGAGTCTGTGAGGACTGTATGTACGCTTACAAAACCAGCTGAGTGACTCGGGAAACTTCTGAAATAAATCAGCGCTCGATCACAAAAGCAAGATTTCTGTGCCCTTGGTGCGAGGAGGCAAAATGCAATGTCTTTTGTTTTCCGTTTAGCTGGGGTCGCTCCCTGTGGTTTTCAGTGCCCTTTTGATTTCTGCACAGTTTGCAGACTGGATTTTTCTCTCTTAGAAGTGAAGAAAGGCAGTACAATAGTAGTAAGCCTACTTTTGGGAGATTGCCAGCCCCTCCCATTTGAAAGGAAGGCCTTTGAAGTCCTTCAAAAGGCTGTTTGCTATTTACCAACCTGTTTGAAGAATTTTCTAGGGGAAAAGAGAACTTTAGCAAGATTTGCAAACCTCAGATTTCCTTGCTTCTTCTTTGGTCTGTTGTTTTTTTTTTGTTCTGGGAATAATATAGAAATCATAAGGATTGTATTAAACTTACTTCCTAGTGATAAGAGATTATATCCTTTTTCTAGCGATAGAAGATTATATCCGTGCCTCCTATGAGCTTCTTTGATACCATTGCCCTCTTCTGGATGGTAGGATTATTATTCTTGTATCTTTACAGATCATTCTTCTGTTGGGAGTACGCCCAAGGAGCCTTGAATATAATTTCTTTGCAAAAATGTGCACCATCGTAGCTCTGAAGTGAAACGTAAATCAGCAGTCTCCTAAAGACGCCAAGCCGACCCCGATTTTATATTATGCGCTTGCTGTTCTCAGATGCCGGGCTGGGTGATTTGCACATAGGCTATCTTTGCGCTCCAAAATGTCCATTCAGAAAACGTGATATAGGGAGGCAAGAAAGAGCTATTAACTACTCAGGACACTCTTTTTGCTATATAAGAAAGTCATTGCTCTCAAACGTGTAAAACAGAATGAGTTAATTTTATTGACTTTCAACGCACGAGAACAGCGCACGGGGTCGATGGCCTTCTCGGCCATTCTGTTTCGTACAGAAACTGCCAGCTGTTTGGGAAGCTTAGGGAAGACTAAGGACAAGGCAAGCACATAGCGATGCTCGTAGAATATTCTCTCATCGTCCAGGCTTCTGGAGTCAGAGGGGGTGCCAGTGTGTTAAACACCCTTTCCTAGATAACTATTCTGTTGGTTTGTCTAATTGCTTTTTGAATCTCTGCCGACTTCGAAAACTAAATTGAGTTCTGCAGCGTAATACATACTGCCTGATGAAATAGCTCATTTTGTTTGTATTGAACCTACCCCATGTTAATTTGTTTCACGCCTCCCATTTTTCCTCGTAGAAAAGATAGTGAGCAGTCCTTAGTTCATATTTCTTTTCTGTTGTCTCCTCTCTGAGTTATAGTTATTTCTTGCGTGGCAGGCATTCAAAATTCATTGTTGTAATTTCTTTGTATCTACATCTAATTCTAATCTATCCTTCTTCGGATGTTGGGAATGAAAGTGAGTCACTTAAGTGAGCTCCTGGCAGTAGGGATCACTTCGAAGGCTTTTATTGATAATCCCTCCCAGAACTGCTTGCTGTTGCTGCTCTCAGAAGGGAGTTGATGAGCGCATCGTACTTTGTACCCTCTGCTCCTCCTCACAGCTGCACAGACCAGTATGTGGGAACTGGCTTTGAAATATTGTACTGAAATCAAATCTTTTGAGCTTTTTTCCCTGTCTGAATGAATTCTCAATTCTTCTTTTCAGTTCTCCTCCCCATCTTCCCTGCAACAGTTACAAAACCCTTCTGGGCACGGGAGATGCTGTTTCTGAGGTCTCTGTGCAGGGCAGACTCTGTCTAGCTGCTGTAATGGTATAGCGGGAGTAGTCTGTGGGATGCTTTTGTCCCGTCATACAGCTTCCTTTGCTTCCAGGAGTGCCCAGGACAGGTCCTGCTTGTCCTCTGAGGATGGATACAGGGATTGCTCTGGTGGGCATGGCCGTTTAGCACAAGTGATCCATCAGCTCATGAGCACCATCTGACGTATCAGAAGTACCGATGGAGGATAGAAGGAAGGGGCTGGGCAAGGGGACAAGGAAAAGTAAAGGCTGGAGAGTGAGACCGTAGAGAAGCAGAGTACTGAGGATAAGGAGTTACAGGTACAGTAAGAGGGTGAGGACAGAAGGGCACAGCAGGAGAGAGGGGAAGGACAAAATAGCAGCGCTTCATAGGAAGCTGAGAATGGTAGAGAGGCTGTCATTTAATTTTCCATAATAACTGGGTAGTCGTTCTAGTGCCAAATACCTAGCCGTGAGGAAAAATACCTCCCGAACGCGCAGAAGATGGTTGGCTCCGGACTAGATGACATATGAACTGGCCACTAACTGTAGACAGTTGCAGATAAGGTGAATATATACACCTTTCCTTGTGGACAGAGAGACAGGACTCCGCCAGCCCAGAGTCCAGCTCTGGCTGTAATAAAGACCCGTAACTCTGTATTAGGGACGCGCAGAGGATGCTCTTCATGTGTGGGCTCTTTTCAGCCTGCCTGCTTGGCTTCCTGATCTTGCAACAGCTTCCACGCAGAGCTATCGCTAAACTACAGGACTACATCTATTCTATGTCTTTACACAGAATAGCATTTTCTGGCCCTAAATGATTAGCGTGGTATGTTTAAGAATATAAAACCTATTTTATATATTTGGAATTAGACCAGAATAAATATAAAACAGAATATCCCTCGTGCTGCATAGTTTATAATTGAGTTTGCCTCTTTTTTCAATCTTGAACATATAGCTTATAAATTAGTGGGGCAGCAGAGTGAAACCAAGTGTAAAATATTGCAATAAAACGGAACACTTTGTATCTTCCTCTCTCACAGTTGTGATCATTACAGAAAATAGTTATTAAATCTCAAAAGATTACTTTAATTGAATTGCTTGTGTAATGATAACTTACTGTTTCTAGAGTCCCACAGATTTGAAAAAAAAACAAAAAACAACCCTGTAGTACTGCTCTTCTTCTTTCAGAAGGAAGCTACAGTGTTCAATTTTGACATGAACAAACCTTTTATTTCTTAGGTACAAAATAGAAGTACTATCATTCAATATTTTATATGCAATTAATGTAAAATTTGTTATATATCACATATCTATAAGCCCAATGCTATTTTACTTCTATTAATGAAGTTGCCATTTCCTTGGTGGCGGTTTTGTGTTTTGCCAAGTTGTTTAAAAAGCAGCAAAACCCACCAAAAAAAGCGTGCTTGACATTTGAAAGGTAACTGGAGATACAGACGGTATTACAGTCCCAATCTTTTCTCCCTTATTTATTAATGTGTCATAACTCTTTTGTCCACCACAGATGGCTCTTGACCTCCTGGTTTGTCAGGCGTGCTCACAGGTAAAGATATTTTTCTCTTCTTTGGGGTCAGCGATTGACCAGACAGGTATCCTAGTGCTTATAACTAGTACTTTGGTTATCTTTACCCCAAGTTGCTTATACATATTTTTCTTGAAGTATCATGTATATATACAACTAACCGTCACTGCTGCTGCGACCTTTTTGCACTTGCCATAACGTCTTAACCACCTTCCTCAGGCAGCACGTCTCTGGCAAGCTTGAGTAGGAAATAATAGGGAAAGGTATCCTGGCGTGAAGTGATGCTCTAGCGTCCGTGCTAGACCTGTGTTTTCTACTTGGAGTATTTCACTCTTTAGCAGAATCCATTTACAACCCCGTGGTGATGGTCAGGACTCTGGCTCTTAGTTTAGCTCTTACTTCCCACCATCAACCGCAGCACCCCAGTGTTACGCGAGCCCTGTTGCTTCCAGTTCCCCTTAAAATACCCGTCACCTTATCTGGTGTTTCTGGGGTGAGTTCATGAAAACCTGGATATCATTTGGAAGGTGTTCTGCATCCGAGTTGGCATGTTTTTAAATGTCTTCTATCCACTAATTAAAATAGCAGTAGATGAAAAAGAAATGGGAGTAGATTAACAGCAGCACATATGACATAAGTAATCAGACACGTTCTTAATGAACCATTGCAGATATGATCCATAGACACATTATTGGCATATAAACTGGGCACAATGATTTTAATGAGATTTGATAGGCTACTTAAATACTTGACTCGATAATCCAAATGTGTTCAAGCTGAAAACAATCAGAAAATAACTAAAGTAATTGCAACATTTGTGGTAGCAAATACTTAGAATTTGTAAAACATAAAAATACTAAACCACGTTGCTACCAGAACAGTTTCCTCTAATGAGGATAACATCCTCAGTAGGGAAGGGTTCTATAAAAATTACATCTCCTGTAATGAATATGAGGTCTGCAATGAACAATTTAGTAGCAAAAGAGAGGAACTAACATGGTTGGGGTATCTTTATGGATCAGTCAGTCCTTAGTAAGAAGACATTTAGACAAAGCTGCTATAACAAATAGTATCTCTAACAAGAGCAATCATTGCAATAAGTGACGGTACTTTCCTCTCCTTAAAAGGGGGAATTGCTATTATTATGGGTTAGGGGTGGTGGTTTTTTGGTGTTTGGTTTGTTTTGTTTTTTTCCCCTGAAACCCAAAAATCTCAGCATTTGAGTCAATTTAGTAAATTAACAGTGGTTTAGTATTCGAATCTAATGTATTTCTTCATTTATGGTGTCCTTTATTTTTACCTCTCAGCTGACACTAATAATTGCTTTTACCATCACAGCTAGTACCGGGTTCTTTAAGTGTTGGTTCTGGTTTTCTGTACCAGTCCGACCTCCAAAATAAGTCATTTAGTCATCCGTCTTTCCTCATTTCTGTAAGTCATACTCACAACTTGTTTCACTCTACAAGTCTGTTACAGCTGTCTCCACTATTTTCTAACGTAGGAAGTTCCAGATATCGAGCATTTAAAAGCGAGCGTTGCTAAGTCAAAGTCCAGGAGTTTTTCAAGTTAAACCGGAATAAAATGTCAAACTATAGATGCTTGCTTCTGCAAGCAGCAAAGCTTTCCACTATTTACATTTTTGTGGATAGTGTAAATTATAATTCTGTATGATTACCAGGGGAGAGCGATTAAATTGATATGCATCTCTCAGAGAAATATGTGCTCTTTTCATCTAATAAGGACAGAGACAGAATCATCAAAGTAATTCTGTTCTGGAAGTCTCCCTCAAAAAATATTAGTATTTCTGTCATGTTAGATTGCTTTTCTGCACGTTAGTTTCTCATGCTATTTTAGTCACAATCTAACTTGTTGTAGAGCGTAATGCTCTGTCACCATTTGAGAGAGGAAGATGATGCCTGTGTGCCTTCTTCAAACTCAAACATTTGAGTTACAAACTTATTCATACCTATCATTTAAGACAAGTCTAGAAGACAAAAACAATCATCATTGAATGTATAGCTTATCTTAAAATGCACATCGCTCCCACTGTGTTGTGCATTTATTGATACAACTGTAGCATTTGGGAATCCATTTGGTGAAAACCTGGTGAAAGCATGAACTCCTTTATCACGAGTGCACTGTTGCTTCTACAAGATAGAATTCACCCCTTTGATATTTTATCTCACAAAATGAATGTGTTCATTTGGTTTTCAGCTGTAAAAGCTTTCCGCTCATGCTTTAGGCCAGGTACATATCTGTAGTGTTTGGTTTTTCATCTACAATTTAAAATGTCGAAGAGAAAGTCACTCCAAAGCAGATGAAACTTTCATCCTTCACCTCTCCTACTATTCACAATAGAATAAATTAAGGTCTTGAATTTGCAATAAGTACTTCAAGTTTAGGAGACAAAATGTTTTTCTGAAATTTGCACATAATTAATGATAGATAAATTTAAAAACTCCATAAATATTCTTCTAAATCATTCATATAAAAATATAATGCCTGCTCTTGCTTTCATTCAGTTATCCAATTTCTGAAGGTCATAACACTTGATTTCGTGTAGCATGGCTGAACATAATGTTAGAAAACTGGGATACCTGGAGCTCCCTATAGTGCTATCTACTAGACTTCTACACATATTTTTAAGTGTTTGTGCAGTGGGAAAATGTGGCCAAAGAGGCATTATATTTCTAGTATCTGTTTAAGACCTTCAAAGTAAAATACAGCATAGAGATTGTATATAAACAGAAACGATAAAAAAATGAGAGTTTTTAAGATTAAACAAAGCAACATGATGTCTCACAGCATGTGCAGAAGAGTTTGATATCATAGTTTGTAACAGAAAAGTGCTGTTGGTATTTTTTTTTTTTCTTCATATGTATTAAAGACAAGGCTGAAAAAAATTATATTCCGATTTGAAGTTTTAACCGGGTGAATACTTTCACTCTAATCTATTGAAGCTTTTATGGAGTCCAGCTGAATCAAACAGAGTCACTCTTTTTCCTTAAAATTAAACACTTCACCTGCACTGGGGATGGAGATCTTAGGATTTTGGCTTAATCAATGTCCCATTGAGCTCACTAAGAAATTTCCTCCTTCACCTGCTCCTTATAATTAGCCAAGAAGTTTAATGTCTCTTAATGGAACATGGAGCATCACCTCCTGCTGCAGGTAAATTGACCGTTCATCTTTTGCTTTTGTGGTAATTCTTGTTTTACTCATACCTATTTCCAACTCCTTCCCTCAAAATATATTACTTAATTAGTATTTATAACAATGGCTTATTGTAAGATGGGGTTCAAAGGTTTGAGAGTAGTTTAGTGAAATATTTCAGCCGCTGGCTGGTGAAGCCATTATCGCTCTCCAGAGGGGAGCTGTAGACTTCATATGATTCACTTAACAAAATGGACCAAAGGTGAGCGTGAGGTGATCCTTAACAGGGTCATTGGTGAGACTGTACTGAGGAGACTGTATCCAGGAAATAGGATTGTCTACAGGATAACAAGATTATCCCCTGCCAAATTCACCCTGTAAAGAAACAGGCGTGATATGCAAGAGAGGAAACAAACGGGACCGGCAGAGATTTGAGGCAGATCTGGGATCGCAGCAGAGCTGCCTCTTGACAAAGCTGCAGTTTGGACAAGTCAGGGTGGACGGGGCTGGACAAGTTGTAAAGTGTCAAATAAGATTAATAGTAAAAAAGGGTTTACTATGTGTCAGGTAAGATGCAGTTTAGTATTAACCCTCATCCAGCAATATTTATTTTGAATGCCTTCAGCAATCTGAGATGAGGTTTTTACATGGCCACTTGATCAAGTGTATTTGTCAGACATAGCATTTTAAATACAACACATTTTTTAATTACCTCCATCAGATAGACTAATGTCTTTCTGGCTCCAGTTGTCTTTGGTTCCAGAAGACCATCTCAGGGTCATTTATACCGCTGGGTATAAATTCCTATAGATCTTTCTTCTGCCATTTATCTCAAATCACAAATGCAAATAAATTGGTTAATGTATGCCATCAAGCATACATAAGCATTCCTCACTTCTTCCAAAACAGTCACTAAACCTCTTACTTAAATAGATAACGTACTGTATAATAAGCTCCATGCTTTTGAGGAGTCTTTTTTTTTTTTTTTTTCTTACTATGGTTTCTGCTTTGGGCTTGTCATTTCCAAACAAAAGCTTTTGTGATGCTGTCTTGATACGCTACCAGGTGGGGACACATTCATAAGGATTTCTGGTCTTACATGTGCTAATCCCAGTGAATTGCCATTGCCAGGAATCAAGGACAAGATATTAATGGCTTTAGGTATGCAAGGCAGGCATCTTCACTTAGTTCAGCTCTGGGTGTCTCCTCCCAGGTTTCCGTTCCCGGTGCCTCGGGAGGTGCGCAGAGGGACTCGTTAGATACGCTGAGAGCACGGAGTGCAAATACGGCTTTGTGCACCTTGTGCAAGTTTAGAAACGAGATTAAATTTGTCTGTGCCTCTCCCCTAATACATCAGTATAAGCTCCAGCTACTGTCTAGCACTCCTTCCAGAAAGCATTTATCTTTCTGAATACAGTCATCCTCACCAGAACGATTTCCTCTTGAGCCGTAATGTTATTGACAGTGGCAAGCCAGTCAAGTACGCTTTTTCTTGGCTGATTTGTCCCACTTCAGCACCGCACAGTTCAGTCTAATAAAAGAAACCAAGGCACCTGCAGTCACTGTCTAGAGAATCCAAATAATGCCGTCCCCTTTTTAATTGCGTATAATGTCTTAACAGAGGACTGGAAAGGGATTCAGTCACCAGCACAAGAGAAGTACAGATCTGGGGGCAAGATTAAAGAAATGACTCATATCCAACAGTCAATATGTGCCACCGTTTCTTTATGGGCCAAAAACGAGGATTTGGGTCAAAGAGTTAATCTGTGTGTCGGGGCAAGTAGGTGGTGAGGGAAGATGACTAACACAGGGAGGTGGTCAAGGCTACAGCAAGAAAGAGCTGAAGATATTGACAGGTGAATCAGGGAAGGAAAGCAGAGATTGTAAGAAATGAGCTGCCGGGATGGAGCTGAAGGGGTCATTTAAATGAACCAAGGGAGAACCAGAAACGCAACAATAACGATCATTTTAGGCAGATATACACAGGCACACCTAGCCGTGCCCTCCCATCTCCCACATGGGGGGGAAAAAAAAAAAAAGTGAGCTAAACTAGTTTTTAAACTAACAGGAATCCTAGCCTGGAAGCTTTGGCAGCCCTATCTTTCATAGTGAATTATTTGCAAAAAGGAAAAAGCATTTCAGCTGATCCAGATCTAAAAACATCTAGAAATGGATAGGGGAAGAAATCCTCCTCGCTTTGATCACTGGCTGGAGATATTGTCAAATAACCAGCTGTACAGCAGGATATCGAGAACTGGAGCTATTGCCAGGGTGGCCGTGTTAGCTCAGAGACGCGGAGCTGCCTCCTCTGAGTGACCGTGATTTTTGTTGCCACGGGACGGGAACCAGCCTGGCCCCCGCGTGCCTCCTGCGCCTGGCCATCCGCCTCAGGGTGCCACAGCAGCGTTTGGCCCTTCTGGCCCCTTCTCCCTTCTCTGTGGGGTTCATCCTTAGTACCCAGACACGGAAGGAGAAAAGACGCTTGTCCGTACGTAGAAATAGCGCAGGACTCTTCAGCGTGGATATAGTCCACGTGGGGAGGGAGCTGGCAGGGCACGAGCTGCCGTGATCTTTACACTTCCAAATTGTGCTGAGCTCCTGCTGCCTGTACTTCAAGCAGCATCTTTGTTTCTGGTGACAGAAATACCTTTTGTGTACCTCAGGAGCCTCTTTCACTTCTGTGACTGGGTTCATCTTCCTATAATTGTGTCTCAACAAGTAAAGACATCTGCCTGGGAATTAATCTTGTGGTTTTGATTAAGCATCACTTTTTGCTTTCATCCTTATTCTCCTTCAGTGCTGTTTTTTAGACGAAGGACAAGAAAACTCGTGGCAGAACCCACCCAAACCTTGTAAAACCTCAGTGAACCCTAAACAGAGAATCTTTCATGTCACTTAGCAATATAAATAAGCATTAGGTGCAACAGAAGTTATATTTAACTATATCATTAAGCTCTTCACATGTGAAAGAACATTGAAAAGGGCAGAAGATAAGACTGTTGTCGTACAACTCTTCTATAATTAATTACCTGAGCGAAACAAACAGAAGGCCTGTCAAGTCCCTATTATGATATTGCTTCCATTTGGATTATAAGCGTTCTTCAGGATTAACGAATTTATGGGCCACATCATCTTCACTAGTTGCAAATTGTGCATATCTTCATTATGGCCAACGTAACTAGGACAATTTACAAGGGTGAAAGATCTGACCTGATGTCAATACAATAGAAAAAAATGATACTTTATTCTCATTATCCTTGCCGTAAGCACATACGGCACTTCTGTGTGATGCAATTCCCTTCGCATGCAGCAAATATTTACCAATCTCCTCTGTTTGCTTGAGCTGGACTACAGATGACCAACTGTCATCATCAATCAATTCATCAACTCAGATGATTTGATCCTTACTTTATAAAAGCCTCTAATCAGATAGGTTTCTTCCTGAGACAGTGTCCAAATTGAACAAATGGATTCTTATATTGCTTGTAGTACTTGGCAATAATATTTTACAGTCTCTTGGAAAATGACTGTTGTCTTATTTCTTGCTGCTACTAACTCCCTCAAGAGTTTCAGTTTATTCTGGGAGGAGAAACAGTGCTGAAGGACACCTTACCCTAAACAGGGTCTGTATACTTTCAAATGCTGATGTAAAAAACATTATTGCTTTCATTTCTATTTGCAATAAGTATTGAATGCCAAGTATACCAAGGTGCTATCAACTGAGATATGAGACCCTCCATTTTGATGACAGTAATAAAGGCTATTCTTAAATCTGAAAGAATTAATGCCTTGAAATATTAATTCTTCCAGAGTTTTGTTTTATAAAACATATATAATTCAAAGGCTCTGGATAGCGAAACTACAGTGGCAAATTATAAGAGTTATTAAAAATTCTCTTTCAAGCTAATATCAAGTCATCAAAAAATTGAATACTCCTGACCCTTTTACCAAAGTGTAAATTAGCAGCCTAATGGTAATATTCAGATGGGCAAAAGAAATATAAGCTCCTTTTGATGAAAATAATATAAGAAAGTGCTTCCCTACTGTGAATCATCTTAACATGTGAAATAGCATTTTGGTACAATGATCTCTGCAAAGGGCACAGCAAGCTGGCAAATATGGAGACAAAAGATGAAAGCAATTTTGTGCATCTCTTGCCAATGTTTTGTTCCCTTTTTAGTTATTATGTAAAGTCTGAACATCTCAAAGCGCCTCTGTACGTTACTTTAAAAACAAATGACCAATAAACGGTTTTCCTTACAAAACCACTAGTTATGGATGTAAATTAAAACTAAAGCTTATAATATAGTGACCATGTTTAATAACCTTTCTTGTAAATATTTTCATCTACCAATGATTCTACTGCAGCATTAATATTTACACGTTTTAAAAAAAAAAAATGTGCATTTGAAACAGGATTGTTACAAAATTGTAGAGATGTTATATTTTTCTTCCATAATTGTTTGTTGTAGGAAGAGAAATTCTTAAGAAATTGAAGCATCTGTTAACATAGAGAAAGCAGAATTATTTCTTCTGCACACCCACCCATGCTATTTGCTAAGACCACCTGTGGCAAAGGTTGTATAGCCTAAAATTCCTAAGCGGTGGGAAATCCCATCTTCTGTAGTAAAAGCTTCATTGTATTATGTTAGTCACTTTTGCTCTGTGATGGAAATTTGACTCCTCTTTGCCGTATGTCTTAATATCTTTCATGGGCATGCAGATAGGTTCCATGTATAAAGCAGACAGCTGTGCCCTTCCCACCATTAATTCTACTTGCTTTCTTTCATTCTCTTTTGATGGATACAGCTCATGTAGAGCCACTCTGCCCACAGGCATTAATCCAACAAAACACTTGAGCGTGTGCTTAACATTAAGCAAATGACTGGAGTCATTGAACTGTGCTGTCCTGCTTATGAGCTAAGGTGCTGTAATGAATCAGAGCTGTAGATTCTGGTCCAGCTCTCATGGAAATCAGTGACGTGGGCAGCATTCATGTCACTGAGAGCCTTGAACTAACCCCAAAGATCTAAGCTGTGAGCTGAAGATAGCTCTACTCTTGCATTCAATTATTTTTCAAATATACAATACATAGGATAAAATACTGTAATGTATTCTAACTTACTATAAAATCATTAATGGCAGTGTCTTCTGTGTTTTAAACAATTGAAGTCATTACTAAAATGTAAAGTTTTCATCATATGTTGTCCCAGGTTGCCTTCCAAGATTGCCGATGATATTGGAAAGAATTCGATAAACAAAAAAATGGATATTCATTTTACATCTTTATCTTGGCAATTCCAAGAGAGAGGTGAGTGTATTGTTTGTGATGATTCATTTAATTACCTCTGCAGAATCTTTATCTAACTTAAAAGCTTGTTCTCCTGAGGACAGATCTTTCCACCCACAGGTCTCCACTCATACTCAGAAGTGCTCCTGAAGTCAAGGAGGTTCTGCTTCTGACTGAAACTCTTTGCTTATTACTGCTGAGGTGGGTACCTTATATAGTTGTGGGGTAATATGGACTGTTAAAAATGAGAATTTACAGCAATTAAGAGCATGTGTTGGTTGTTATTGAAAGCTATTTTATAGCTCTTAAAATCTTCCACATTTCTTAGATATATTCTCTACAACAGCAAATGTTGGGGCAGGGCTGTAATTAGCTAAACGCTGCGATCCACAATAAAAGCGAAGAATTTGGAGCCAAAAGACAAGAACCAACTTAGCTAAGAACTTGAACTTGCAATCAACCACAGTCTGTGGTCATTGGCAAGTGGAAGTAACTTAAGACAGCTGATATTTCTCCTCTTCACCTAATGTTATTGCAATCACGGTTCATGTGTTCCAGCTGAAGTGTTTTGGTAGTCCAGCAATCACTAGGAGACACTCGATGATATAAACTCAACTCCAAGCTCAGAAAGTCTGGCAGGATCTCTAACGACTTCACCCCTCATTACCGTTGAGAACAACCCTCCAGAAAGCTCTAGGCTCTACTTACGCTGATGATCTGTATACATACCTGGTTGAGTAAGTAGTCTCTGTGTCCTTTCTAATGGGGAGGAAGCACCTTATTGTTATTCAAATTGAATCTTAGATCTCTCTTAGCCATGATACGTCACTACGCTTTAATGATGGCTAAGCTGCTTATGCACAGGTGTTGTGGGGTATCGTGAACAGGTATTGTAAGGATAAGGATGCTGTGGATGTTTACATGTTAATCTGTGCTTTGAGGTTATGTGATTGGCCACGCTAGGGGGTTTTCTTATGATTTAGTACATATTGTGGTGATAAAAACAGCTTTTGAATTGTAAAGATTGTGAATGACTGTGTTTCCCAGAGATCTGCATAATTTAGCCTCATACTGAAAATAACCGGCTACCTGTCGTGTGTTGTCCGTGTGAGAAGGCTAAGCCATAAGTAAGTTCGATGAGAATACAAAGAGGGGCGAGAAAGCCTGAAGAGAAGTGCAAACACAGTTTAGGGCCAGATTTTGAAGTGGTTAGTTCAAAACTGGGCATATTGACGTACATCTGGCTGTCACTTGTAATATTACAGTAATTCTCCTTCCTTCTCTCTTCAAACAACTTCTTTCACAGAGTTACCTCTTCAGTCTTCATTAGCAATCTTATTTTTCTCGTTATTTAATGCAACTTTCCTTGGAACTTAGAGCTCATTTGTAGGTAAAGGACACCTCTTACATATTACAAATGACAAATTTTGTCATGTACAGCGAGAACATATCGGTCGCAGGGTTTCCGAGAACAACTTCACCTCTACTGTAGTACAAGATGGGAGGGCAAAGTCCAGAAAGAAGCATCCTGCTCCAAAACCTTTCCTGCATCAGTTCATTGGGCATTATGATAATTAGATCATCTGTCTAAATAGGGTCCATATGGTGATTTTTCTGTAAATGTTTTCTTTATTTGAGCACAGTGTATTAATCTATTTACAGCTCCACATTGAAATTAACCTTGGAGACGGGATAATTAGAATCTGAGCTGAGTAGCAGCACAGTTTTTTATTACTCAGGGCAGGGGCGACGGAAATATTAGACATATTATCTCTGATTCTAAAGTCTCGGAAACGAGTTAGAGATAAATGACACGAACCCGGCAAAGGAGTCATATTCTTGGGTTTGTTCTATTTTAGTTCCTCTGAGTACAGCAAAGGAAAATGTAAGTTAATTTGGGTTATCATCCTTTATTAAACCTACAAACTTTTCTTTCTGAAAAGACAGTTGTGTTTGAGCAGCAGTTCATGGTATGAAGCTAAGAAAAAAGTTGTAATTTCAGCTTGAAAGGATACCAGTATTTCTTCATTTTTTTTTCAATGCTTTTTGTAAATTTATTCTTAATGACAGATTTTTATGGCTTTGAGACTGAACAAAGCAGTTTGAACATAGAAATAGTTAGAAATCAGGTAAAAGAGTATTCTGATTTTCCCATTTATTTGATTCTTTGTTACGTATGTTTTTCTTTTCCTGTGGCATACATAGCACGTATATCAATGAGGTTGCACTGAAATGTTTGAACAGACAGAAATTGTAAGCTTCCCATTTCGTATAATGGACCAGATTTTCAGAATGTTGCCTGCAAAAATGTGCCAGAATTTTCTGCACCTACGTACGTACTTAAGCGCTCTGCTGAATTACAGCCTTCATTTGCATAACGACCGATTGTGTTTGCAGTGTCGGACTTGCACAAATGATTGTGCAGTGAATAGTCCAGCTGGTTCCCGCAGCACCAGATACCGTGGTAATGGGTGTAACATAGCAGTGTCAGTAGAGAAGGATGGTTTCTGAAGACAGAGGCCCTGGTGATAGCCAGCACCGGTCCTACCTCGGAGCAAAGACACGGGGCAACAGAGGAACGTAAGTTTTGCGAAACTAAAATGGAAATTTTTAGAAGTACCTCCCTGCTACCTTCTCCTGCTGGTAAGGAAAATCAGGTAGCTTGATGCTCTCCTGCCAGGACAGTCCCTGAAGTGCGGGCATGCCCAGATCAGCTCGGAGAGACCAGCACCAGAAAATCCCTGAGAGGTTTGCCAGTAGTGATACCGTGTTTTGTTTAAAACCGCAGCAAATCAACGAAACGCCCTGGTCCCTTAGTCCAGGAGCCGTAAAGTGTGCAAATCTTAGTTATGGTTCTGTACGAGCAGCCGGCTGGAACGCAGGAGCAGGGTGTTTAAATAAACTTGAATCCTACAAAGCAACAACATCTTGCCGCAATTTCAGCAGAGAGCAGTTTAATGAAATTGTTCTTAATAGTCATCACCTTATACATAATCAGAACACAAAACTGAGAGAGGAATCTCCTTGATTTGACCTCAAGACAGTCACAGCGTAGGTGGGGGAAGCGTTCAGAGACCATTTGGGAACCAAGCCGCCTGGCACCGGCCTGTCACACCTATTCTCCGTGGCCGCGGTGGTGGCCCCGCCAGGCGTGACAAGCCACCGGCCCCGCGAGCTTCCCGGCGAGGCATCTGGAGTGGTTTGCGCTGCTTGTCTGAGGCGGTGTTACAGCACCCATTAACAACCCGGAGTTCCCTCTTTGTGATCAGTGGGTTAACGATGATAACAGCCTCTTATTCGCCTGCATGAAGGCTGAGACTTTTTTGGGATATTTGCTGCACTACTGGAGGGGTGAATTGAGTAAACGAGGGTGCAGGGCCTCCGTGGGCAATAAGTAATGATTTCATAGATAATGAATAGTGAGAATTTTTAATTACTGGTATATCTCAGCACAAGACCTTTTTAAGATTTTGGGGCTGAGTTGCTGGATTAGATTCTTATTTCTTTATGTGTTTCAGCATTTGAAGGAGTTTTACATGCTTTCTTTGCCCACGGTAGGCATATTTATGATGATTTCAGTTCACTCCTCTACTTGACTATATTAACTTCTTCTCTGCAGGGTTTTTCTTTTTAAGAAAATGAAAATTTAAGACAATTTCCTTTTTTTAAAAGAGGTTTAGACCTGCAGTCTAGCTCTTTCCTGGACTTGCTAAAACTTCCATTCAAGCTTTTCTATTGTTTCTCAAAATACCTTATATGTAGATCTTATATTCTTTTCTTTTTTTTTTTTTTTACCAAAGTCTTCTGAGTAATTGTACTGTCTGCTCAATAGAGAACTGATTACATCTCCTTCACCTCTTGCTTATGATAATGATTTCTTCAAGAGAATAGAAAAACTGTATAAGTTTTTCCATAGGAAATGTCACAGTAAAATTCACTCACCAGTACAGTTTATACCTAGGTCTAAATCCAGCACTTGAACAGCTCTGTGATACTCTGCTAAAATATCTGTAGCAGAAAAACATGGATATTGGAATAACCCAAGTTGTAGACTGAAGAAAAACTACTTCAAGCATTTTTGAATGTACAGTAACGTAATTAGGGCCCCTCTGGTACAAAAGAAGCATTCAACTACAGTACGTGTTATCTTCTTTCTCTCCCTGGTGCCTGAGATCGGCACATGAGTGAGAACATACAATTTTTTTCTTTTTTCCCCCTTTCTGAAAAGACCGGCACTGATTGTTCCTCTCTCCTCGTGACTTCCAGAGGTGGGAGCTTGTACAGCTTCTGTATTAGCGTCAAGGCTGATCTCCAGGAGGCACTTACAGCAGGATAGTTGAGAAACTCTATTAAGAAATTTCTTATGCCTTAAAAGATGTTCTCCAATGTTGCCATCTCTCTTCTGACCCTCTGCTTGATTGTTAAGGGTACAATTATGAAACCAAGCACATGGGCTATATCTTCCACGCAAGAGTACTTTTCTCCTCAGTGTTATTTGTTTAGCTAACATTTTATTTTCATCTTCCCTTAAAAGGAATTAGCACTTTTGGTTCACCTAAACAGTGCTGTAGCTTTCTTCTTTGCATATTCTTGGGTGCTGGTTTCCTGAGCTTTCCTCGGGATCCAACTAACTTGAAAATTTAAATATATATTTACTTCCAGACTAACAGCAAAATCATCTTCTGTTATAGCTGCATCCCTTGCTTCTGTGAAAAAAAATCCTCTGAACAAATGATCATCCTTTTTGTCCATATTGCATTATGCTGATCTTTGCAAACTCTGGAAAAGAAACAGTTCAATGAAGCTCCTGGGGTTTTTTGTTCTGTTTTTCTTTTTTTTTAATTGTTTTTTTCCTTACGTACCAGAAGTTGTCTGCATTTGTTAATGACTCTTTTCGTCTCATATTAAGATTCTCTGTAAGATTAGAAGTATGAAAGCACTGTCAGTGTAGATTGAGTGATACTATGGTAAAGACAGTTTTCACTCAGATATTAGAACTGTCTTTTGTCCTAGATACCAACGAGTCTTTGGTTTCTGACTAGGAACTAATTCCTCCCAGATTTAAAGACTTGTTCTTAAATCTGAAAAATTCAGTGACTTCACATTTCAGCATGTTTTGCATTCTAAGGGCACATTTTCATATGTGCCGTTTTAATCTACATTATTGTCTCTTTTAGCTTGAGTGAGAAGTTTCAAAGTTTGCCGCCGCTGCATGAATCAACTCAAAAAAATAAGAGGAAATTAAGAGCTTCAGAAGGACCTGGTGCCAGAAAAACATTGGCATTGGCGGTTAGCATTGCACTGCCTGTTGGTGAGGAGCACTTGGTTCCAGCTTGAGCCCCTTCACTCTTTGCTTTTCCAGTCAGCAGTGATTTTAGTCGCTGTGCAGTTCTCACCCATTTGTTGGGTTTTTTTGTCTTGTTTGTGAAGGACATTTTGAAATTTATTAGGTCTGTTCTTTCTAAATGTCATTCCCTTTCCACACACTATTCTTTTCTTTTATAAACCTTCATATTCAGGTCTGGTTTCTCCGTAATTTTCCTTTCTTTAATAATACTTAGTAAAACATTACTGATGCATAAGAGGTCAGAAACCACTTCTGTGTGTCTGTGGTGGACCTTAAACTCCTTAAGGATATTAAATGGAGTCAGGAGTACATAGAGAAAAAGAGCTGTGAAGATTTAGAGTGAAGGTAACTCCTACTTTTGTGGCTGAGACTGAATGGAAGAGTGGCAGAGATATTCCAGATGGACCAAAATAAAATTAAATAGCTCAACTCTGAAGAGTGGAGATACGGGGGAATAAATGGAAAGAAGAGAATGGTGAAGAGCAGGGAGAAAATTACCCATTTTGCATATAAATGATGTAATTACCCCCTCAGCTTCTCAGGCAGAAGTTGACATCCCTAATTAAAATAATTTTATGATCTTCTGGGGACAGATACACAAAAGCATAAAGAGAAGGAAAAAATAACAAATACAAAACTAACCAACAACAGCAGCCATTTTTACAAAATAATTTTGCAATAGGACCAATGATGTACATGCAGTCTCAGCTTTATAACAAATTATCAGGCTTGTATTTTATTTCAGATGATTCACAGGACTTGATATAAAAGGCAGAGGCTGAATAAAACCTTTTCAGAGAAGAGAATGATGAAACCACAATACGAGGATAGGGAATTGAAAGCCTACTGGACTGGAATTCATTGTTTTCTTCTGATTAATACTGGAAATTGAAAGCCAGTGTGTTTAACCTGTGCCGATGCTACAGTTGCTGTAATTAAGCATGAGAATATGGTCTTACAACTTGCGCATGCTGATTGTTTTATACAAAGCACCTGGCAAATTTGCCAGTACATACACTATTAAATCTACAACAGAGGCGTCCGGCCACCAAAGGCTGCCTTTGTCATTTGTTTAATTGATCTACAGTATCCCACCACATCATCACTTCCCACTTGCCAGGCAAGAAAGCAGTTACGGAGCCTTTTCCAGATCGCCAGGTAGTGAGGGGACGTGTCGCTGAAACCGTGCGGGAAGGAAGGGGTTGAGCTACAAAGCGAGGTAAAACCCAGAAAGTGTAACAAATCTGGAAAATTCCATTATCATATGCCTCGTCTTATCACTCCTACCATCTGACTGACTGATTTAATGTTGCTAAGAGACTTGACAGACCAACTTGTTAGCATTACATACTACACAGTAGCAATTGATAAATCAATTGTTACCACTAATTTTACTCCAACAGGGTGATATTTCAGTAGTCAGAAGTTGGCTGAAGGATATGTTTGTGTACCAGCAATTTCTTTCCCCCTCCCCTCCATATAGCTGGTTCTCTTTTGCATTTCCTAAGTATTTTTGGTGATTTCACGGTAAGGTGACAAGCTAGAAGCCAAGAGAATAACATTATCCTCAGGCACAAATGCAGAAAATCAGGCTAGAAATCTCACAAGAACTGATGTTCTTGTCCTATAACAGCTACTTACAGTAGTGACTAAGTTTTGAATAATTTAGAAAAATTTAAATCTTTCTTGAGGTATTTTCATGTCTAGTACTGATTGATTAATTAATAAAGGCAAACAAAGCACTTTAAGCCTCAGAAAAGCTTTGGGTTTGGTTCTGCTCGGAGGATGGGCACGGTGTCAAGTCCATTAGTTCTGAGCTGATTCATCCTGCCCTAATTAATACGATTCACTCACAGACCACAGAATCTGGAATAACCATTGTGGTTTATGAGGTAATTAAATATTATCTAGTGTACCACGTGCACACTTATTTACATAGGTGGCAACGGGAAACGTATTGCAGTTATTTCATCTGACAAGTTTCAAATGTTATAAAGATGAATCTTTCCCTTCCCACATCCCGTTCTTTTGTCTGTGTTTGTTTTGCAACACGAAGAAGAATGGGATAAAATGACAGGACTAGTTCGAAACATCTCTCTGGGGGGGTTTGGGGGGGGGGAGCTCCGCAGCAGGCACTGGTGGGGGGGGCGGTAAGGGGTAGGGGTCTCCTCCATTACCTCAGCGTGTCGTGGCTGTTCTGCATGGCGGCACCTCCCAAATTCACGGTTATCGAGGCTGGGAACACAAATTATTTCCCAGACAAGCAGAATGGTCTGTAAACGTTCCCAAGTGAGAAACCCTTTTGCAAAACACCTTTCTGTGCAGGACTGTCAAGGAGCTCAGCAAAGGTGGCAGGCAGCCGAAACAAAATAGTACATTTACAGACAAATAATGGCCTTTAGTTTTTGCAAGGAGAATGAGAGAGTAACGCAGCTCTATTCTTCCTGAGAGAGAAACAGAAAATCAAAGGCAGAACAGCGTAACGTATTGTACAGAAATTATCTATGGCACCAATACAACGTGTAAGAAAGCTTGCAGAAAGAGGCTTCTGTGGATACCACAGATATCATGATCCTGAAAACACTTAAAGATAAGGGATTGATCCTTGAAGAAAGGCTGTGGCGCTGAAAAACGCGTGGAACACTCCATCCTTGATTCGGCTCCTCCTGCCAGCGAGGGAAGGGTGCTCCGTGTTGTACCCTCCTGACAGAGCTCCCTTCACTCAGGAGAATCAAGATTTATTCGCAGAATATTTGGCTTGAAAACAAATATATGGCTTTCTAGATTCTTCTTTTGTAGAGATGTATATACATCCTGCCGAAAGGAGTATGCGATCTGTACCAGATAGACACTTTGTTTATTTCTGAGTTTTAGTGCGTGTATAAATTAATCTGTCTTTATCCTTATTTCTCAAGAGACGTACGTAGCTGTCCATATACCAGCATTTATCTTTCTGGTTAGTGCCACTGTGTGGATAATACATCACTAGAGCAGTGATGCTAGTTATGATGTATGACACCAACATATCATAAAAGCTTTGCCACTTCTGTGATGTATTATTCAAAACATGGAATTAAACAGAAGAATCAATATAATACAGGCCCTTAATTTTTTAAGGTGGGTTAGAAGGCTTTAGATAAAAGAATATACGCTCCAGAAGCTTTACATAGAGGCTCAGTACATAACAGAAACAAGGGAGAAAAATGTTATTTTTTGGACAGGCCAAGAGAGCTGNCGACCCAGGTTTTACCAAAAAAAGATTAATTCTGCAGCCAAAGAAACTTTTCAAATTTTGTTCCCTGCACATTTCAAGTCTTCTCTGTCCTCAGCCGCAATGCATCCAAGCTTCCACAAAATACCGTCTTTGCTGTCTCCCCATCAGCCAGTGCCCCGATCCCTGGACCACCACCCGGCAGCTCCGAGTTGCCCGGGGATAACCGGCTGCCCCATCCCTGCTGATCGCCTACCTGGCGTGCTGAGCAGAGCAGATAATGGTGCATTTATTTGTCTGCTTTTTGCACTGTAAGGGCACTTGTTTGAGTCTCTCTTCTCTACTTGGCTGCTGATTACCGCTAAACTTAGTGAAATTTAGTTCCTATTGAATAACTACCTCTTTGGGAAACGTAGTTGGAATTAGCGCATAGTTTCAAAAGTTAATAGGGAGATGATGGGGTAGGGGGAGAAAAACAACCTAAGCATCCATCTTATTCCCACTGTGGCTGACTTATGTCCTTTTGTTAAGAACACTGTTATTTTCATTAACACTTATGGTTTTCATGGATTTGCACAGGTAAAAATTGCATCTAGGATCATTCATTAGCTTTTCCAACACTGCTAATCTAATGTGTTCAAGAATCATAGCGTAGGCAGAATTTGAATAAGAATTGGTTTTGGTTTTGTGTTTCTAATTTTATTTCAGTTCTGTAAGTCCTTCCAAAGTTCTCAGACAGTATTTTCCTGCTTTTTGCTCAGAAAGGTGAAATGGCAAAAGAGCCTGACAGGTCTTCACATACGTAAACTTTAAGAAGAAACTCTAGATACTGCAAAACATGATTAAAACCATAACAGTTGGCCCTTCTGGGCTTCTCCATATCTCATGTAAAGAAAAACAATCCCATGGCAAGCCACAAAAACTTTCTTAGGTTCGGAAGGCCCTGCTCCTAAACATCTTAACAGAATAAGAACTGGGATTTAGTATCAATTCCCTGCTCTTTGCAGGCTCTTTTGATTGCACAGTTGCAAGCAATCTTTACACTGTGTTCTGTTTTCTTATGGTTGTGGTGCAGCCGCCTCACTTGTTTTCTCTGCTTGGGCATTGCATTTATTAATCTCTTTAGCCATTTTTGTTCTGGTCTCTAACCAAAACTTTCTATTTATAGTTTTGGGATAGTAAATTTATTAACCTTTCTTAGGTAACATACAAAATCCTTTTCCTGCCTTGATATTATTTCCTTGAATCCTTGAAGATATTTATACAGTTTTATATCCCCTTAATCTCTTTTTCTCTAAGCTGTGTAAATTAAGTTCCTTTGCTTGCTCTTCCTCTGTCATAACCTCTAATCCTTGAATCATTTCAGTTGTCCAAACTACCACAAAACCAGCATATAAGTTTCCCGGGGCTCAGAACATAAAAAGAAATTAAGAGGCCCCGGTCTGCCACAACAAGCTTCTGTGAGCATACCTCTTCTGGACAGCCCTAGCCAAAGAGAATTGCAATTCTTGCACAGCGTGGGCAGTTCTATTTATTATATATTTTTATCAGGTTTTGGTAGTGTTCTCAGAGTGCCGGGCTGTGTTTATGCATTAGATGATGTATTTCCCAGCCCAAACTGCTTACAATGGAAGATTTTCATTGTGTGTCGAGAACCTCCTAGTAGAGACCTCCACAGAGCAAAACCTCTGTGCTCTTTCAGCTCCTTTAGAATCAGTATTTATGACATATAATGTTATGTGATAAATGTGGTTTAGATTTTTAATGTATTTTGTCCTAAGAATAATGTTTCAGTAAGAGCATTTCTGAGACAGTGAGAGAGGAGGGAAATAGTTTGTTCAGATTGTGCAACATCCAAAACCACCACCGTTTATGGAGGTCATGGCAATTTACATCTCTTATTCCCAGATAATACCCTGATACGCTCATTCAGATTTTTCAGATATAGATACAGATAATTTTATCTAAGTCAGAGCAAGATTATAACATTAGTCCTCTAGCCAATGATTTATAGTAACTGTCTTCTCTCTGAGGCGAGATGCTAAATCTGCCAAAAATGTTTTTGTCTGTCTTCAGGTTTGAGTCTAAACAAATCCATACATGTGGTCAGGGCACTAGCAATGCCAAAGAGAAACATGTTTGTGTGGATAGGCAGCTGAAGATGCACATCTCTCTTCCAACTTCCTCTTTTGTCTCGGTGGTGTCATTGTAAACGAATTAGCATAATGGGCTGAATGACTTCTTTGGTTACATTCATTCTCTGTGATGTCACAGGAATTCAGTGTATATGGATGGAGAATTTCCTCAAGAGATACATATAAGAACCACACTAGTTTGAACGGAGAACAGAATCCTATATTGCTGTAGCAATATAGTGAAAGGTAATGAGTTTAGGCTATTTGAATATGTATAAATGTGACTACGAATATAAATGACCAGTGTGAATGGTTGACACTTTCATTTCTAGGTTTCCTGTGTATATGCAGAAGTACATATACTCTAATAGTTGACCACCATCCCTAGTAGAACATGCTGGTCTTTGGAAGCCTTTTGAAAAAGGTTTTGTGCAGACATACAACAGAACGTAGTCCCATCTTAAAAAAAAAAAAAA
>VXBL01010255.1:1172320-1219441 GCA_013400195.1 Aramus guarauna
AAAAAAAGTCATTTATCTCAACATTAATCTATGATTTTATTTAGTGTATTAGCAAGAAGTTGAGAACAGTGGGAGAGTCTTTTATGATAGTAGAGAAACATTAATGCAAGGTTTCTCTGTAACATCATGTTTCTGTCCCTCTATCTTAGTCCTCGTCATTCCCTTTTTCTACAGTGATAAAGTCTCTCTCGTACTCAGCTGTAATCCAACGACCAACAGTTGCTTCACATCTAACTTCCCTTTTGAGGATCCATGTAGGTTTTAGTTTGATATACAGTAGGTACTAGTATGATATTTTACAGTGAAGAAGTTACTTATGGTAATGTCAGGAGCATTCCAAATCATAGTCTTTTAAGAAAAACATAAATATGTATGTATTATGCCTAGAAATATTGAATGTAGTGAAAGGTGGATGTTGCAATTTATTGGAAGAACTACATAAGAAGATACAAAGAGAGATGAATGCAGTTCAACTGACAATCATAAGCAGAAAATATAATTTAACTTCCTTTTTTAGGGCTGTGTTGAAGGTAAAATCTAGATGGGGAGCCATTAGCTTTTAACGATTTATAATGCTTTTAAGAGCTTCCATACAATGAGCAAAGAAAAGAGGAAAGGTATTGGGCTGTAATTCAGAGAAGGTCATTTCCATTTAGGCATAGAAAAAAATATCTTCTGAGGTGTTTATCTGTAAACTATTTACAACACAAATAGATGTTTGATCAAAGGAGCAGAATCATGCAGAAAATATGGAAGGTACACAGTTAAATCCCGTGCTTTTCTGACAGAAAAAAAAGACCAGTAAATATTGGTATGTTGATGTACAGAAACACATTTTTAGAAAGACTCATGGGTTTCTTCTGAGAATTTTTTCATTAGCACCTAGTGCTATCAAATTAAGCCTAGCATAAAGTGAATTAACATAGTACATACACTGTTAGATTTAAAAAGAACAACAATGTCCATGAATATATAAAGAGAAGTCTAAAACTGAAATCAGTGTGTCTGCCTTCAGCTTAACTCAGAACAAAACTTAATATGTAATATTCTTTGATAAAGGGAGCCATGAGCATTAGGGCTTGATACAAGGCTTTAAAAATACTGTTATTTTCTTTAAACTGTATCCTCGCACCCAAAGAATGCTGTTAACTCAGATAACAAGACAAAAGAACGACGAGCGTGTGTTTGGTTGCAAGTTTTAGTGGTTATACATCCGTACTACCCAGAGAATCCCTAAAGGAATTGCAGAAACCGGCCCAGCTCTGGTCAGGTTATTTCCTTATTAGCAATTAAAGAGACAGCTGGAATCATCGGCACCTAGGCACCTAGGGCGCGCAGCCACCAGCCCCGAGGCCAACCATTGCAGCCCGCAGCTGGACCGGCACCGGGTGCTCCTCAAGGAGCGGCAGCCTGGCCATCCCCTGCCCCAGAGGACTCGACTGCGGCCGGGAGCGACCCGCTGCACCCCGTGGGTATTTCGTGCCTTTCCTGTTGAAGCGGGGTCCTTGCGTGCCGGGGAAAGACGGCGTCAGATGTTGGTCACGTAAGGAAGGGCTTAGGAGCCGGGGCACTCGAGCATCGCCAAGGGGAAGAACAGGGTAGAGGTGTGGGCTTCAAACGTGTTTGGACAGGAGAGAGCTTGAACCCGGTTTTATTCCACTTTCTGTAAAAATGCTTGCTACTGAGTAAGAACAGTTTTTTATTTGTGTTGTACTCGATAATTATTTCTACTTTGTTTTGGAAAGAGAAAAAGATGGTCAGCCCTTCCCGAGGCTGGGGAGGTTCTTATTTCAGCCAGATGTTGTTTGTTATTCAGTGAGCAGCCTGGCCAAAATAAACACAGGTCCTTTTCCATCCCTCACAAATATTTTCTGTTAACGCTTTATGAAAGACGTGATTTTGATAAGTGTTGCTCTTCTGCTAGGTCTTGATGGGTGGCAAGAACAATGCTTTCAAATTTAAAAGGCATGCTAGTAAAATTCTGGTGGGACCTCCTCACCCAGAAACACTGGAAAGAATAACATTTATAAACTTTGTAGTTCTCAGGATGAGCCTGTTTTAGCATTTTACCTCAAAACAGGCATGAATTTTGGAAGTGAATCTCCCCTCCACTGACTGCATTGTGGATTACTTTGAAGAATGAGCTCGCAGCACTTGAGCTGGGTTCTCTTTGAGTGGAAGTAAACTCAAAGCTGTGCTCCCAGCACCCAGCTGTGTGCCCCAGCACTTCATGAATGCCAGCCCCACGGAACCAGGCTATCGCTTGTCCGAAGTAAAATCCCCAGCGCAGAGGGATATCACACGGACGTGGGGTTCTCAGCACGAACTATTCCCCCTCCAGTTCTGCCACGCTACTTGCTAATACAGACGCAGCAAACAAATATGTACTTGCTTATTAAACTACATTTTATTGTAGGGGGAAAAGAAACCCAAAGGAAACGATATAATACTTAATAATACTAATACAGAATACTTAATTCCTGAAGTATAATTAAAGCACAGTCTTTACCGCCGTTGAGGGAGGTGCTGGGACAGCTGGTGCTTCTCCTCTTGTGAAGTAAGGCTCAGCCATAGCAGGACTCGAGGGTTCTGTAGCCCCGATGGGTACCAGCGCCCAGCTTACGGTACCTGCGGGTGGTGACCTGAGGTGCTTTTCCTCTTCCTCCCTGGCCAACTGTTTCGCAGTCTGCTACCGTCTCTAACTAAATATTTGCTGACGGTTTCTGTTATTTCAGCGATTGCATACAGTAATGGTTGACTCTTCTTGTATAGGATGTATTCTGCGGTTCTCCCCAAACTTCATAGGTAATTCTGAAACAGGTTTTTCACTTTGCCGTGTACAGTAGACTTGTGAACAATGAACTGTATTCCTAAAAAATAACTTTTGTATCTCAGTACTGGAAGCAGACTCTAAAGTGCATTTGGCCCAGAAACACACCGTACACTGCTATAACTCAAATTGTTCTCAACCTCCCCTCCTTTTCAGTGGAAATGGCTTTTAAACATGAGAAAACATATGCAAGTAAACATTTCAGGTGCTCCCATCGGGTCCGTTCAGTTTGCTTTCTCCCTGCTAGTTCTTTCCTTGCCTCACAGCCCCTTCCCCCCCATAAACAGCACCCACGAACATGGCAGTAAGCCCCATATTGTCATGTAAAAGGTGAGTCGCATCTCCACAGATGCCACCATCTCATATTTTGTCCTTTTAACTAGGCTTGGTCTGCCCAGATTTAAAAGCCCTTCTGGCTGCTTTGGCCAGTGCTTAGGTGTGTTGCTGGTGTGTCCCAAACATATGTGATTTTGGGAGCAAGTACATCAGGCTAGGATGCTTCTAAGAGTGGAAAGACATTTTTGCTGCATTCGGCCAGCGCTTTGCTTAGACTTTGGTTGTCCAGTTTTGGATATCAGGCAACCTGCCTGGATGTGGATAACTGCTTCCCAAGGAGTTGATTTGGGTCCTGTAAAATGCAATTTAGTTATCACTTTTCTAATTGCAATTTCCCTTAGTCTGGCTGGGTTTGGTGTTCCAGCAGGCTGGCTATTGTAAACACCCCTTGTAGGTATCTAATTCTCTATATTTAATATGGATGATTTAAGGACCTTATTCTGCATTGTCATTTTTAGCACTGAAGCACTGATCTGGCTCTCATTGCCTTCTGAGGTTGGATATTTATTATCAGGCTGAGATGCTGTCAATGTCTTTTATGTTGAGGAATGTAATTCAAATCTGGAAAACAGCATAATGTGGTGCCATGCACCTTGAAGAAACCTATTACATGACTTTGGGTGGAGTCCTGGAATTTGACAACTATATGGACGTGTTCCAAACAATTAAATGAATCTCTCTTCAGAGCATATGGTGTAGAGAACATGTCATGTTTGAGAAATATGGTTGGCTTCTAATCTTGATTTTTAATTTTGCGACAGAACAATAATTTGGCACAGCATATAAACCCTTTTTTTTTTTTTTTTTTCTTCCCCTGTTTAGTACAAATGTGTTTTCTTCAAAGACAGGAAAAAAAAAATCTTTTCAGGAAAATCCAGTTTTCCCTTGCATATCTCATAGATATTACTTTTTGTCTCAGTTCTTTTGAACTACAGTTTGGAATTAATGTGGCTGGTTTTATTTCCTATTGATACTAAAAGCATGTGCTGGAAATTAAAAATGCAAAGACTCAGCTATTCAAGATTTATCTGTTGGTCTATATGAAGGATCTGGCCGGTATCATTGTTACTAAAAAGATGATGCCGGAGAGAAAGGACTCATTGTTTGACACACCAGAAATTTAGCAACCTAGCCTATTCCCCTGCCTGAGTCGCGTACTGACGTTTCACAATCACACCAGGGTCCGGGCCAGGTGGCGGAGAGGTACGGCACTGCTCGAGCCGCGCAAAAACCTTGTTCAGGCTTCTGCAACGCCTCAGGTGAGATCCTGGATCCCGCCATACCAGCAGGGATCCGCCACCAGTTTCGGTGGGACGCCCCTCCGTGTGCTGAGCGGAGAGCGGTGGCATTACACCCGACGAGCTGGAGAAGGACCTCGGCGTACCCCTTTGTGCTCCTCCTGACTCACGGAGCCGTTTTGGGTGAGGAGCAGAAGGCTCCTGCTTGCCCGGAGTCCGGCCAGGCTGCTCAGCTCTGCTGGGCGCCGCGCCACAGCCTTGCCGAGCCAGGGTTTTCCTCTAAGGAACTAAGGGGATTAGGCTTTTGAGGGGAAATTTAAGAGGATTGCAGATTTAAGAGATGGCCAGAGGGGCACATTTATAGCTTTTTAATTAAAAGATATTTTGGCTCGAAGACCAGAAGGATTATGGAATCGGTAAAACCAAGTTAAATGTCAAACGCAGGGTTAAACCACAAATTAGGCATATTTCTAATGGATCTTTAGCTTCTAACTTATTTTTTTTTTCCCTGAGATTAAACAATCTGTAAAGCTTATTAAGGTCATTTCCTATCAATCTTCCTCTTCCACCACTCCCCCCTTCTGCCCATATTTATGGCATTATAAATACATTTAAATCCAACACAAGAATTGGGATGGATGGTAGCGTAAAAAGGAAGACCTTTAACAGACTATGTCATGCTCACATTTTTAAAGAAAAAGCTTGTATTTTATGAGTAGTAACTGAATCTACATTTTTCTAAGCGTAGCTGTGTTTGAATATATAAATGGACTGGCCTTTTCTTTATTCCTTTTATGTCTGCTTATTTTAAATGATCCGCAGTATATGAAAGTCAAAGGGAGAACCAAAGTATCGATCAGATTATACAAGAGAAATTCTCACAGGCCTAATGCAAAAAAAGTGTTCCTAATTTTATTCATAAACCTCTTGTCGTTATACTGTTGAGTCATGTAACATTATTTTGAAGTGACAGTGAAGGTGTTAAGTCAAAAGAAGTAATTTTAAGTTTTTAATTATTCTACAAGTTATGCCCTACAGCACATTTTCTTAAAATTGTACCTTTTGTTCAGCACTAAACTGCATGAATTACTTATAAGTCAGGCAGATCAATATCTCAGAATGTCTTACAAATAATAATTTAATTCAGCTAAGATTTTTTTCTGTTGTTGCTGTTCATTCACCAACATTGTATTCTCACCGCGTTAATAGCAAAAATCAGCTAGTGAAAGGAAAGGTCTCTCGTGGGATGAATCTGGGAGCTCAAGGACACAGCTAATAGCGGCATGCCGATGTTACCACGGCTGCCTTGAATTCTGTTGTGGCGTGTGATTCCCGGAGTCACTGGACATGACACGTCATTTCTTACCAGTTGCATTGGTCATAGACTGCACGATCACGGCATCTGCAGCGTATTAACCATTTCCACATCGGGGCCACGCACGCCTGGCCTGCTCTGGAGCTCAGAGGTGATAAAACCAGTAACAGGACACGACCCACTAGAGAAGTGCTTAAGGCATTAATGGAATTTGGACGGTTGCAAACGGCTCTGTCCTTGGACATTTTCATTAGAACGGAATGGTGAGGAGACTTCTGGTCAATATGCTGAACGTATTGACAGGCACGTCAGGTGCTCACCCATACACGCACATATGCGCTGTTCTGAATGCAGAGTTGCTCGCTGCGTGACCTGACTGAAAAAGAAAAACTATTTTCAATACCCAGAACCTCTTCATTTGCCATCTTATTTATTACAATCTAATTTTCTCTCTGGAATGAAGACCACTGAAAACCTAATGAAAAATCATTTTAAGTAACATTGAACAGCTGCTAGCATCTTGACACCTTCAAAACGTGAAAGGGGATAGGTTGAATATTACTGAAAATTAGTATTTCAGGTATAGCATTGGCAAAATTTTACAGGAAAGGTGTCCTATATATGGCAGATGTTTGTATCTGCTTGAGGTTTTGGTAAACTATATTATATTGTGTTAAGGTAAATTTGTTAGGCTATGCTCAGTCAGGAGCATCTGTAAAATCATCTGCTTTGAGTATCTTTTGAAAGTATCAGCACAAGGTTAAAAGGGAAAAACATCCAGGAGCAGAAGAGGTAAAACACTGGTTCGGCAGTCACAAAATCCTCTGCTTTCCTGAAGTCCAAGCAGGAGATAAAATATAGTGTCGCATGGTTCCTTAAATTTCCACCAGGGGATTTCTGTCAGGACACTGCCGTACCTTTGGTGCTCTCCTGTCTGCTTGCATATCGCTTGATCCAGCGCTTGCATCAGCTCCCCGGACCCGGCTTTAATCTGCGCAGCCCCGCTGCTGGGTGCAGAGGGTAAGTCGCCGAGAGCTGGGCAGGGCTCTGCTCTCTTCTTTATCGCTTTGTCCCTGTAGCCAGAGCAACGCTGGGATTTACCCTGCTGTAACAGACACTAGCTTTCGACCCTATCTCTCCACACGCCTTGGTTTGTAGAATTCTCCTATCAATACTAAAGCAAAAAATATTGTCGGACCCCTTTATTTGTGAAGTTCTTTGACCTCATGAAAGGGAAAACATCCACAAATGCATTTATCCTCTGTTTGCTGTCTCTGCTGTTTTGAATAGATGGTGCAGTCAGGCTCGCTGTGTTTTGCTTCCCATTTCAATGCAGAGTTAGTTCAGGTTTCTGTTTACTGCGAGCAGCCAAAGGTTCTGGCGTTTCGAACACAAGTGTTCCTACTACTTTAGTATCAGCACTTCTGCCTGTGGTCTAAGGATAGAGCCAGGCTGAAATGGCGCTGAAGCATTGAAAAGCTTATGTTATTAACCACAGCATCGCTGTCTCGGAGGAGGGGACCCCCAGGAGGTGCCTGCCCTGGCACTGTGGCTTTAGAAACGCAGGGTCCCAGCAGGACAGGCTGCCTGGGCCGGGGTCCTCCATCCCCTCCAACGACTGGAGCAAAGGCTTCCAGCCCCACCTTTTCTGAGCACGGATCTTGTACGCTTATAATCTCTCGCCCGGGCTGTGACTTGGTGCTTCCCTGTTGCCCAAAAGAACCCCATTACCTGCCACCGACCCAGACAGTTGCATCCCAAAGCGTTTTTCTTCTGAAGAGGAACGGTAACAGAAGAGCCTTCCCTGGTGCCAAGCAGCTCATGGTGCTCTCCAGTGCAGCAGGAGCTTGGGAAGCCTGAATCTTGCCCCGAGTTGTGTTTGCAGTTACGCAAGTTTAAACCATTATTTAATGGGGATTACTTTAGATTTGTGTTGGTACGGCTGTGCGGTATGACATTGAACTTTGCATGTTTTCCCTTGATCAAAGTGTTTTATGTGCAGGTTAGGGTGCTGCTTGGTTCTCCCAGGATGGTTTTCTTCATTAGCTTCCCCTATGGTTTTCAAAGAATCGTTCCTGCCAATATGTGGGAGGACGATTTCATATTGATTCTTGATTACAATTTTTATTTTCTTCTGTGTTACGTCTGTATTTACAAGGTGCTATATGCAAGTGAAAGTCATAGTACCCTCCTCTTTTTCATAATTGCACCCTGTATTGATAGCTATTACTTTTGTATTGATCTGTAACGGGCCGACTTTAGTCACAGTGGAACGATTTAATACCAATAACATCAGTCTGTAAAACAGTCAGGTAGAACAACCTAAACTGCATTAAAACACCTGATTAACATTTGTTACAACACACTCTTCTGAAATAAACAGACCGTACTGGATTTTAACATCTGGTCTCCAACAATTCTTGCAGGGGTGATAACTTTTTTTTTTTTTCCACCTCTCTTTGCAAATGCTGGCCATTTTTTTCATCAACTTTTTTCATCAGGGCACAGCTGTTGCTGCAAAGCACCACGTATTCACATCTGAAATGTGGCTGATGCTCACTTCTGTTTACTTCTACCTGACATCGTTTTGCATTGGGTACAACTCAAAAAGACAAACGTCTTCATGTGCTTTAAAAAGGCATCTCATCACCATTTAGAAAACAGCCTTTTATTCATGCTTATACAATAGCTACAAAAATATGCTTCGGCGCTATAGCTCCGGAACAGAAGTCTGGAGCAATTTCTCTTCTTAAAGGGACAGACAATGGAACAGACCCCTTTGTATGAACTTGTACTTTCAGGCATTATGTTATTTTTTTAAACCAAGCCTTCAACTTCCCAGGGTAGCTGCATTCACTTAAATTGGTCAAAAGAGCGCAGTCCACAAACATTCATAAAATGTTTTCTTAAAAAGCACCCCAAACACCTTGTATTTTCAGAGTACCAGCTATGTTTACTTTCAGTTAGTAACGAGAATCTTTGTGTATCAAAAAATACACTATAAAACCTTGATCTAAACCACAACATTTTTGGGGAGGTCCAAAACAATAGCTGTCACCATTTAAGGCTCCCTTTTGAACAAGGTTTCAGTAAATGTTTGAAAGATAATTATAGTTTTCAAAGGGTGAGCGGTTTTCATGTTTTTGAGATTTTTGGCTTTTTTGTTTGCCGTTTTTTGAACTGGAACAGTAGAGAATTATATATATATAGTTCAAGTTTCCCAGGCTCGCATACCTGCAGCCTGCTAGTTTTTGCGTATTTCAAAATGATCATTTATGAGAAGTTGAGCCTTGGCAGGCTGTGGCTCTGTGCTGTAGACAAATAAAGAGCTATACGGTTTTGATAATTCTGATTTGACCTCCTGCAAACACATCAAAACCCTGAACCACGCAGTGGATTAGCATTAGGTGAACAATTCAATTAATTTTTCTCATGTGCGTGAGATTGCAGTTTAGGTGGCAAATTCTGTTACACCTGTTTCTTCTTGGCATATGGCAACACATTTCCATGCCTCTTTTCTCCCAGCCTGTTTTCCCAGGCTAGTTTTAAGAAAAAAACATATGGGAATTTGTTCAGTATTTGCCTTAGTTATATGAATACGGAGGAGAAAATTGTAAAAGGGCCCCATTCCTCTAGTAGCCATTTCTGCTTAAATTTTTTTTCAGGTTACCCGAGGTTTTCATTTTATAAATATTGTAATTTAATGGTAAAAAAAAATCATCTACCTTTGAAAATATGGGTAAAAGGCAGCAGTGATAGATATAACATTTAAAATTGGAGTAGCATACTTTACTGTAAATGGGACAATAACTACCTCAATCGAAGGAAGACCTGAACTTTCTACTACTTTCCTTATTTTCAATGAGAAATGAAAACCCTCTTGCATCAGCCTCCACTTCTCAATATACTGAGCTTTAAAACAAACAGACAAAGAATCAAGTAAGACTTTTAAATCAAACTCTGCATTCTGGAAGTTTCTTCCTGTGATAGTCAGCCCACTGCAAAGATCAATAGCTTGTCAGTCCAGGCCTCTGTGGAATAACATCTGTTTAATGGCCATGGAAAATGTGGGGATCCTTGGGATTTTTCCCTCCGACTATGGACTGACTGGTTTATCCATCAACTGCAGTGGATTCTCTTTTTATTGCAGAAAACAGCCTGGATGCCTTGGAAGATGTAAAGGTATTTTTAATGGGTTTTGGTCTTATTTGTACGATGACGCTTCTTAGCCAAAATGGTCTAAATCCTGTCTTCATTAGCGCTTTCCCCGGGTAAGTCTTTGGATATCTAAATTATCTCCTCATCTTATTAGTGGAGGAGGGGGAAGTTAGGAAATTTTCAAGGAAAACTTCCCAGTATTCTCAAACCAGTGGGTTTCCCCACTGTTATGGGGACTTTTTTTCACTCATTTTATAGTGTAGCTAAATGTTAAGGAAGTTGTAACATCTGCATTTATGTCTTCTGCCAGCCGAGAAGCTCAGTGTCTTCATGCCCAACCTACTGCAGTCTTTCAGCAGAAGATCTTAAAGTACTTTGATAAGTATTAATTAAACTGCAGAACATGCCACATACTTTTATTCCAATTTTACAGAAGAGAAAACAAGCTATCAGTAAAATTTGCACAATGAATTCAAGTCAAAATGCCAACGTTCAAAATGCTAGCTACCTTAGTTGGTATTCTTCTGTTGGGAGAGGTTTTAATAATGTATCTGTAAATGTTCTGGGCAGAGGCAAGGGAACACTGACAGCGATGAAAATATCTCAAAATTATACTTGATAGGGTTTATGGTGTTTATCTGTTTATTTTTTGCTTTTGTATGTAAGTTTTCATCTGTTCTATTTTTCTGGCAATTCAAATTAATTATTTTTCATAGATTCCCAAGATGCACTACACTCCATTTATTTGTTATACTACTGACCGTGATTAATGACCAAGCACAGTTTGAATATCTCATTTTTAATGATCATGATAAATTGTAGCCCATCATGGCAATTTAATATGCTTATCATGCAAGACCTAAGTCAAAAAACTTAAATTATATCATAATTAGGAAGCACATTTTAGCTGGGAACCATAAGAATAGTTTGCCATTATAAAACTTTCAGTTCCATGCTTTCGCTGTAAGGATTTTGTAGCGGATCAACCTAGCTGCTCTGTTCTTGTGGGAATGTAGGTCATGGGCTTTTCCATATTGCATCTCATACTGCAGGAGGGTCTTTTTGCAAACTCTTTGATTGCAGTTTTCTCCTGAACCTAATTTATGATTGATGGGGATAAGAAGAGCTCATGAAACAGGTCAGATAAAGAGCCTGTCAGGTAGCAAGATGAAACTTGAAAGATTTCTCGTATGGTCTCTAGATTATATGAGATGCATCACAGCCAGACTGCTGTTTGGCTATAGCTATATACAATATGGTGGTACATTCCCCAGTGCCCAGCATGTCCCAACTCCGTATCATACTGAGAGCTGGTGACAAGCTTCGCTCCACCTTTTTTCTCTCTCTNTTTTATCAAGCAAAGCCATGGGCGCGTGCACTAGATAGGAGCCGCTGCACTTCCTAGCACAGGCTCTGATATGGGTGGGTGAGATATCAAGCATCACCCCATCAAGTAGTCTAAACTTAGCCTCTCTGAATGTCACATTCAGTATGACACTTTTGCATGTTTAGTTTCTTGCTATTATGATGCCTTCCCCCATCCTGCTGTTTTTCCTCGTCCTCTGGGGGACAGTGGAAGCTGAGAGCACAGAACCATCAATCCCAGCCCAGTATTACCTGTGGCTGCAGTTGTGGTAGAGTGTTTAGCAGATCCTTTGCAGTTTACCACTTGATTTTAGTTTTTAAGACAACACCAAACGCAGTAATGAAGATGGCCATTCATCTTTTTAATGATTATTTTTTTAATTACTTCTATAACATTTATGGTTTCTCTAAGTGCTTTTGTCAAATCATCTCTGAGTTAGCATCACTTGGCAAAATGTTATTTTGGAATGGTCAGTGTGTTTGTACTTCACATCAAATAACATAATGCACTATAATTACTCAAGAGAAGCATGATCAGCAATCAGTGAAATTGAAATTAAGTTGTTCCTTGGTTATAAGCAAAAGCAATCAATGCACAGGATTTTTAAAATTTAGTATTAATTTTGTCAGTAGAAGTCATTGGTCTCCTGCTGTCCCTGCTCTTGGGGCCAAGAGAAGAACAATCCTAATATTCCTTCATCACAGAAGAGGTGGATTCTATGAAGTGTTGGTGGGAAGAAGCTGGAGAGACAGAGAGTTGGACCTCTCTGCTGTCACTGCCACAATAGAGCTCTGTCAGGGCAAGAGCTTTTCTTGATTTAGTAGAGTCTTGGTTCCTGAGAAGGAGATGACAGAAATTGCAAAAGGCCTATAAAAAGCCTTTTAATAAAAGTGGTATTTGACAGAATATCTTACAATGGACACGATTTACAAAAAAACATGATTTAACAAAGAATATTTTTAAGGTTAAAAATGGCTTTGCCAATGGAGATAGCAACATCATCTTATGCATCGAGATGCAGAGAGCTGAATACTCATTTCATATATATATATATATAAAGACTAATTTATGGGGTCATTTTTAAAATTTTCAATTTCAATGCCATCAATGTTGTCTTAATGTTTTGTAATCATAATGTTGAATTTGCACTGCTCTTAGAACTTTAATTACAAAGCTAAATTGTACTAATATCCATTAGGTACCTCCTAATTGAAGCTGCATCATATGTCTGATGTGGCAGTACTAATTGGTATAATTAAATTCTAATATGCATCAGTAGACTATTAAAAAGAGAGTTAAGAATAGAAGAAGGAATAAGCCAGTTTGTGAAACTTCTCATATCTAATGTATTCCTATAATGAGAAAGAGTGCTGACTCTACTTCTGGCTTATTTTATTTCAATTACTATATGTAAAATGTACTGAAGTTTCAGTGACCGAAACTCACTTTTTCTGAAGCCTTGTATCAGCATATTTACTAATAATGTCTTTGAAGCTCTTGTTATTTATTGTATTTTCTTTATGATTTAAGCGTTCCTAAAATGTCCGGGATGACTCTTAAACTGTGATTTGTCCACCTAGGTTTGGCTTTAGACCATCTGACAATTTGCTATACCGGAGTACGTCTCATCTTTTTCTGGGATGACTGAAATGGGTCTTTTCGTAGCAATTTGCCACATTCCCCGAAGTATGTCACCTTTAATCACTAGAGTTTAGAAATCGGGATGGCCAGCACTCAGAGCCCTATATGAAAATCTTCAAAAGTCTGGAATTTGCAGATTTTTGTATGTATCTCAAAAAGGTGGAGGATCGGGCTTCGGTTCCATGAGTTCACAGGCAGGAAATATCATTGTTCAGGGAAACCAATCTTCTTCCTTCTGAGGTAAAGCTGGGACTTCAGCCAGGTGCTAGGGCATCAGTACCAGTGCCACCAGTGCAGAATTCACATTTTTCTAGCAGTCCATCGGCATTCCTATGATCTAGCTCCAGAATGGCAAGTCCCCTGGAATTCCTCAAGAGTTGTGGATAGTTAAAGGGCTACTCCTGGCATATAGTTTTGATAAGCAAAAATACCATATCAATTCACATACAAGAAACTTATGTACTAAGCACTAACTTTATTAATTCTACTAGTTAGTCTGATCCTTCAGATAGTAAATACTGTAGTAATTGAGGTATATAACCTGCAAATTGCTTGCTGGCTAAACTTGCTGTCAAAAGGAAATTCTTTGGTCTTACAGATGGGCTAGGTTCCTTTGCCAGATAGAGCAGCCTTTTATTGTCTCCTCCTTAAGATAAACCACACTTCTCTTAAAAGGGTAATCAGATGTTCAGTGTCAATCAGATGTTCAGTGTCAATTAGCCGTTCTTTCTCTTTTCTTTTTGAGGCCGTTTCACCTTTTTCCTTTATAAATGAGACAGGATGCTAGTACATCCTTGTCACTTAGCAACGGTTTTTGAAAATGAAGATTTTTTTTATTTTTTTTTTTTTAGATACTAATCTTGAGTATTACTTGTAACAAGGGTAGGTCAGTGTTTTGGGCCATACCAGGTATGTTTTTTCAACTGATCCTTTAATTTCATAGTTCTAACTATAATTTTACAGACCGAATTTTATTTTGTGAATTAGCCTTTTAGATACTGTCTTCTAGGTCTAAAAATCTTTACTGATTTTTGTATCTTTCGATACAGTATGATTTCTTACAAAATTTAATATTTAGCTGAAAATTGTTCAGGTGGGCCTTAAAATGTCCAAGCAGAACTTCTATACGTGGTATCTGGAGGGATAAGAGATTTCAGCTTTGAACTAGACATAAGAATGGATTAGCTTTCAGGATTTTAAATGAAGCAACATGCAGCAAGAAGACCCAATCAATGAGTTGTTTAATCAACTGGAGAAGTAGTGATGAATACCGTGAATTCTGTCACTAACTTACATCATTATTAGTATTTTTTTTTTTTTAACTAAGTATGGAGGATTTTGTGCTCTTTTCCTTGAAAATTACTTACTTCCAGACCACAGAGCTCCTGCTTTGTTGGGTAGTGAAATCAGAAGGAATAGTGTATTAATGATAAATAATGGAAGGAGAAGAATTTAGGATGTTAACTTCTGAGAATTTCTTTTTTCCTCTCCTACTATTTATAACACTGTTGCCATTTCTCTCTTTAACACTGCCTATCATTTGAAAATGTTATTTGTTCTTTTTTTTCACTTCTCTTTCATTTTTATTAATTTTGTCCTTTTTATTTTCTATTGTTAAAAATTTTAGTTTTTCCCCTTCAGTCAAGATAAACTGGGAAAACTCATTTTTTTCCTAGTATATGAAATCAAAATCAATGGCCACAAAGATGGCAACTGGTGTCTTACTTGCCAATGTGGAAGATAATGTAAAGGCAAAATTGTTATAGTAATGGCAGATTTAATAATTGAAATGCCAGAAACATGAAAATCATAGGCCTACTGAAAATCTCAGCATCTAAAATATTATTTTGCTGATGTTTTTTCCACAGCCTATAAAATCTGTCATGCATCCGGAAACCACATTTGACACACATATAATTTTTTCGCTTCTGTCTACATCAGGATTACTTTTGCTGAATTGTTACTGATACTTGAATGAAAATGCAGTTTGAAAATCCCAGTCGAGATTCCAGGTCCATGTTAAATGCAAACAGGGAAATAATAAAAGTAAACCTGATATGATTAATGTACAAAATACTCTAACCTGTTTTCTTTCATTTGGTGGTTACTATAGCTAATAGAATAAGACTATTAAATTGAGACTTCACGGTTTCCAACAGTTTTTCAGAAGTACTCTATACTTTAAATATTATGAACATTAAAGTAAATGAAAATTGTGTATCTTTAATAGAAATACAATGCTATAATGAGATGTATTGAATCCTAGCCTTAGTTGCTATTATAACAGAAGAATTCTATAGCTGTCTCCTGATCTTCATTGGCTTTCCTCCTCTTGATGTAAGTCAACCCAGAGAAACAAGACTGTTCAGCAAAGTCTATGTTGAGGCCATTCTCATGTATCACGTGTGACTTTGGTAAATACCACCAGAAATGCTATAAACCTGTTGACCCCAACAGGAAGTAAACAGTGCGAAATTAAACAAACTGTTTAGCCACAGTTTCTCTGTATGCCTGGTCAGAATTTACTTTCTTCAGCTCAATCTTAGAAATGTAAGATGTCTTTTGCAGAATGATTGTATATTATGATTCAGTTATATTTTCATATTTTCAAAGTTGCAACATCTTCCTTTAAACGTTCATCGTAATAAGTGATGTTCAAAGAGCTGGACCAGCTGTTTCAAACCTCCTCCACTTTGAACCTCCCTAACTCGGATCACTTGCTAGAAGCCTATGGTCAACACCCATTGAAAGAGAAAAGGAACTGTGTGGGATGAACAACAGAACTGCTGGATTTGTCTTTTCACAACTCACTGTGCAGGTGTTGCGTCTTGCATGTTTCTGTGATTGGGTATACGGAGAATGACTGCAAGAGCCAGGCTGATGCTTTCTTGAGAGCAGCCAAAGATGTTCTGGCTGGAAAATATTGTAGAGTTCACTGAAGTCAGTGAGGAGAGAGATGGCAAGTAGAGATCCTGCAGCACGTTTGCAATGCTGTTGAACAACCGAGTTGAGCAGTGAGAGTACCAAGTAGTCTCAGGTCTATCAAATTTTGAGTTTTCCGTGTTTGAAGAGCCTGTGTTGATCCAGTTTCTTATTTCTAACTTGAAAAAAAACAACAACAACTAGTTTAAGAATTTTGAAGCCTTTTGGCACGTCTCCTTCCAAAAGACATTCTACCTCAAAGCTTCTGCCAACTCTGGATCCCACCAGAGTAAACTTTGAAGAATTTACAAACTAATAGTAACTCCCCAGAAGAGCCACTGTTTATCAAATTTTCCTTGCCTGAGGTCTTCCTTATAAAAAGAAATTCAAAAAGTGCTCATTTTTCTGTAATACTACTATTAGCAGATTGCTGAAAATGAAATTTAAAAGTAATTAGGCAGAGTAACTAATAGATGATTTGAACATCAGCTACAACAACCTCTCTCTTCTCTTGGGACTCCTTGTTCAGTCTTAAACGGTGAATGCTTAATTTGAGTATATGGCAGCCCAATATATTTAACATTTAGTTAGTCCTGCTAGGTGCTAAAAAGCTGCCCACCCCATTTTAATTCAAATTAATGGAACAAAAGCATTCATACGATGCCTTGGAGCTCAAACATTAGATGCTAGAGGGAAGTGAAATGAAGCTTTTTATGTACAAGGGTATGGATGGATCACATCACTTTCAAATATTCATGAATGAACTATGTTTGGCTAATTCCAGAGGAGTAAAAATAAGTGGGTTTATTCATCTTTTCATCATTTCACATTATAATCTCATTATGTGGATGCCAATTGCTTTTATGTCTTTTTAATTTTTTATTTTTTTTTAAAGTTCTTTTATTGCAGGAGGAGTTCTGAGGCCTCTGCATGCGGCTGTGCTGCTGTTAAATTTAATGGACTCCAGCTGTGCAAGGGTATTGTCAGGAAGAAAGAACAAAACCCCTGGAAGAATAAACAGGAAAGGAGGATAATTTTTATGGGTTATTTGTTTATGGGGACGATGTATCATTGAAGTGATATATACGTGTGGGTTTTTTTTAAGAAGCACTGAAAGTATACTTAGTTACATATGCATGCAGTATATTTTTGTTAAACTGAGGCGCTACAGTGATGCAATAAAAGATCTACAGTGGAGTGACTGTTAACAGGTGAATATCCTTTCCCACATTCTCTGTTTGAAAGGGAATTCAGAATCATGTTTACCTAAGCGTTAGCCAACTTGCTTTACAAAGTTGGCTCCAAACAGCAAGCCCTTCAGCCCCTATCCACGGAGCCACAAGCAATCTCTTCTGTCACCCCTGCCGCCGCCACCACCTCTTTGCTTCAGCGTATCACAGGGCTGTATCGCTGGCCGCGTCACATCAGCACTGCTGGTACCTAGAGGGCAAACGCCAGCTTCTGTCTCCTGTTGCTCCCTGTGCCGTCCTACGCCTCCACGTCTGAGATGTTTTGGGAACGGCGAAAAATTATTCACTCACTGTTATTACATCCCCCTTCCCTATGACCTGCCTTGCATCGCATCCTCTAGCAGCGTTTAAGTGAGGCAGCTGTTTGAGGTGACTGCGCCAACAACTGTTCCAGCAGCAGGAGATCACCACGACACGCTCTGGGCAGAGTTCTCTTGCTGAGAGGCTGCTGTTGTCTGCTGATGACATCTGCCACGGATGAGATATTCGTGACATTCAAGTGTGCCCGTCGTGCTCAAGTCCCACGCAGCATTTTACCTGTGTCCTTGTCCTTGCTCGCATTACAATAGTTGGTTTAACCCGGTAGAGCATGAAAAGTGCAGTTAAAATAGAGAGCATGTATGGCAGAAAGAAAGTGAGATTTGAAATTTCTGTCTAGCTCCAGATACTGGAAATCCATTGCTTTTAAGGAAGGTACTGATTGCCAATCTTCTGAAAAATCAGATGCTTCTTAGCCTTTCGATAACGACCCAAAATGTAAGCTACTTTCCCACTGCCTTCTCTCTAAACATGATTCGTTGCCTCTGCCTTACTGATTGAATAAGCTGATCTTGCACAAACTGAATATGATTGAGAAAATAATGGCCTAACTGAGTGTTCTCTGTTTACAAGTTAACTTGGAAATACCATGAAATATATATCTTTGATTTTTTTTTTTAATTTTTTTTTTTTTTTCAGATAACCACTATTACACTCAAAAAGAGAAGGTATAAGTCTTTGAAAAGAAATATGGAAAGCAAGATCCCGTGGAGCACTCTGCCTCCAGAAGAAGTTCCAACACTGGACGCAAAATGGCATTGCGAGACAGAATCGGGCCATTTGGTAGACGTGTAGAGTTTCTCCTTCAGCTGGGCAAGGCCAAAAATATATTTCCACACCTCTCCTTGATCAGGTACTTCAGGTCATGAGTTAGAGATATTGCACCCAAGTACCCACATGTGACATGCCCAGACTGGTATCCAGCGTTCTGCACCGGCCCATATCTTTGTATCCAGTGTCTTTCCCACCCCGCTCCCCCTTTGTTCATAGTCTAAATCTGTTCCAGTATAAAAACAATGCATTAATGAGATGTGAGACTAAGACTAGCAAGCACATTAAACTTATATTTAAAAATTGATTTTGCCTGGAATTATAAATAACTAGTACATTAACCAAAGTACCACAAATTTCTTTTAACTATTATCTTTTGTGTGTAATGATGTGACTTTGAATTTACTTTTTTAAGAAATACTTATTATGAACATAAAATGTTCATCTTCAAACATCATCACAAAAAGATCCATTATTTCAGTGTGCTTTCTGTCTTTCAGCTATGCTTTCCGGTTATTTTTAATGCTTAATCCATCATTTTGTGACCTTCACCATGGGAAAGGTAAATGTAAATCTTTCCAACAGCAAAGAAACAAATGGAATGAAAAAGAAAACTGTTTTGATTTGACAGAAATGCTAAAAATTAAAACATAGAATGCAAGGGCAAAACTCTGCTCTTCAGAGGATTGTCTGCAGACTTCATGGTAATTATTCATTTTATACGCTTATATTTGAGGATAGGTAAACAAGACCACCTTCAGAGTTTTAAACTGTGTCAAGGGAAAGGTTGAAAACCTATATGAAACTTGTGATTTATTGTTTTTCTACATCCTTAACCTAATGTTTGGTTTTTTTGTAACGCAAGCAGAAGCAGATGATCGGCAGGGTGCGAGAAGGGAGCAGCAAAGACCCTTGATCATCTCAACAGTCCACCTTAACAGTCTCCACAAGATGAGGCACTACTGCATTTTGCTGTGTTCACCTTTTGCCTCCGTACCGCCCTCAGTAATTGTGTTTCTTGCTGCTTTTTCTCCCTTCTCCCTACTTTGCCAGGTGAGAAGCGGTGGATGCCTCGCGCTGGCTCTGCCTGGGGAAGCCTGTTTCATTCATTTTCCCTGTCCTGTCAGGGATCAGGAATGTGGAACTGATGGGTGACTGGGCCAGCGAGAGGGTCTGTAAGAGCTGATAATTTCTTGTCTAGTCTCTCAATCGACACAGGCTCTGCATTTCATTCCCACCCATACCCTAATTATTATTGGCTAACTTTGGGACATAAATGAGGTGTTACTCCTATAGCAAAGCTGGTAAAGAGCTGTTTCCCTTTTCCCCTTTTGCCTGGCATCCAGGAAACGTGACATAGGCTTTTAACTTAGAGCATACTGTTGGCGAATTTTGTCTGGCTGCTGGACTTCTAACTCACTAAACAGCTGGGCCACCGCACAGCGACAAGGCGTGCCTCTACGGTTTGTGCAGCTTTTTTGCAACAGAAGCGGTAAAACATGCACGTGGTTTTCAGACTAAAGCTCCTCTCATCTTTGGTGTGAGCTGGATACTGGTGTTTCAGCACAGACTGTGGCCGATGAGGATTAGAAAGGACGCGGTCCCCACGCTCATGCTCTAGTCATTAGTGGTGGCGAGTGCCACTTGAAAGCAAGGCTGCATCAACATTGCTGTGTTAGTGGTCGTTGTTGCCCCAATTAGACAATACTTTTTAAATTATTTCTAATTAGACATTATTTGTTTTCTGTACACGTGAAAAGGAGAGATGATATGATTTTCAGATAAAATTGAAGATGACACAGATTTTTTTTTCTGGACCTGTCAGAAATGTTTCCTTGTGACCTCGCTGGAGCGTTTATAGCTCTGGTTCCTTTGCCAGTGCTGATCTCTGATGGGGGTGCAGGAGGAGTGTGGCCATCGTCCCGTTTACTCACGGCAGACTTATTTCACTGAAACAGCCTCAGTTACGGGGACATCCTTCAGACTTTGTGCTCAGCTTTGTAGAGCAGTCAGGGAATCATACTAGGCTTTAAACATAAATAACGAATTACTCATTATTCCTATTATGCTTGATTTTGGTCTTATCTTCAATTTATTGAATTACTGGCAATTACTCCAAATAACCAAACTGATAGAAAACTGGTACAAGTGAGAAGCCTGTTGACTTGTGTGTGTGTGTGTGTGTGAGTGGCATTAATATATAACAAGGGACGTGTTTCTCAGCAAGCTTGCTCTATAAAAGGAATTTGCTTTGACTAACAGGAATAACTTCATTTAGTTTTAGATGTGTGAAGATGCTGATGTCTCAGATGCATTTCCCTCAGACTAGTGTGGTCAGCTAACCGTGAATTCAGGCTCAGACTACATAATATAAATTTTGTCTAACGTGAGACCAAAGAAATTGCATCATCAAAGTCAGCAGAGTGCTGTCACTCAAGTTTAAAAGGTGTGCATTGCTTCTGAAGCTAGCGAAAACAGGAAATAGATGCAGTAGTAGTTGGATAGCGTCCATCCTTTCTAATGTCCTTACAGAAATGTTCATTCTGATATTCATCCTTTTTTTCCCAGAGGACAGAGCATGGCCTTTGTGGAAGCTCGTGTCACGACTAATGGTATAAAAGCCTTTCTAGTACTCATTCGCCAATTATTACACTTTCTCATTTTAGCATATTAATGTGATTGGAAGGAGAAAATTCAATATCTATGTATTTTCAAAAGTCTCTGCTTAATTGAGTAAGTAGGCTTTATTTTATGTTATTTATTTTTCACATCACCCTAAAATGCCAGTTGCTGTAACAGCAAATGCCACTTTAAGTATCTATTTCTTTAATTAATTTGGTTTTCATGTGTGAATATACACCACCTATTGTTTTCTCTCAAGACTGTCACAGGTGGAAATGAGATGACATTGTGGTTTGCTTCAGGTGGAAATTAGATGATATCATGGTTTTTACCACTCATATGGGTTCAGAGTAGGAGCTAATCATTCTCATATCATCTCCAAAATAACAGTAGGAAATTTGGAAGTCCAAATTAGTTATGTATTAATAAAATTAAAAGAGAGAAAGCAGGAGGAGGAGAGCTAGGTTTAAACAAGTATCTTTATGACACTTTGCTGAATAGCTAGTAATTTGAAAGAGAAGGAAAATAAGAAATCCAGTAAGTGTCAAATAGAGACTTCAGATAGAAAATTAGAATAGCCACAACTATTGTAGCCTGGTGGGGAAAAAAAAAACAACCCAAAAAACATTTAAGCATTAGGATACAAATCAATTTCCACCTGCACAGTTAGTGAGGTATGTAAAGTTCTGCTACTTCCTATACTCAGTATTTTCACTGTTTGTTGAAGCTAAATATCTGGCAATATAGGAAGGTCTAGCTAAACATTATTTGAATTAATCTGGTTTAGCTTGCATGGAATTATATTAGGTGTGCTCACAGAGGCATTGATAATATCTCGGCTATTGGATGAATAACTTTTCAAATTTTAAATTCTTCATCTTCATTTGCCATACTACTGTCTCCAGTATCAGCTCCTATATTCAACGATTTTCAAATGGTAAATAGAACTGGGATACCTTAATAAGGCTTTCCTATATCTGAGATTTTTAAAAGGACAATCTGGTTGGTGGTTTTGAACTTCCTGGTATACCGGGAGCACTGTGTCTGGCACAAGAGTTTTTGTATAGAACCACAGTCTATGATGGTCTACTTTTAAGATAACAGTTTAGTGATATCAAGTGCTCATGGAGCAGTGGGACTCTTCAGCTGCAAGTGACTCAAGAAGGCACCAAACTTTGACAGATGCTTTCCAAGTGTAGCCAGATTTTTATAAATTAGGGCAAATTATGCTCAGTGTTATCTCTTTAAGCTCATTTTAAATTTGGGTGTTTAGTCTACATTTGCAAATCTGTAAACTTGCATGGGAGACATGGGCTGTTGCACGTCATCTCACAAACAGGCTTTTCCTTCCTGAAATACGTTTAATGGTTTGTATTTCTTGTGTCTGAAATAGCAGATGGTCAGTGATGTTTAATCTTAGCCATATGATGGGTGTCTCTGGTTGTACCGGCAAAAGGAGCAACCTCCTTTTTTGTTTCCTGAGATGTTAGGCAGGTTAGAACAACTCTCACTTCCAGTCACTTTGACAATTCAATAAAATCTGCGTGGAAAGAAGTTGTCTCTAATGAAAACTGCATTAAATGCAAAAATCCCTTAGAGCTACTGAGAGCTTGTTTTCACAGAAGAGCAAATACCAGTCCATATTCACCTCTTCCTATCATTTGTGATTTTACAGATCTGCCGTGTATTGTCCCTCAGTCATCTCCTTTCCAGGATGATGATTCTTGGCCTGTTTAGTTTAACTGAATAGGGAAGTTATATCACCCCTCTCATCATCCTAATCACTGGACTCCATGCTGTAGGGAGTCTCCTTCATGTGGGCTGAGCTAGTGCAGAACAGAAGCTCAAATTCATTAGTGTTACAGGGGCTGAAAGAAGAATCACGTCATGTTGAGGCACTTAAAAAGATACCGAGCTCTTGTCCCTCTCCTGTCTTCTACCAAGAGCTGTGGGTTATGAACCCACACTTGCAGAATATAAAGTAGTGTACATTCAGCTGTTTTTGAAAAAAAAAAATGCTGGTAAGGACTCAAGTCAAAAGTACATTTATTTAATCCTGTCAGCATTCATTTACAATCCAACATTTAAAGGAGACAAGATTAAAATCATTTTCCCCCACTGCACAAAGCACCAGATAAAAGAATCTTTTCAGTAATAGTATTTCATTTTGAGTTTCAGCAGTCCGTTTAGTTTTGATATTACAAGAAGCCTATTAGCTTTATATTCTTGTGCTGAATGTTGATGGATTCTGACAGCTGTCACTGAGAAACTAAGACACACGAGATTTTCAAGTCAAATATGAATTTTATTGAATAAAGGTGAAATTTATTTCACCCATATAAATCATAAGAATCAAGCTATGAAGGGATGAAGCATGGATGGCATGAAGAACATGCCCTTGCCTCTACATCTGGTCTACCCCATATTATGTCACAGTAACTCCATGTTGCTGGAGAAATAAGCCCAAAGCAGGTACTTGCATGTTCAGGTGGGGGCCCTGTGAGACTTTAATAACCCTCAGCAGGCCTGGACTCGTCTTCTCACACTAGACAAGTCATCTGGAAAATACTTTTCATAACGATCAAGGGATGCGACTGTAACAGAAACTAATTCCCAACAACCTACTGAAGTATTTTATGTAGTGTGAAGGGCTCCTGTAGACTTTGTGTTATCCTTGTTATCACCCTCATAGACTACAGAAGTAACAAAAAGAAACTCGTTTGTTATCTCTCATGTATGTTCTGGAGATGGCATGCTTCCATTATTGACCATTAATTCATTCACCTGAATTCATCGTTGTCTAAAGACTTTTTTTTTTTTTTTTTTTTAAAAGGTATAGATATTTTTATTATATTTACTTGGCACTAAAGAATTTACAAAACTTGATCCTTCTCTTGATTTTTTTACAATGATGGTCTCAGATGAAGTATCAGAATTTTTTGCTTTGCTCTGTTTCCTATTACTTAATCCCTACCAGAACATGTTTTGTTATAGCAAGTGTTTGGCAATATTGATTAATCTATTGTATATTATTCGAATTCACTTTTAGCTGTGTTACCAAGGTATCTCTGTGTGATTTTGATGAATTAAGGTAGTTATATTTGCAAACCAAGTGTCCCTGAGTTCTGGAGGGCCAAACATTAGAGAAAGAAGCTGTAGCGCAGTTCACAGGCATAAGTGTTCACATTTTTATAGGTCAATAGGAATGAATAATTTGCAGTGACCTTGCAAAGGCAGTGCATGGGCTGGTAGAGAGATGAGTTTGGGTATCTGGTTTAAAGCTAGTTCATTTATGTATTTACTAGTTGCAAAATAAATTATTTAGTATGATATTGCCATGCTACATCTTTTTGGTGCTTTATCATGGAATCCCAAGCATATTTTATTTGAATTTTATGTTTTGGTAGTTGTTTTACTGCAAAGGACAGCAAACAATGTAGTCAAATACTTAATAGGATGTCATTTTAAAAAGTAAAATGAGTTTCTTTGTATTCTCTGTATAAATATATTTTCAGAAGGTTTTTCTATGGCTCACCTTCATTATATTCTGTTTGGCTCATGCCTTTTGAGGCAACAGTTCAGTTCCTGCAGGGCTGCTTTTAAAAGGCTGTCATTATTTAGAATGGATCATTTAATTAAGCTACCACAGGGTCTGTAAGTAAAATTAATCAGTGTAGGTATATCGCTTGTATGAGTCACAATTACTAGGCAAATAGGTTACTGCCCAACAGAGTTGCTGTAATCCAACTGTACATAGCCTCATAGAATTTAGGGACAAGCTTTGTTTACTCTTAATTATACCTAATGCCATTTACTTCAGCTAGGCTGTAGCCTTTGTTGCTACTAATTAATTTACGTAGTTGGTAAAATACTTTATTTTAATACCAGTGTGTGACACCATCTGAGATGAAACTGCCTGTCCCATGACTGGAGGGAATAATTACAGAGAAAATATATCAATTAAAATGAGCTTTATTAAACTATATTTGTATCATGAACATGGTTACCAAAACCTCCAAAGATCTGATCTGTATACTTGGCCTTGGGGCACTTACTTAATAAAAACTTAATAGAACATCTTCAGTGACTCATACATTATGTAGCAATTGAATCATCAGGAAAACAGAGAATATTGATCCTTCATGTCATGATCTAAACCCAGATATTCGGAGGACAGATTCTAAAAAAATATTATGTCTCATTTGATATGGTAAAATCAGATTTGTTATCCTGCCATAAAGAAAAACTTGTATCTAGTCAGACAAATAGAAAGGATGTTCCAGCAGTTAATAGGCTAACCACAGCTGTAGTAGACCAGAACTCTGTTTAGCTGCTGTTTCAAGAGTAGCTAGAGAGGGTCTCTAAGTCAATTCAGTTTGAGTGCTAATTTCAATATAGCAAATAATACAACCTCAAGATGCAAAGCAATGGTAGAGTATAAATTCATGCTACTGATGCAACTTTCTTCCAAAATACATGAAACATGACTTTGAGCTGTCAGAAATTTTGCTGCTTCTTTCATTGGATTTCCTACAGTAGCCTACAGGGCTTTTCTCCTGTCTCACCCTACGCCCCATGTGCAGAGGTTTTGATTTCTGGATGTCTTCTTTATGAATCCATACTCTTCCAGTTGGATACTTGCATTGGACCTTTGTGGGGAAGTCTGCGCACCCCCCTCTCAGCAATATGGCTTGGATTACATCAGCTGATCTGAGAGGAACATAAGCATAACCACGGCATGTGAGTAGAAGACCCAAAATTGCTCTGAGAGTGTGTTTACTCCCAAAGTGATAATGCTATGGGGAGAATAACAATGACAAAGTTTGCTCATGATGACCACCAGCCAGATTAATCAGTAACCAGGGGGTTACCAAGAGACTTTTGAAAACAAGACAGACAAGTTGGGATTGTGGGTAAGAGACCTTAGAGTGACAAGACTGTCACATTGTTATGTGAATGTGTAAGTAGAACATTTTGGGATTATAGAAAGCGGTTTAGATGTTTTTAAGTGTTTACTGATTTATTTATTTATTTATTTACACATCTGGTATTGTGGTTTACCTGTTGATACTGATCTTGAGTGTGTAGTTCAGTGATTGCAAATCTTCAGATTGAAGACCCATCCTTACAAAACAGATAAACCACTTCAATCCTGATTTGATCCAAACCCTTTGAGCCGAGTACTTTCCCCCCACAGCAGATCTCTGCACTAGATTTGCCCTCCACCAGCATGCTGATCCCAACATTGTGCACTGGAATGGCAGCACAGCATCGCTGCTTTGCCTGTTGGGGACCAGAGACACGGTCAGTTTGTGAGCCGCATGGAGCGAGGGAGAGAACCCATGGCCAGTGCTGAAGATGAAGATGGTGCTCACGTCTTTGGGGAAGTTCATACGAACAACCAGGCTGTGATCTCTTGAGTGAGTTTAAGACCAGAATTTCCTGAACGGTGAAGTAACATCCTGAATAGCCACAACTCTGACTGCTGGTCCCAAGCAGACTGGCAACAGAGTGGTAAGTGTTAAGACTGTCAATATCAAATGAATATATCAATATTCTCAGCAGTGTCATATTGATTGTCTTCTGCACTAGGAAAAGACTGAGCTCAGCTCTGTGAGCATCACCTACTCTACCCCAAAATTATCCTATCATTGGCAATCTATGCATGCTTGCTGCAGGACCCAGCAAGCTTTTCCGGCAAACCCAGCAGCTATGCAGAATGGTTGGATATTTGATTTTAATAGAATTAAGAATTTTAGCAATGTAGCAATTCATAGAAAATCGTATGTAGAACACATGCACTCAAATCAGGTCTCAAAATCAGGTCTCATGAGGCTTAAACTACTGTCCTGTCTACTGTATGATGTTTTTCTTCAGTTTCTCTTATGTCAGTGTAGGAGAGTAGCAACCTGCAGGGACACTACTACTTGGAATAGGAGCAATCTGTACAAGCTAGTAAGGGATGCTACACATCTCAAACTGCTGGCAGTTACAGTGCAGGTAATTAGGGAATTAAGATTACAAACCTGAAGAGCTCAATGTGCTGGGTTTATGCAACTGTATTTGAAGACTGCTTTGTATATTTGAATACTATGGACAAAAGCATATATTAACAAGGTACCGTTCAATCTTAAGTACGAATTTCTTTGAGTTTGAAAGTTAACATCAGCCTCTGGATATTGTGCGTGCATTTATCCTATAACTGATAATGTTTAGTTCTGTATGTCACACCTCGTGGGAGTGTGAAGCCCCTAGGCTTTTGGTTACTAAATGCATGTATGCTGGAGTGAAAAATGATAACATGGTAAGTATCCTTCAGACTCAATCATCTAAGCTTTGCAAGCTCAACAAAAAAAGTCTGTTCAGATGTCTGGGATTCACGTATCTGTGTGAACCATGGTGAAAACAAACACGTTTTTTGACAGTTCAAAATAGATTCTAGATTTTACACTATTTATGGCTAAGAAGCAGCTTCAGAATATTTCAATAACGTCTGATGTTTGCTTTTGCCTTCCAGTTCTAATGATTTGTCATTTGCCATGCTTTCCTGAATTCTGCCAAAGAAAAATCTTCATGGTTTAGAACTAAGTAGTGTTGGCACTAGCCAAATGTCGGTAATTACAGGTAAAGGTTATAAATTAAGAGCTGATCTGTCAGTGAAGGTTACTATAAACCAAATGGGCTCATCCTGACCTATGAAATTCTGGATGGCTTTTCTGACAGGCTGGCATAAACTTTAAATGAGACCTAAGAAACATACATTGAATTGCTCCTCCTTTTCATTGCAACAGGTATGTCATATAAATTGATAAAATTCAAAATGAGTATCTACAATACAGAGTATTTTCAGGAAATAATTCATTTTTATGCATAGGCTAAAAGTCAAGAAATTTTGGGGTGATGTTTTCTAAACCTACGGTTTTGTTAGCATTATATGAGGTGCTTCAATCTTCTGACTAGGGAACTATCACAAAATAACACTATGCTTAGGGGAAAAGTGACATATTACACAGGAAGAAAAAGCATGTACTTACAGCAAGGAAACAAATCATTCATTTTTTTTAGAATTTCATTGATTTTTACTTGTAATTGACTGAAAATGCCACATATGACTAAGAGAAAATATCCATTTTATTTGACAACTATATTTTTAGCCCCTACACTATTTACAGAGAAAGCATCTGTTGTTTTTACAATATTACTATATTTGGGAATGTTACACTATTTACATCAATAATATTTTTGGTTTCCTATATTGCTTTATATCTCAAGGAATCCAGAAGTCCTTTACTAATATTTACAATATTTACTTAGACAAACAGTTTACAGTGGATTTGAAAAAGATGTATTTCAAAAAGATTAGCAGCTAATTTTACCTAAAAAACAGTTGGCTACCTAAACCACTACTAATTTTAAACAATAATTTTAAAGAGTACACAAAATACCATTTATTTTGTCTTACTCTGCTCAGGTAATTAATGAGTTAATATCAATCTAGGAAGCCAAACCTTAGTACATATCTTTTTTCACCATGGAAGTAGTATCCTGTTGGTGAAAACTTCAATGTGCAATGTAGTAGTGTAAATCACTGAACCAAAATAAGCCTCTAAAAACCATGGGTAAAATATTCTCTATTTAAGAGATTCAGTTATGAAATAGGCTTACAAAGAATAATATAAATTCATATTTCTGCTAGAAAAAGATGAAAAGTGTAAGCAGCACTTATATTTAGAGCATACTTTTAATATATTGATCATATATATTCCTGTTCCTTATGTGTCTGGATTTTAACAAATTCCTCACACCAAGCAAAATTTTGAACCTGGAAAAGACGAAAGCCCTAGAAATGCCTTCAAATTAAGTATTAAGGTTTTCACGACAAATGACATTTTCAAATCTAGCCCTTTTTTTTTTATTACCGGGTTTAAGCTTTTGCGGGCTCAGTTTTCTAACTTGTGAATCCCAATTCTGTGCTTATAAATATGTACTTAACTGAATGGGGAACTTTGTGTTCAACATACGGTTATTGATTCCCATATCAGAACTGGATATTGCATGAAAACACTCCAAGGTGGTTTTCAGTGTGACCTTATGATTTTTCTATATGGTGAACTGCTAGATGCCTAACAGTAATATTGCCATGTGTTTCAACAGCTTTATTTTTAAAAAACAAAACCAAAACCCAAATGAACAAAGCAAAAAGCCACTGTTTAAGTTTTCAAATTCAATTATTTCATTTATTCCATGCAATGATCTATTACATTGTTTAGTGGGTATTTTCCTTCTGCGTTGAAATTCTTATCTTAGAATTTAACAAATTTAAATTAGAATTACCTAAACCTAGAACTCCAGTTCTAGTTTTTTATTGCATCTTCTTAGCTTCCGTATCTTATTGTTAGCTCACGTTCTACTTTGCTAGATTGAAAGATCTTCCTAAGTAGGGATTTACAGAACAGGTATCCTCTTAACTTGAGGACTAACATGATTTCCAGAGTTCAGCTCATTCTTGAAGCATGTTTCTGAAACCTCTTCAGTTCTCTTTTGCTCTTTCTGAAGTGCAGACAGCGGAAATGTACACAGCAGTTTTCTCATCAGTGCTGTGCAGAGATGTCTTCTTACAGAACAGTGTTTTGCTTGTATATCTGGAAAATATTAGGGCCACAGGGTCATGTTGGAAATTCACAGCAGTTCTTTACAAAGGCACTGTTTTCTAAAATACCCTCTCTTAAGATGACAAGACTTACATGAATTTCCTGTCTTGCTTAAAATTAAATGTGCACTCATACATTTCCCTAAAACGTGGAACAGGTTTAGCAAAAAGCCCCCTGTTATCCTACCTTACCATCTCAGGCAGGATTTTATGCAGTGAGTGAAAGAACTGTGCTTTCCCGACCATCAAAGAGAAATAGACTAGTAAAAGGTTGTGGAAGGAAAAAAATATTAAGTTAGTACCTCCAAGACGTGTTTGCTTGTTGTTTTCTTTTTCTATCTCTATCACTGTTCTTTTTCTTAGATCCAATTAGATCCAATAGCTGACAATGGATAGAATGGCACCGTGTCCTCAACATCACTATGGAAATAAAACGAATCAAGAAAATATTTTCTTCAACCCAAAATAAAAAAAAGAAAAAACACAACAGGTGTATTAGTTTTCCACTTAAATCACAAAACAATATCTATTAGCTTCAACAGATAGCAGAAGCCAGATGGTTTTTTAGGCACAATCCACATAATGTTACAGCAGCAGGTGTCACAACCTACAGTAAGAACTTAAACAGCTTTTAGTATATAAAAGCACACATAGTTTGATGATGGAAAATAATGTGTATTCCTGAGTCAACTATGAGGTAGAACCAGAAGCGGTTGCAGGAAGGACTGGATTCATAGAAAGAAATGTGTATACTGTAGACTACAGCATAGGCTTTTGGTGTTCTAGAAACACCGTTGAGATGATGACCATGCTGAAATCAGCTCCAGTGGGAGCCGAAAACCTACACTTCCTCATGTAAGACTGAAGTGCATACAATTCTCAAGCAGTTCAAATAGAGTTGCTAAGTTAGGATTGTGTTAGGTGATCAGCTCTGGGGATGTGCTTCCTGGAAGACACTGATCTGTATCTGGGCCATGGGAAGAGCCAGAGACCACGTGCTGCGATCCTCAGTGCTGTGAGCCAAGTCACCAGCCCTGTAACACGGTGCAGTAGCAGAATGGCTTGGGAGCTAGGCTGGCGTTCAGCCATTAACTGCTTTCAAAGTTTCCTCTTCGCTCCCTCTTGTATGTGTTCTGTGGCTCTTGATTATATGAAGATCATTGTTTTAATTTCTTGATTGTTCATTGAATTGTTTTGTCCAGTCATTTTCCATGACAGTACAATAAGGTGTTTGTACAAATGTGCAGCATTCTAGTATTTAATAGGTTACATTGTATCACAGTAAGGATGTTTAATATTAAAAAAGTGTGTTTCAAATGATATCTAGCACAACCTAGTGACACAGAAAATTTGTTTATATAAACAAAATGGAAAATACAAATGTAGAAGTAACATTTAATTATACCATTCTGAAATTAAAAAAAAACCAAACAATGAAATTCTGTGATACTTCTGTGAGATGTTACTCCTAAACTAACCATGGTTTACAATGTTAGAACTTTCATATATTGTCAAACAGTATCAAAAGAATAGCTGGATGTTACAATATCCTTATCCTTTTGACATTTTTCAGCCAAGTTAGAATCTGAAAAATTCACAGAGTAAATTACTCTACCGTTATTTCACTTATATGTACACACTGATAGACAGATAGCTAGCTACATTATTCTTCCCAAAAGCTTGTCTGAAAATAATTTGTTCTTGGTCTGCCTTCTTTTCATTGGTTCTGTTCCTTCTTGAATCTGTAATTCTGCAACCTAAAATAGACACATTTTAAGATGCATAAACTGCGGCGTAGAAGTACTTATGTGGCCAAATTGTATATTTTCTTCTTTAAAGAATTAAGTATCTGATCAGTGTGGTTATTGTCTTCTAGTTTATCTGCTTAGGAATTGAAATTACAAGGTCACAGAATCCCTATAACTAAGAATGCAACAATAAAACAGCAAATATCTTGTAAGATTTAAGATGCTTTATTTACTTTGGGGAAAACTGACTAGGATTTTCCACTTAAGTATGAAATATCCATCAAGGGTGCTATTTGCTTTCGTTAATTTACTTACTATAGATTATGTTCTATTGCTGTGGAATTCAAAAGAAAATTGACACAGAATTCTTTGGGCATCCATCTCCAAATGATCTCACCTTTAACGGTGAGGTAGCTGGAAGAGGATTATCTCCACTAACATTTTCTCACACTCAGGAATTAGTTCAGGTTGAAGAAGCCTGTATATTCACAGTTATGAAAGGACAATTCTGATAATCTAATGTGACTTCTTAGCATAGTCCAACAATTTTTTCATCACACCAGTAGCAGGTGGGTGAACTATGACATTATTTCAAGTACTTATCTAATGTGTGGGATCAGAAAGAGAGAATATTGAAATCTTCTGAACAAAGCAAAATATACAGTGATAAATCCTATCTTTTTCATGAATACTTAGTCCCATGTCCAAAAAGTTTCAAGCATCTCAGAAATACTCAAAAGTCTTGTAGCTTCAAGATAGCTTAACATCGCAGGATTTGGCCCTGAAAGATTCGCTGATGTAAATATTTTCTAGTTCCAGTAGTTTGTAACCTGGAAATAAAAATTTCCGTAAGATACTCCTTGGGCTTTTGGTAGAGTGTCTTGGCAGTTTGGTGAGAAATGGCTAATTTTTGATGGCTTGCCAGAAAGCCATCTGAGATTGACTGTAAGGTCAAGTGTGGAGGTAGAGTAAAAGAAGAAAAAAAATCCCTCAACAATGAGAAGTGTCCAAATAAAAGAAGATGGTCATAAATCAGACATCACCGTCACCCTTAAGTCAACAATTGTCAAAAAAAATTTTCCTTTCTCAGAAATATGTTCTGCATTTGTCAGTGCCTTTCATGCGTGGGCCAAATACATCTCTAGGAAAGGAGCAACCAAAAGCCTGAGAGACTCCAAGCAGAAGCTGTGAGAAACAAGGCACAGTTTTGCCTGTCAAACTTAACAAGAATAGTATTTTAAAGCTATCTACTTAGGACTGGCTACAACTTTCCTAATAAAAATTGTTTTATTTTTTAAATAGTAAATATTTGATATGCTGATTTGTTAAGGATGTCTTGAATCATGCTGCTAAATGCAATTTTCTGTGAATTTAGGAGCAGTAGAGCATTGTCGAAGAGTTTTCCTTCCTATCACTGATAAAAAGAACAGGGAAGAGTAAGTATAGGTGGGGTGTTTCTGTCTTCCAGAAAATGGTAACAAATCCTTGGCATAATTTCTCCCAGGGAAACACACAACAACCTTTGTGGCTCTTCAGGTTTGTGTTGGGTTCTCGAGCGACGGCTGGCCATAGCTATCTTTAATATGTCTTTCCTGTGTGCACTTTTCCTGCTGCTTGCAGCTAAGAATTAGCTGAACAAAAATGCCAAGATAAGAATGAACCATTGGATCTGAAATAGAGTACAAGTGATTTAGAAAAGTAATGGTGATTTTTTTTTAATTTTTTTTTTTTCTCCTCCCCCAACTGGGAATTACAAAGTGGTTTATAGGAACATAAACTCTCCCATGAAAAGCTTGGAGGCATTATGTTACCATTGCAAGCCTCATCTTGCTTCTCTAAGTAGCTCCGTTGCACTATACTGCCTATTACTGCTTCTGCAACATGCTGCTTCCAGTCCTATTCTCCTGTTAATCTCTTCTTTCAGCGTTTTTAATGCATATATGCGGGTGTCAAGTTAGAGGCTGCTGCTTGCTGGCTGTCATCTGAATGAGCTTCACAGATCATTCCTTTTCTTCGCAGCTGAAGATCTGTGAGAAGATTCAAGCGACTACTGACATCCTTTCAATTTGCCTTAGTCTCAACAGGGTTTTCTCTTGTTGCTTCTTAAGTTCAGCAGAGCAAGGAAAGAATGGGAAACACACTGTGCACTTGAAGTCATAAGACATGTGGGAGGGTGGAGAGGAAAATTGTAGGAAGCACACTTCAGAGACGTCAGTACAACACAAGAGAGAGATACATCCATACCTTTCAATCGTATGTAACTGGTGAGCTACTGCTGCCCTGTTGTGTCTTTCTCCTTGTAGCAGTTATGTTCTTTTTATCCACGATGCCTTTGAAGCACTGACTGTCCTCCAGCTGACCAGTCTACTATGCTATCTTCATTGAAGTCCTGACTATAACTACAACTCAAGTTTTGCAAGAGTACTATGGAACTGGAAGCAAGCATCTAGTCTCTATTTAGATACTAGGAGCAGGCCAGCTTGTAAACTGATGAGTAGAATAAAATCTTCAGCACAAATACGTTAAGGGAAAAANTTATTACAATCTTGCTGCTTTCCAAATAGAAATTTTACCACTGGAAGTCAAAGATAATATCCAGAATGTATAATTTTGCCATTTAAAGAAGATTGCTAAAATAACCTTTCTATCGTTATTGAAAGACAAGGATTTATATCTGCTATAATCCTATTGACTTCTTTTTATTCATATACGTTTTCCTCATAATGTTGAATTCACTTTGGAAACATATTTTTTCCCAAATGTAAGTGGTGGCAACTTCACAGAAATTAGCCATCGAGGACCTAGGAGTAATTTGCGCTACAATATAATGTATCTCTGAATCAAAGCCCTTGAGATATCTGGAAAGATTATCACCTTCAGTGTGTTTAGGCCAGGCCCTTTGTCAGTAACTGAAGTTAAATCTCTTCTTGACTTTTCATGTTATTTCATTGCAGTAATGAAGAAAATCCTCTCCCTTACTGCGCCTAGGAGCCTCTCATCGTAACAGGATGGAGCAGGCAGGCAGGATACGGTAACATAACTCGCTGGTCTTTGAGCTCAGCAATCATTTATTTATTATGCTGTAAGTATTTACAGAAGCTGTATCAGATTTATATAAATCTCCAAATGTACACTCCTTTATGAGATTTTTCTTGTTGTAAATTCCATATTCCTCTCATTGTGTTTTCATTTTTAATTTACTACGTTCCCTCAAAGGCTTTCCTTTAACTAGTTTGCTTGTTGTAAATTCAGCAGTGATATTCTTTAAATAAACAGAAGCACAGAACATCATTTCCTGGTAACACTGTTTAGAAAATGGATCAGAATAAGGCCCCAAAGCTATTCTGATGATGAATTAATTATAAGATTCCAGGAAAACCACTGCACTGACATTTTACAAGTTTTGGCATGCAGCCTTCTATATTGGTGCACACTTAATAAAGTTATTTTGATGCTTATAGTATGAATAAAGACTTAACTCTCTAAGAATCAGAAAGTATTTTGGCATAATGTAAATTGTAAACTCCTGTACTTATTTTTCCATTTAAATTATGGAAATCTATTTTTATTATGCAAACAGAACAAAAGAGAGGATCTTAAAATGCTGCGCCCATGTTAAAGTATCTTGACCGGCCTTTTATGTATGAGCTTTCTTTCAGCACCTTTTGCTTTAACAGTAGAAGTTTTCTGGTCTTTCATCATTAGAATGATGAAGAAAAAAAATCATACAGTAGTACATGTTTTTCCTTGTGCTATTTCAGTAACAGTTTGCTTCTTTTCTGCTTTACATTTATACATTTTTAAGTAGTCTGTCTATAATACTCCTATGTGCCTTCGGCTGAGCAACTCTCCAATATTTAAAACTCTCAAAATTGGTGTAAAACCAAGGTATGTTATCCCTGTTTTGCAGTTTGGAAACTGAGATGAATATACACAGAATACCGCAGGAATGCAGTTCTCCTTGCAGTTAATAGACATTAGATCTCTGATACACCTTTCAATATTTCACCTGAAGAAATAAAGCTGCTGAGGGATCTTGGCAGGAAGGACAGCAAGACATGCAGGTGAGAACTGCACATAATGAAAGTAAAGCCCTTTAGCACTTCTAAAATTTTTACTAGCTGCTTAAGTTCTTTTGAGAAATCTCCACCGCTGAAGATGCAGATCTTCAAACACGTTTCTTAACTGTCTGCCTCCATGCATCTCACTGCAGGAAAATTACTTGAACGTAATACTGAAAAAGTAAGCTTCTAATCCTGTTTTCAGAATATTTGTACTGGAAACTCGGGTGTTCTGTGCGGGCGGACAGAGGCCCCTCGCTCCTCCAGCGTGCCCTCACCTCACGGACTGACCGACGGCGGCCGGGGCGCCATCTCGCGGGGCAGGCGGCCATTGCCCGTGGAGAGCCGGTCACGTTCCCGCTCCTCCTCTCCTACGTTGTGGAGCGGAGACGTGTAGGAGCCCACGGCGAGAGGCGGGGCCGCCATCTTTGCTGGGCGCCGCCGCCTGAGGGTCTGGAGTGGGCTTTGTCTGTGTGCTTTGAGCTCTGGGCTGGTTGAACCGACCCGTCTGCAGCGGGCCCACGTTCATACACAGTTAGCATTGCATCACCAGCTTCCTTGCGTCATCCTCCTACCGAAGGTCTCTAAATAATCTGCCTGTCCCCACAGTGCGGGGTGACAGGAGCCTTGAAGGCTCTTGGCAGTTTGAGGAACTCTGTGATGATGCTAGTAGGAAAATTTGAGCGTACATTTGTGACTGAAGTCTGACTTACAGTCGCTGGGACTGAAGTCTGACTTAGAGTTGCTGGTGAAGCAACCTGAAAGGGTACAGTGGCTGTGTTGTTTTGCTTGCTTTTTCCTTTCTCTGAAGAGAGCAAGATGGAGTAGTTGCAGCTATTTTTGCCACTTTTGTAGCATGGGAAACATTTCTCAAGCTTTTTCAAGTTGTTGCAGCTGTACATGTCACCAAATATGGGATAATAAACTCTCCAATACTCCGTTTTAGTATTAGAAAGCAGGCATTGCTTTATTTGGCACCGAATGCACAGGGGATAGCTCCGCCTGTCATGCATACCCTAAAACAAAAGTTCAGCCTTTATATACCTTAAGACATGAATATTCATACCTTATAGGTATGAATAGGAGAAATCTCCACCTTTCCACCTATCTACTACGTTTACATAATACTGGCGTTGCAAAACTACATTACGCATGCACAGGGGTCTCGGGTGGTCATTGGTGGTCGTTTGGGGAGTTAGCCCCCCACTATGGTCACAAGTCTTTGAGGACAGTTTCTTCTCCTGGATGTTTCCCAACTCTCCGGCCAAGCTGTTCTTCCTTATCAACCTTATTTGGGCAATCCTACTAGGATGTTTCAGTTCTCAAGGTTAGGATATCTTCTCTGCACGCATTAAATACTCATAGGCCTTGTTAAATTCAAAGCTAATCATTGTTTGGTAAAATAATTTCTCAACATACAGGTTCATTAACAATATGCTTTGCCTAATTTAATTAGCTCTTTTGAGAGCAAGAACGTATTATACCAGGAAGATTGTTGTGATATGCTGCAGTCAGTTACCATGTTAATTTGTTTAATCCTAGCTTGGTTGTCTGTGCATGATTTGTGTGGTCCATAGCCTAAAAATCTTGACCGTACATGGACTGTCAGAGAAATCCTGGCCTCATTAAAATCTTTGTGAGGTAAGGGAGCTGAATCATTTGGGTGTGACTACGTTACACCTCTATGATCCTTACTCATATTTCGCAACATAGGAAAGGGGTATTTATAGCAGCTCAGTGTTCAGGTGTTTCAGCATCTAGCCCTGGCCAAAGAAGCTCCATAGACTGAGAGTAGCAAAAATGAATTTTCTAAATTGTTTAATAATCTCATAAAATCCAAATGATGTTGCTACAAGGGTTTTAATTAGTTCTTGTTCTAATTTGTCTGCTTTTTCTGATTCTGATATTACTTAGCCTTGGAAATTACCTTGAGTCTGATGATACTGATTTTCAGTCATAATGCTTCCTGCATAAAGCCAAAACATTACATTACATATCAAGTTGTTACACAAGCTATCTGGACAAAGGACCTCCTTGCAGAAAAAGGCATAGATTATGGTAGCCTGTACAGGAATTAGTAATTGTATTTTCTTCTCCCTCATGGACGCTGCATGATTTGGAATGTTACTTTAGTCAGAGTAGTAGAAACGCGCATAAGCGAAGGATCCAGATACTTTGCCTTCTTGGCAATGGGCTGTTTGTAACATTATCTCAGAGTTCACTGTGAATTTCTGAAGCTCTTTTTACCCGTATTATCTGTAGGGTAGCTTGACAGGAATTGAGTATTTGGCTTCAAAATCTGAATCAGTAATACTATGTTCATTGCAGGTTTTTCTCATGAACCTGTTAGATATAATGTTTCACAACCATGCTATTGCTTATTTGATGATGCTGTAAATAAGAACTAAACAGCACGTTCACTCAGAGAAAATTCTCTGATCTGCAGTCAATGCTTCAAGAAGGAAGTATAAGAAAATTAGCCTTTTTTCTTCACTTACAGTAGAGTCAAACTAGTATCAAACATCAGTACAAACAATCCCTTATTAAAATTGTACTCCTGTTAAACTCTCATTAAATTTGTAATCTTTTTATGTCCCATGGGGGTTGAATCCAATCATTCCATCGCTATTACAAGCATTTATTCTAGTAAGGGTTGCCTAAACTGACTGCCATGTCTTCTTGCTTATTCACCTTCTGACTCCTTCGTATTGTTTTCAAAATCTTCTTATCTGTTTCCATATTTTTCAGTGTCTAATGTTTCTCACTACTGTTTATCAATAAGGATCACACAGAGAATGCTGTTTCTTAATGAGCTCAAGGAGCAGACAAGTTTTGGTCTCCTATTCATTTTAACAGTCTCAATATTTACATTTTTTTAGCATGCTTTAGCGCACATATACATCCTGTCTCTTTAATGTCTTCTGGTTTTCTGATGGCCTTCTTTTTTCCTTCCACATCTGATACCATATAGTATTGGCCTTGGCGTAGGAGAAAATGGGGAGTCCTTTGATTAAATGACTACCTGTAATCTGGAGTTTTGGATGTGGTTGCAGCCTGTGTTACACAGATTGGTGTAACTCTGAGCAAGCCACTGCAATTGCAGCTCAGGTTTGCTGAGGAACCCGTAAGCAAACATCGATTTATCTGCTGTGTTTATGATTGGCCTACTTGCTGAATATAAGCTCTTGAGTACAAGGGTAACATTGTTATTAGATTAATTTTAAAAAAAATGGCTAAACATTTTCTTTTTTAGAAAATTAGTATTATTAAGAAGATATCAATATATTTCTATTAATTAAAAACAATACTTTATTGCGCTACTGTCAGACAGTTATTAGTTCCAGTAAAAGAATATGAAAGAAACAGCTCTAGGGGTCTGGGCACCACATTTATTTCTCAGTCTAGGCTCTCAGCATGTTCCATTTACACAAGAGAAAACCCTTCAATTATAAGATCCTTAATTTACCCAGGAAATTTCATAAGGAAAATGATTAATTACTTTAAGCAATCAGTTTTACAGATAATCACAGTTCTTTATTTAAACTGAAAAAGCAAAAGGGGATCTTATGAATAAAACATAAAGGAAAAAAGAAAAAAGCTTTTAGTTTAATAAATATGAAGTCAGCATTGAAATATTTCCTCAAATAGACAAGTCTTGGTAAAATTATACCTCTGTTCATATTAACTGTTAATTATAGAATTATTTTTGTTAATACAGTTGGAACATAGGCTTTAGCAGAAAGTGTAAGCAAAGTTTCTGTTAAAATGGCCTATTGCTACACATTCTTGAATATTTTTATTCAGTTCAGTTGACCCTAACAACCAGAAATACATTGCACATGGAAATAGAAAACCAGTACTGAAAAGCAGAAAATGGTTCTTGTGGTTATGTGTAGTTGACATGTATTCAGTGACCTCTTGGTTTTTATACTGTTCAAAACAGCAGTGAGAAAGACTTAATCTTCCTGGGAGAACCAACCATGACCTTAAAGTGAGATACATAAGTTGGATCCACTGAAGCACGTAGCATTTTCTGTAACTCTCAAACCAGTGCCTTTTTCAGAGTTTGCATGCTAGAGCAGGCTTACACAAGCAGGCAGAGAAATGCCTGCATTGGCTTTCATTAGCTGGCTACTGCTCATGACACTCAAGAGCTTCACGTTAGGAACATGACCATAGATATCCAAGTAATTTTACTGTGAAAACACAAGGCACTTACGGTGTTGGATGGCAAATAGACATCCTGCTTCAGAAGTGCTATTTAGTACTAGGTGCCTAAATTCTTCCGTGGGCCTTTAGCACTGGTAGCCTGAATAACATGGGAGAAGTATTCTAGACACTGGAAGAAAATAAAGAAAACTTTCCCATGTTCTGACCATAAAATTCTCATGCTATCCACCATTTTATCTGATGAGGAATTCATCCAGTACAGGATGTATTTGGTATTGTTATTACTAGTGTATTACTGCATGTAGAGATGCTGCACAGGGGGAAATTTGAAGAAATGTGCTAGGTTAGGAGAAATAGCATTTGTAACTACCCAGAGCGTGTTTATGTGTCTTGGGTTGAACACATAGGGCTCTTGTTTTGGTAGATAACAGAAAGAAAAGCGGGCATCTGCAGTGGCAGAGGGCATTGCCATTCTGCTACAGTGGTGTCCTGCTTGTAAAGCATTCTGAACGTCTTGTTAAAGCAGTTAGGTTTCAGCTCAGAGGCATCTCACTTGTGGCATGGGCGTTTGTCATCCTGTAGCTCTGATGGACAGATAATGTTTTGCTGTTATTTAAAATTTTCATCTACAGTGCAGTTGTGTCAATTGATAGAATTTCTTTCTGGAACTGCGGACTCTTAGGATTTTTAATTTTAGTAAGAATTGATTATTCTTCTAGCTTTTCCTAGAAGGAGATATTCATATTTAAAGCATTTCTTACCAGAATGGATATCTCCTCTAAGGAATACTTACGTACTTTGATTTTCTGTTTTTGTATTGACTCGGCCACTGAGGATAACACATCTATTTGGAACTACACTGAGTGGGTTTGTAGGCTGAATTTAAAGGTCAAATTTGAGAGATGGGGTATGACAATGAAGAGACTGGTGAAAACCAAATTGTCTGAAAGCTATTAAACTTTTTGCAATGATGATTGCCTCAGTCCCTAAAAGAGAATGAAAACTACCTGCGTTACCTAAAAAACCCCCACAAACAAACACCCCAAAACCTCCACACCTGTATTGCATGAATTATGCACAATTTTGCATCTATCCATTACTCTTTCCATTCTGAGCACATACGATAATAAAGAGCATGCTGTTGATGGCTTAACTGTTTGCATAGCCAGCATACCTATTGGTCCCCATTTTTTTCCCAGTCCCTAGCTCACAGAATACATTTGGTCATTTGGTGCTCCCTCTTCTTTCTATTCTAGTTTGAGAAATCCTTTATGCATGGTAGGGAAGAAATAAGTGCTTGGTGAGTTAATATGCCTCTTATTCCTAAGGGAAAGAAGATTATTAGTTTGCAGGGAAGTGGTCTGTAAACACATCTTTGATCGAGAGGTCCTTCAGTCCTTGCCCTGCTTGTCCCTCTGTTTGCCTGCGACCTGGAGTCAAATCATCTTTTCATTTTCTTGCTAGCACAAGTTCCCATCTGTCACAGAGCTGCAGAAGAGCTGAGGTTGGAAGCATGCAAGGCTTCTTCCAGGTGTGTGAAGAAGGCTTCATCTGCCTCTTCTTGATGAGGTAATCTCTGCCAGACATGCATAGCAATATCTCCTGTGTATCCTCCTCTGTCTTCCCGTGTTCTCCAAGGATGCGGTGTGTTAACCTGAGTCTTGGCTCACCAAGGCCCGGTTCGTGGTAGGTTTGGCCAGCTAAGCTCTGCTGATACTCCTGTGCTCCATCTAGGATATGTGCCGTGTGCCTTTACTCTCCCATCACTCCCTTAAGCATTGCCTTGTGTAGACCCAGGGTTTTGCAGGTACCAGTTCTGCCTAGAGACATGCTTGCAAAGCAATGGGTGTATGTATTACAACATGTATATTTAATTTACAGTGAAAGCTGGTGAATGTGATCTTTTTAGAATGGGAAGTATGAAGTTTAATGCTTCTGTGTGATCTCTCTTTGCTGAGTTCTTGTTTTAAATTTTGTTACTGGTGCTTTAAAACTTTGCTTTACATTTAATTAAAAAAACCCCGCAGCAGTGACTCCTAATGATTCGATCTAGTTTTTGTCACTTGGGTCTGTGTGAATCTAAAAACAAAATGAGATGCTAGACAGCATAGATTTTAAATTTCTCCTTTGTCTTTTACTAACGTGTACTTTTTGTTGATGGAGGAAAGATAAGAGATGAAAGATCCAAAGGCTTGTATAATAACATTTTAATTTAAAGAGCCTGCATACTGAGCATAGTCTGAGATTATACTCTGAGACACAGTTTTGTATGTTTTATGCATTAACACACCATCTGCTTTTCATGGAAGAAAAGGGTACAGGAGGCTTTTCTGTAGCAATCATCTTTTTAAACAAAACAAAACATGTTTTATATTGGCATAGTCCTTTGAGGAAAGACACAGCATTAATTGCATAAAGCACCTTAGGCAATTATTGCTTCAGAATTTTTAGAAGCTTTGGAATGTTATTTTGTGCAAACCACAAAAAAAATTACTTGAAAAAATGAAACTGCATGGAGACCTGTTATTAAGTTAAAGCAGTTTTTTTTACCTTGTACCTGTTCCACAGAATATGCAAGAGTTTGGGGGTTTTTAACTGCTGAAAAAAACTGTCCTAGAAAGTTTTGGGGAAAAAAAAAAGTAGGCTAAACTTGCCAGGGGCTCGTAAAATAAATGTAAACAAAATAACCCTATTTAGTGTACGAATCTAGTTCCTTATAAGTATTCTTCCTGTAAGCTTTGGGATGCGGAACCCCAAGAGGATCTTTTAAAAAGCCAAACCCAAGCAAGGACCTTGTAGGAAGACATACAACCTCATGTGCCAGGTTAGACTAGCAGAGGAAGTATAACACTGTTATTTTTGAATACCAGAACTGGGAAGTTCCTATTCTCCTGTCAGTATATGTGAATAACACTGTATACATGACATTAAACATTTAATTACCAGCAAAATCTCAGTTGTAGCTTATGTGTAATAGTTTCCTGGAAGTTTTTATTCAGTTTACAATTTGTTGTAGCTTACGTGAGGCAATCATTGTTCTAGCTTCCAAAGATAACAGGGACAGTGACAGACAATCATAGTAGGGGAGCATTAGGTGACCACATTTATATTATTCTCATCTATGGAAATGAAAATAAAATTGAGAAACAAGCTGTTGTGAAAAGGAGACCTGAGAAGATTATGTATCAATAAAGGGAATGACCAATAAAGGCTTTTCTTAGGGTGTTGTGACAACTGGCTAAATGTTGTGAAATGTGCATAGATAAAGAATAATGGATTAGAGATTCATTGGTAATTGGAACTGTTGAGAAGGAACTGTCATTAAGGTCCAGGGTACAATTTGATAGCAGAGGGAACCTATTCATATAGCTCATTTCACTCAGTTCATCAGCAAACACAGTACTGGTCCAGGGAACTGCTAAAAGGGTGGACATGTTTGCTCGTAGTCAAAAAAACAAGAAAGTGTTGCATAAAGATAATGGAGGTAACAGTGCAGTGTGTGTAGCGTAAAAAAACAAATGTTCTTTTATCCACGCAGCAGAAAGGGGAAAAAGTAATGCATACAACAGAACATGTAGCAAGCAAGTTGTTTATTGTCAGTCAAAATACAGGGCAAAAACAGTGCTTTAAAATGTTAAATTATATATGAAGATTTTGTATGAGACTACAGCAGCATGCCGGGCTACAAAATGCCAAGATTAAAATTATGATGCTGTAACCTCAATTTGACTTCATTGGAGCTATGACAGTTTACACAGTCTGTAGTCTGACATTTTACGTGGTGGTCTGAAACCTACCCCAGAATTTCAAAACAGCTTTATAGGAACACTCATCTGCCACTCTTACTCTGATTTCCCACATAAAAGCATACCTTTCATAGAGCTGTAAAAATTAATGCTAACTGAAGATTTGCCACTAGTCTCCCCCATTCCCCTCTTTTGCATTACCTCTGCATTATAAATATTTCAGAAGATAGTGACCGGGAGGATGCGAGAATAGGAATAATTAACATTGTTCTTGTAAGAGAAGACAAAGTAGAAACACAGAACATATTTTAAAAGATTGTTTTCTGTTAAAAAAACAGTACATTTCTAGGTAAACAAAAATACAATTAAATAGTCATGATTCTTTGTTAGCAAAGTATCCTTAAAAGAAATTAATCCACAAATTTCAGGATTACTGTCAACAAATAAAACAGATTCATCATCCTCAGATTCATCAAATCTTTGTGAAATTATTTCAGTTCATGAAAATGGTGACTCTGTCCACATAGATTTCTACCAAAATAAGCAATTGTGATCTAGCTAATAAAAATCTAGTCTTATTTAATGTTTGTTGGCCATTAAATCCATAAGTTCCAGAAAAATTCTGTAGCTTTATGCTACCAAATACGGCGTTTAAGATTTTATTTTGCATTCTCATGAACAGATTTTTTAACCTAGTCATTATTGGATTAAAACATTATTTATACCAGTGTGTGCTACCTAAATACCAAATACACAAATGCATTTGTATGTATCAAATGTGTAGCATGAAAGTGCAGTTTTGGTTTTTTTTTGCTTCTAAGCAATAAATGAGTCAAGAAGCATGATGTTGAAAATGAACCTTGCACGAAGATGTGATTTTGCGAAGAACGTGATCCTAGTCTGATGAGTTGAATCCTTTGATCTAGTAAAATGCCTGTAAGCAGTAAGTTACCAGATCAAAACCTAAAGTTTAGTTAAGCACCTTTTTCACATCAGTGCCTTTGATGAGACTTGAGATTCATCTGGTGATGTGAACTAGCATGTCCACTAGTATGTTCCAAACATACTTGGAGAAAAGAGCTGGATTAGGCTGTGAAGCACTGCTGCTCCACCCCCTCGCATGCCCATCAGTAGTAGGTCTGCAGTGAAGAGCCTGGAAACCTTCCTGGCTCCTGGATCTCTGCCCTTGCGCTGTTTGTGTCCTGGCCTTGTGGTGGCTGACCACCAGCTCTCCTGCTCCCATAGACAGCAATTCATTGAAAAGGAAGGAGGTCCTGGTGTGAAGGACTGGGAAATAGGCTTCAGGGTGGGCCATGGTGTGCAGCTGCCCTGCTGTCTAGGTGGAGGTGGTGGGCGTGCAGAGACACAACCACGGGAAGAGGTGTACCGGAGCTCTGTTGCTCTCATCCAAACATGTGCATCTGATACCAGAGATCCGATGATGTGATGGAAGCACATTTGGGTTCCCAACAGGTCCCCAATTGCAATGAAGTACACAAACCCAAAATTCATAATGGTTTTCTTCTTGGCTTTGGCTGAACAGAAGTGAAGGCTACCTTATTATTTCTTTACATAAGTATTTCTGAATCATTTAATATTTGTGTGTGTTAACACTGGGAGGGTAGAGTTTAGTCATTGTTAATACTGTTTAGTTTCTGTAAGTTATCTATAGTTATGTCTTGGGTCAGATAGCTGCATATTAGATGGCTGGTCCAATCAGGAGGGGTGGGATTCTTAAACATTAAATTATCAGAATATGCTACATAGGTATTCAAATTACGAAGGTACAAAGCATAGGATGTAATCCTATTTCTTGTGTTTAAGTACTAACCTTACTTGTGTTTCGAGTGATTGAAAACATATGCAGTACTATATTGATGGTGATCTCTTAAATGATATTTTATGTAGGGTTTTGTACCTTAAAGTGGGTGGTAAGGGATTTAAATTGGTCACACCAGCCTGGATTGAGGCAGGGACCTACAAGGGAGCTCTGGATTTGTGCATCCAAAGAAAATCTCATCACAATTTAAAATAACTATATTTTTCCTAAAGGCCAGGTTGCTATTTTTATTTATTCATTCATTTATTTAGGTTTAAGAACTCCACACCAAAAAGTGCCCCTCCAGTGCTTTGAGGCCCAGTGACAGATACTTGAAGCAGAATAACGGTGAGTTATACAATAAATCCCTGTTACATCAGCAGCACCAGATATTTAGGAGTTTCCTTGTTTGACTTTTGAAGTTTCTTAATAAAAAGAGATATGTTTGGACAAATTTTCTGTTACTGGTCATTGGCCTTATTCACCTTTCTACTGTTTACACTTAAATTGCTATTTTGAAGTGAAGGAAACAACATTTAAAGCATGGAAATTATCGCCATTGTTCTCCATTACGCTGTGGATGCTACCTAGTGTGTAAAAGTTATAAAGGGAATAATTATGCAATTTATATTCTTTCTGGGTCCAAATTAGCAGGTGCTTTGAGGTAAAACATGGATGAATTTCCCATAACCAGACTGATGTTGCAAACAAGATAGCTAAGAAGTGCCTGCGGGTATCTTCAAATGAAGTTATATTAGAATTGTGTCCAATATTTTTTATTACAAGGTGAAGACACTCAGAGCAAATAGAAAGCAATGGGATTTTTCATTCTCCATAGCCTTTGTTCAAGCTTTGCTTTGTAATGTTGTTTAGACTTAATTTTTTGTTTTATAAAAATTAACTTTTAAGAATGACATTTTAGACTGCTTATAACCTTTTATTTCCTAACAGAGTTAGTCCACATTTTAAAAATACGGGGACTGTGCATGGTGGGTTTTTTAGCTACGGGTACATGGCAGCAGCCAGCTGCATCAAGAGTGCTATGATGTTTGTTGCTACCAGCAAATGACCTTGTGACCAGAGCCAGCACGCACCCCCACCATCTCCCCTTGAGCATAGTCTACTCTCTTTTCTCTTGGGTTTCTCCCTTCGATCATGCTACAGCTAGTCTCGCTTCCCAGTGCAACCATTTGAGAAGGCCAGGTCTGATTTACATTTATACTCTTTAACAATTGTCTGCAAGGGAGAATATCATCCCATAGGTCCATACTTTCTTTTCATGGTCCCTATGGTCAAACTGCATTGCACATCATTTGTGTCATATAGTCTATGTCTATAATTACCTGCTTGATTGTACTTCACAAGTTCCCAAGACCCAGTTCAACCACTCATAGTGTGTGCTCAGTTTCCTTTCCATAATGGGAATGGGGCGGTTTATTCTCTTAGGGTCTTTTTTTCCTGGTTCTACTTAGACACAGACTTTAGAGTATGGCTTAAATATCCACCCTTACTTTGGATGTGTGATTGTTCCTGTATATAACAATAGGAATGTTTCTGTAATAATGCAGGTGTGGGCGTAAAGCTTATGTCTGAGTTCTTCCATCTTACTTTGCTACTTGGGCAGACTACTGTGGATGTGCAAACAGAATCAATCATACTGTTATGACTGTATCATTATCAAGCCAAATAGCTGGTTTACAAAACAGATTAGTGAAATGCTTTGACCGCTGTTTATCTGTAATAGCTGTTTGTAATTTTAAACTTTATGCTTTTAGAAACTTTACTATACAAACCATGTATTTCATATGATGAAAAGACATGGATAATTTTTTCATGTGGGTGTATTATTTTCCATACCAGCTTTATTGGGTCTTTCAGAAAATTTTACATTATCCATTCGTTTTACTTAGTTATAAAAGTTCAAAACACACTTGGAATAAAGTCTGATGGTTTAGTTTCACACAACTGCTCCAAATGAGTGAGTTAGCTACTTAGCAAATACAGTATTAAACTGAACATGAAGTATATTGAGAATATCAACATTTTCTATCTGAAATTAACAGAGATGTTAATTTAAATCACGTTAGATGTGAGTGTATGTGGTGGGTTGACCCTGGCTGGGGGCCAGGTGCCCACCAGAGCTGCTCCATCACTCCCCTC
>VXBL01010255.1:1219872-1248287 GCA_013400195.1 Aramus guarauna
GGGTCCGTCTTGGAGCCGGCTGGCATTGGCTCTATCAGACACAGGGGAAGCTTCTAGCAGCTTCTCACAAAAGCCACCCCTGTAGCCTCCCAGCTACCAAAACCTTGCCATGCAAACCCAACACAGGGTATTACACATACTGTGGTCTCTATGCAAAATTATTTTTAAAAAGCATTTAGAACTATTTAGTATGTCTACAGTATTCTAGTCAAAGGCAAAATAATTTAGACAGCTCTTCCTCAACAATTTCAAGAACATGAGAGCATAAGAGCTTTTTTCTGAAAGTGATAATACCTGTTAGCAAAAAGAGTAACACTGACATGCCACATGATGTGAAATAGTGATGGACTTTCCCCATTTGGGTGCTTGTATGAGAAATGCTAACCGTCTTCAAGCTGGCAACACTATTTGATCTTTCTTTACTGGTAAAAGTGGCTTGGCATCATAAAGGACAGGAGAATAGAGTAACAACTATTTTAGTAGCTCCTGAACTATTTCTGTGTGAGTTAACCTGGGACCAGAGGCAGTTCTTCACAGTTTCTGATAGCATCTGCAGTTTTTCTTCATTTTGCTACTGGCAGCGTACTTTGGTTCACTGATTTTTTTTCTTTTTCTTTGAATTTCTAAATTTTTCTGTCTTTGAATAAAAACATAACCATTTTTTAAATATATCTGATTATGCAGTATTTGTCATACAGCCTTTACCAGAACACCATAAATTCTTTGTACAGCTGTCTGCCTCATTCATTCAAATCTGCATTTGTCTAAGAGCAATTGGAGATAGTCTGTGCTCCTTCTGCAAATATTTTAACAATCTAGCAAACTCAACATCAGTATTTTCTCCAGTTTTTGTAGAGGCTTTCCCATGTTGTAAAATGATATAAAAGAAATTTCACTTGTTTAAATCATATGCCAAACCATGACCAATCTGCAATCTCAGTGCTGCCTGGCATTCTTACTTGCTGTGTTTCTTGAGTGTTCATTTCATGGCTTAATGTATATTTGAGGAAGGTGAGGAAAAGAGGTGGAATGAGGAGGAAAATCATTGCTTGTATAAAGAAGCCTTGCTATATTGAAAAGAAAAATGGCTCATCCTATTTTGTGGAATTTTATGAGACTCCTGTGTTGAGTTATATAGCACTTAAATGGATATTAGGTAAAAGCATAACCTTAATACAAAAATATATAAACATATAATTTCATTGTTTGATTCACTGATTTCCACATCTTTCAGAAATAACAATGGTATCAGTGAAGTCACATCAGAAATTTGCTAAAAACTTTAAACATCTTTAAGTAGCAGTGGACAAAAGGAAGACAGAGAGGAAAACTCATTAAGATGGAAAATATATATTACAAAAGAATAAATCTCATACGTTGGGGAAAGAAAATGAAGCCCAAAATCAGAACGATTTTTTTATAATGAAGTCTGTTCTTTTCCCTATCTACTACTTAGCTACAAAGTGTGCTTAAAATGAAATTTACTCTGACATATCCACCTCGTATCATCTAAATACAGGCTGACATGAAATAGCCAATAGAATCAATTGAATCAATAGTCTGTGAATTTAAAATTCGATATAGAAAAGCACCGAAGAAAACTGAGAAGCTGAATTATGAAAAGGAATAGCAGCATGGAAGAATAAGGCCTATTTCTGACTGAAGTCCGAAAAGGCTTCATTATGTGTTTCATCTGCTTATTTTGCAGATGTTTGTTTACATTTATGTTCATTATGAAGGAAAACTTCATTTTAATTCCAATTTATATAGCGTTTTCAAGGCAGAGAATTTGTATTAAAAGAAGTCAGAGGTCTGAGATGCTGCAGTGATTGGTAGCAGTGTAAACCACAAATAGATTTAAGAGAGCCATTCCTTCTCCTCTCCTAGCCTGTAATAGTCTTGTAAACTATTTTGTCATTTCCTCTCATTCTGCTGTTCACAAGCATGTTGTGTGAAGCAGCCATGCCAAAATGAAAGGAGAAACGTAGGCTGTAAAATGTGTACATAACGTTATGGTATTTTTCCTAGCTACTTCATCTAGCAGTAGAAAAACACCCTTGAACTGTCTAGTCAAAAAGGAATAGGTATAAAGAAACATTGGGTCGGAATTCAATGTCACATAATAGCTTAAGTTACATTTCACTACTTGAAAATAATTTTTCAATTTTTCCTAGACAAATATTCAATAATGTTTTCACACTTTCCTGTATTGTGGTGACTACACGCTTTCTAAATTTTCATTACTTCAACTGTTCACACATTCTATAAAGTTTCTGTTTAATCTTACTCTCTTTCTCACCTCATCTGTTCCATTTTTAAGTTACTTTCTTTTAGATAAGATCTATTTCTATACAGAGGAAAATTACTGCTAAAGATTGACTAAAAATCGTAATTCTTATTATGCTTACTATGTTTTCCTGTATTTTAGTAGTAAGTCTGTTCATAGTCTTTCAAAAAAACTGATGTGTTTTAACAAACTACTTATTTCAGGAAAGTGGCAATGAACAGAACTCCTTCATAGTAATTTCTTTTTAAAGTCTGATCTCCAAGTTAATTTTTTGTGTACAGTTTAGCTGAAAATGTATTGCCTTTTTGACTGTAAAACAAAGGACGTGTTCATAGTTGTCTAAAATGTTTAATAATTCTTGCCTTCCCTGTGAAATTAAGCTGATCTGATTTCAGTTGAAGAAGAGATTGAGTGTTTTGTTATTCTGAGTGACGGTACGCTTGTTCCTTGCAGAGAGCCAGGCAGGGTGGTCAAAGCAGCAAGCTCAAAGCTGCACTGCTCACCACTGTTAACATGACTGCTCTGAGTGGATGGCGTTTTTTTTATTTTCTCTGTTATTCAGTTCACCTGGTTTCCTTTTAGCATTTCTCTGTGTGTATTGTCTAAAAAACCCTCAAAATATATGTTAAGGTTGAGTTAAATGAATGGGAAGCCTTACCATCTTATTTTCAGGTGAAAACCAAGCCAAACAGTGCGAATATTGAGTAATGCTCATGGTTTGTTTTTTCACATATGCTAAAGAAACATTTAATCGTAACAGAAGATCCAAAGACAATGGCAACAAGCACTTCTTTTCCTGAAGGCTGTGACACAGATGATGTCTGTTGTTATTAAGATCTAGCTGTAACCCACCCATCTGTTAATCTTCTTGTGTGTGCCGTAGCAGGTTATTTGTAACTGAAGGCTGAGTCAAAAAAAGACTGTGTTTCTTTATAATAACCTTCCATGAACACAGGGTAGTATATTTATTATTATCTTTTATTTTTTGAAAAATGAGAGGGTTTGTGAATTTACGTGACCTTTCATTTAGAGAAACAGTCTTGTACTTTCAGTGGCTTTTGCACTTATTGGGTCCTAAGACAATTTAGTCAAAATGAAGCAGCGTGCTTAACGTCTGTAAGATGCATCCTTTAAAATTCATTTTAGTAACTTTAAATGAAATGCATCACAGGCATCTGAAGAGGGAAAAAAAAACAAGTCATGAGCAACAAGCCACAGTCTTTTAACATATTTTGCATCCTATTCAGGCAGATGTTTGGCCTCAAGACATGTAAAGTGGATGGATTTGATTCTTTCTTGATCTCCCTGCAACTTGAACTGGGGAAATGAGAGAAGCTCAGCAGGAAATTAGCTAAATAAAGGAACTAGAGAAGCAAAAGCAAAATGTTGGAGAATATTGTAGTCTGTAAAATTAAGACTAAATATATATGTTTGGCAATTGCATAAATTCTGCTAAAACATGGGCATGGTAATAGCTTGTCTCTAAAAGGATGTGATAACCCTATCAAGATATAAGAAGAGTACTTCTAATGATGGATGAGACTTTCTTTCATTTGTTTACAAATCTAAGACTTGAGTCTAGTCTTAAACTAGTCTGAAGAACTAAAGTCCTTTCTCCCACGTTGTAGTGTACTGGATATGTTATTTGATTGCAAAATGCATTTTATTACCTTAACAAAAAGCAACTGTATTAGTCAGTTGAATCTGACAGCCAGTTTGCAGATCTAGGGAAAAATCTGAAGCATCCTCATTAATTCCCCCAGCTCAATTGTTGCAATGCCTGAAAGTTGCACTGTCTGCATTAGGCACCCACTGCGTCAGTACAGGCAGTGAAGATGGCTAAGTAACTTGGAACAATAATCCAAAAATCCCACAAGAGATGTGGAGCAAGTCAGTTAGGAATAGCAGGTGCAGATACATGCGTAATTTTTGGCCTCCACATAAACCTGAGATGTGCCCCACAGCCGGTCGTAAACTATCTCCACCCATCTGAAAGCAGAAAACGAGGGCTCTGCACACTCTGTAGCAGGGACTAGCTAAGCTTGGCTCATCCTTACTAAAATACAGCCATGGGGAAAAAAAAAACCCAACCTGTTCATTTTAAGTATAATCACAAAATGTTTCAATCAATGACTCAAAACATAGGAGATTTGAATTAATTTCTCTCTGTTAGGGGTAAGGACCAGGATTTTTTCCTCCTCCTTCCAACTTTCAAATGATCGAATACAAAGGATCAGTCTCTTTTTTTTTTTTTTTTTTTAATATGTTTATGTTTAACAACTATTTGTCATTTTAAATTACCAAAATATTTTTAATACAACTTTTTGGGTAAATTTTATTTATGTAATAGCAGCAATAGAGAAACCTGGAAGACAAATTAAAAGCAATATACAAGGTGAGAAGAGAACTGCCTTTTTTGGCGCAACAGCCAAGAATGGCACTCAGACCATGAAAGTTGCCAGCAGAGCCCATCTGTTAAGCAACAGAATAAATCAGATGCTGCAAGTTTCCAGTGATCTCAGGAACAGAAAACACTGAGAAGAGGCAAATAAAGGCAGGAAGGTCATTTTCACCTCAAAGGTCTAACAGAGCTTTGTCTCTCCATAACCTGCTCTTAAGTTGGTCCTTTCCCACACAGCACTCTGATTGATCAGTCTACTTAAAATGGAGCCAGTGTTTGCGTCCCTGGCTGTGTCTGCTCGGATTTCTGAAACTCCAAGGGCAATATACTCCAGGGTGCAAAGATGCCACTCTTCGTTGGAGCGTGGTTCTTGAAAGATGTCGATGTTTGGGATCTTCTGAATGCTTCTGGTTCACATGCACAGATGCTACCTTGGGACTATGAGGAGCTAGAAACTTCAGGTCTCTAGTTTGCTTATTTGGGCAGAAATTTTAAAAAAGAGGAGAAATTCTGTCTGACCACAGATATATTACTTCACAAGCATGTGAGAGAGCGTTGAAGGGGCAAGTCCTGGAAAAACATTGTTTCCAATGATCCCATTTCTCTTATTAATCCAGGCTATATCCCTTTCAGGTCCTGCATTTACAATGGGTGCTTATGTGAATGATAATTGAAGATTCAAGATCCTGTTTGGCTTTTCTGTCTGTCAGGTATGTTGTCTATATTATTCACTTGGTTTAATAGGGTAAGACCTCTGTAAAATACTCATGTTCTATGGAACTAGGTCATTAGTTGAGGGATGATTGAAAACAGTGATTTAAACTGGTCTCAATAGCTTCTCAGTTGCAGGCATTCAGCAGCCTTATACATTCCCCAAATTTGATCATTACCTGTCCTGGAGAATCTGACTACAGCTTGGCCTGCAGGACAGTTTTCCGCTCATAGGGAAGAAAGAGTGATGTTATGCACAGGTATATCCTGTTCTGTCACACCATTTTTTTTCTACAAATATAACCATTGCTTGCAGCAGCTGAAGTACATAGACCTTTATTTTAGGTTAGGGCATATGTAGAAAGTGTTGTGCAGGAGATAGGCTTCTGTATCCTATTGTGCTGCATTGCTTGTGGTACTCTTTTTAACTTTGATGTGATTCAGACCATTCCCATACATTTTAGGACAAAATCCCATGTTCTTTCTAATGTAAAACTGCACACTGGAGCCTGTAATCAGGCCCATGATGGCAGGCTTTTGAGGAGTTTTACAGAGCTTCATTTGGAAGACTGCCAATTGCTATTTAGTTGTTTTATTCCGACACCTCTTACCGACAACAACACATCTAATGTCAAAAGCACGCGAGATTTTGCATTGTCAAGACTTTACTACTGGACTTCGCAAGCTTTTCCTGGCATGCACTTTAGACTGTTAATTGTCATAAAGACTTGTAGTCCAAAATAGCTTTTTTATTAAAATAATAAAAAAATAGAAAAATCAGTCCTGTATGATCAGGTCACAGAAAAGAACCAAGCAGAAAATTTCAGTGCAGAAGAGAGAATGAACTGCAACTAATGAATGTGTAATTCCCCCAATGCAGTGCATATCTGAGCTTCAAGAAATCTTGGCGTTACATTTAGAATTAGATTCCTTATCTTAATACCTACCAAATTTCAAAAGCTATATTACTGCCTTTTGTATGAAAAATACTAGCAAGGAGAAAATATGATGTATATGTGTTCTCCCCAATGGAGAAAAAAGTAATAATACAGTAGAGCCCTTTTCTATTGAATTGTCTGACACAGTAAATGTTTCTAAACCCCTGGATACCTTTATTTAACTTTTTTCTGTCTTTGAACAGAAAAAAAAATTCCTATTGCATATTGTGTGTGAAGAATAATTTTGCAAATCCTATTCTAAAGGACATATCTTTCAAAGCATTCATAACCTTCTAATTCTCTTTGCAAAAGACCATAATTCACAATTGCATCAAACAAAACATAAAAGTAAAAATTTGTGTGTATATATGTTATCTGTACAATGAATCATGCATCTTTAGCTTTCACTGCAAATGTGTGGAATTTTTTTCTTCTATTGCATGCCTTTCTCTCTCCATCATAAGCGCTGCTGACATGTACTTGTCCTGGACTGTTGTCTCAGAAAATGTTGACCAGAAAAAAATGGTGCAACTGGAATGTGTAAATGCGTAAATTACTCCAGTTTTACTAATCCGTAGTTGAGGAAAGCTATTCTGCAGAGGAATTTAGAATGAAATGGATTTGACTGTTATTTTGTTCAGATCTTGAAAACACAACCACCTTTTTACAGAAATAACAAAACTGTTGATTCATTCAGTCAATTAAATTGAATTATTGGAATGAGTTATTTTCTGTGAATACTTTGTTGAAACCTGACTGTGTAGTTTCAGCCTAGCTGAAGGGACCACAGACGTCAAAGCTCAGTTCTGCATCTCTCTGGCACATTTTTTTATCTATGTTGAGAGCCCGCAGCACAGAGTAGAGTGTGGTTATTGAATGTCTGGCAGAATAGTGACTGTCTTTACCTTTTCTTTCGCTTTTTGCATAAAAAGTGAAAGGCTTATTTAGCTCACAAAATGTGTATTGGTCCCGCACTGCTTGTGTATCTTGAGCACACTGGCATCAAATACCGAAGTAATATTGAGGGAGTGTCATGATGCCACACTACCAGATTCTGCCTTAAGGGCATCTTGTTTTGTGAGGGTTTTATAGTTCGGTAAATGCACAATATAAACATACCATATCAAGTATCATATAATTCGAAATAAAATTTTGCAGAGAGAGTAGAAATTCAGTTACTAGCCACGCTTGTCATAGTTAACCACTCTAGAAGTTTACAGTTCAACGCACCTACCATTTATCTCTCTGCCTATGAAATGTAATTTTCAGTTGTTTTTCAGGAATGTGTACACAGTATGCATTTAGAAAATTGCTAATGGAATGAGGTTCAAGCTTGTACAGTTTAACATTGAGCTTATTATTACGATGTTTGTAAGAAATTTGGAAATTGTCTCAACCTAGATGATCTGAAGCAGCTGTTTGTATGTGTCTGGCAATAATAAAAGTTAGAAATTGTATAAGTATATGGGGAAAAGGCTTGAGTAAATTAAAGGTGAGATTAAAAGAGAATTATTTAGACTGTATCCACTATATTGAAGTGTGTAAGGCTGGATTAGCAGTGTTTGTTACCAGTCTCTGTTCATATTATTTGACATTTTGCTAGAAAATGCTTTCTCGGCATCTTAAATCACTTAAGTAATCATTTCATGATGAGATATTGAAGGATATTGTAGAAAAAAGATAAATATTTAAAATCGTTTCAGTAAGCAAATGGATTTCTAAATTTTTCACAGAGCTGAAAAAGTTTCTGTTAAATAATAAACTAATTTTAATTAAAATATACTAGAGTAAAATAGGAAAGGCCATATGCATACAACTGCATTTAAAATATGAATAAAAATCTATATACTTTAAAGTGAACCCCCATTAGCTGTATAATCGGTAAAAACAGGAGGAAAAAGTGAACAGTGCAGCTCCATTGAAAGTGCAACTTTCTCTTTTCTAGGTACATGCATTTTGTTCCTCTATGCCAATTTCCAGCTCTTCTACAAGGCACCAATAGCTGCTACAGCAGAGACTTCTCCTGGAGTGAAAGGTACAGCTCTCACATCCATTTGTCTGGAAAATTCAAATAAAATTTCCTTATCTGCTGTCACTGAATCTGTCATTCTCAAACACAGAATTCTTTGAGAAGATGGACCACTGTGTGTGTGGGTTTTGGGGAAACACTTTGTAAACTCCGTGCTAGCAAATTGAGGTGGTTAAGTAGAGCCGTGCATAAGGCTGTATTGTAAATAACCTTAGAATTGTCAGAAATATCCAAGGCGTGCATGTGGATGCGTATGTGGTTACAGGCAGGACTCAGAGCTATTACATGTGTTTACAAGTTCTTTGTCTTATCTCCAAGGAGAATCCATTTGAATGCTGCTAGTTCTATGCCACATTTTTTTATTAAAGTGCTTGCAAACAGGAGCTGTGTGCATTCCCAGCCTCACCCCTCTGAACAGCACCCATGTCAGTACCCCCCTGTCTCATGAATTTAGACTGAACTGCAGAACTGGAGTGCCCAGCATGATGTGCTCCCTGCCTTGGCTTGAGTTCACTCTTATGAGCATGACGCCAATAACAGCAATCCCGTCAATGTGTCTACCCTTAGTGGCTTCCGAGAAACATTCAAGATCTTAGGGATTTGCTCATTTTCATGGCTGATTTCCACATCTTGTTGGGCTGCAAAAAATTCCTTTCCCTGGAGCAAGACTTACGTAGAGTGATGGCTTCACCACCTAGTAATTTTTGCATGTGTAAGAATGAATCTTGAAGAAAAGACTGCAAGGCAATGCATATGACTCATAACCATAACACCTTTAAACATAAATATCCATGGAAAGAAAAAAAGCTAATCATTAAATCCCCAAAATACTTTCTCACTTTGCAATACACCTAGCAGATATATGTGCCTGTGGTTGATTATCTGTCTGTGGCTTTTATTTCACTGTTAAAATTAAAAGCCAGGATAGCGTTTGGTAGTAGTTAAGATTTTATAATACACTTAACTTTACATCAGCACGCTTCTGTATTCTGAATTACATCATCATGCTCCCTCAGTCCAAGCAGTTCTACTTGAGGGCATAAAGACAATCAGCTTGTGTCTTCCCAGTGCATAAGATTGATCAAAGTAAACCGTTAATCAAATAGATATGAAAATTAGAAATAATAATATGAGGTGTTAGATAATACAATCTGCATGCAATAGCAGCTTGATCTCTCAGGAAATTAAAATAATTTAACAAAAAGGCCATATTTAACAGACTGCATGATGGAATTAAGAATGAAAATCTAGCCTATTAATCATGCAAGAAATTGCAATTAAATTATATTTGTTAATTTCATAGTGAAGACTTTAAATTAAATCATTAACCATTTGCTTGAATCTTTACTTCTAGGCAATTATAATTCAGATGAATGAAATGCATTTTTTAGGGGTTAAAAAACATTTTCTATGCAATTTATTTACTTTCTTATAAAATACTTTCTTTAGAAAAAGAAAATAGACTCAGATCTCAAATTATATTTCAGTTTGTCACTCCCAATATTTTTCTCTTGGTTCCTTTGGTTCTTTGTATTTCATCTACCCCAAGCAGCATGGTCATTTTGTCTCATTCAATATGCTTTTATTTCAAATACAGAAAAATTAAGCTTTGTCCATATTTTGATTCTTTTGAGAGGAAAGAATTTGAATTGTATATGTGTATTTGGAAACAGGATTTTTAACATACGAATGGAAGACAATGAAGGGTAAAGTATTTGTAAAGGCAAGTGGTCCCCTGGAGCTAGTCTCATTAGTTCCTCTGCATTTTTTAAGGCATCAGTGTTACTTTTAAACTTTGCCATTACAACCTGAATGTTGCAAATGTAAACTGGAAACTACTCTAAATTGCATTTCAGCTTTGAATATAAAGTGGAAGAAAAATTGGAGAATAAGCATCTGATCTCAGTATTTCTGTTGAAAAGTTCAATGTTACCATCATTGCTAACAAACCATCTTCAGTATTGAGGCAGAACTGTGAAAGCCCATCCCGACTAACTGGAGATAAGATTACACAGATGAGACTAGAGAGATGGAAATTTCTGATGAGGCATTAAGTTAGTGTATGATCTCCAAAGAACTTTAAGATTAGCTCAGAGTTTCTGTCATCCACAAAAAGCTGAATTCATGCTACAGCCTTTGGAAGAAATTCACATAGAACTAGTAATTCCCCTTATTTTCACAAAATATGTAGGACCTGATTGTCTCTGAAACCTCAATCTCACTGATACTTTGGTTAATTGAGCTTGGACATTACTTTTAAAAGTTTTTTTGAGAGTTAGGGAAGGATGAAGAGACAGACACGTGCACAAAAAACTCAGATTGTGATATGTATTTCTCATTTACTTAGGAAACAAAGCTTAAAATCCATAATTGCATGCACCAGTAGTCCACATAAAAGTTTTACTGAATGTTCAGATCTTTTGGTTGGTAGTAACTGAAGAGAAAGATCTAGATATTCACAAAATAAATAGAAAAGTCTAAAGTCCTGCTGTAAAAAAATCACATACCGCTCTTGCTTGTGTGAGCAGAAGGTAAAGATGTGCAGATAGTCACATCAGAGGCCCAGGATACAACTGACAATTCTTGTCATTAGTATGTAATTCAGGCTAGAACAAATGCCTGAGATGGGACAGTAGATTGATTAATAAAAGCTTGATGTACATAGGACGACAAAGGCTGGTAGGGGATGCATTTGTTTCATAAATACAGCCTTGGGATAAACATTTTGCCTCTGTCTGATCTCTTCCCATTCTGTCAAAAAGGAGTAACATAAGTAAACCATAAGAGGTTTTTATGTTTTAAACTTATTGATTAGATAATATACTCATTATGAATCATTGTGAATTTAGTCTTTACTAACTTTAGCTGCCTTGAAATCATGAATCTAGTCTAAGTAATTGATGACCTGCTTTATCTAGATAATACTTCAAGAGACAGATTCTTCCCTAGACAGTGCTCTATCTTATTACATGTTTATTTTGGGGTGAGAGAAATTGTTTCTGTGAGGTGCTCATGTCTCTCTTCTCTGAGTAAGAGGAGAGCCTAGGAATGAGAAGAAGGTGCTTAAGCTTTTAGTTATCAGAAATTAGATGAGCTGACTGCTTTCCTTAAGAAACCTTTGAAAAATCAAAACGGTATTTTCAAGACCAGAATCTGACCCAACTTCCATATTACTTTTGCGTTTACCTTGGATTGTCTTCAGTTTTACCTGGATTAACTTCAGTTGCACCTTGGAAACACGTATATCTTCAACATACTAATGGAACCTGATGGGAAAAAAAAAATCAAATTGCAATAGTAAGATGATACTTCACTAGGAAATTGAATTTTAATATAGTGTACAAAGTTGTAGCCTTACATAAATGTGATGAGTGTGACTTCGTGGATTTGTTATGAAGGTTTGCTATATTTGCCTTCCAAAACAATTGCCAAACCTTTACAATTTTTATCAGTTATAGTATTAGGAAGTCAAATATTATTTGTGTAATAAAATACGTTTCTTCCATCCTATCCAGCGTGTTATTTTAAAACAAGGTAATTTTTTTCATTTGCTTGTTTGTAATAGCAAATGGTACTATTGAAGGAATTTCAGAGCCCTAACGTCATACATAGAAAATAGAACTAAGTTATAATGTGTATTTTTAAGGTAGATAATTTCTAAAGATACACCTTAGTTTCCTTCTTAGAATATTCTCCAGTGAGTTTTAATTCAGGGCAACTGTTTACTACTAAGTGATTTCTTGTTTTAGTAACAGAACGTGAAGATTAGGTTTCATAACATTCTCAAATATCTTTTGTCTGGGTTCTGTTTAAGGAGTATTCCCAATTTTCTCCACACCAACATAATTTACACATTTTTGTTATGCTAATAGGAGTGTAGCATTATGCATTGTGTCCTTTATCCCAGTGGATTTTGTTCCATCCATTTTGCTTGTGTTTCTAATCTGATAACAGAATATATTAAAAACATCTGTCCTTGTGTTACAAGTATTTGTTATTTGTAGGAGATAGGAAATAGAAATATGAAATTAATTTTCATTATGAATTGTACTTGCCCTCAGAAGAAGTTGCTAGAGATTGCATATTTTTCTGCTTCAGAGTAAGAAATGAGATTATATCATATTAGGTTGATTAGAAATTCACTGCTAATATGAAACCTGTACTTACTAGGAAAAAAATACACCCAACATTTGTTTTTCTGCATTCAAAGAGTTAGGATTTCTCTGTCTCTCTGAAGGCAAGTACAGTCAGGATTTCAATCAATTTTAGCATATATGACAATTGAAGTGTTGTTATATGAAACAACTCAGACAATGGTTTGCTTTATTGGATTAAATTTATGCATTGGTTATATTTGTATGTGTCTGGAATCTTTTAACATCAAAGAAGTTAAAACAAGTTTAGGTAAGCCGATATCGAGAGACTTTTTTGGTCAAAATGAAGAGTGCCTTCTTGTTTGTGTTGTTTGTTTGCAAAGATTAATATCAACTGAGTATCTCTTGTTACAAAATACTGGAAACTTCAAGGCACAATTGAGCCAAATAATACTTATGCTAAAGGGTTTTTGTACTAGTCAAACTTTGCAGTCCTCCTCAGTGAGCTGGTGGAGAATGTTTTTTACTTGTGGGGGATTTTTAATTAGAAAGAAGTAACTGAAAATCAAACAGGACTGGTGATGAGATTTAGAAAATTGTTTCAGTTTTCAAGGTTTCCTTCCTTTAGAGTTTGGGATTAGTTTGGTTTGTGGGGTGGGGGTTTTTTAGGTCTTGAAGAAAGAAATATTTCCAGTATCCTGGAAAAGTCTGAGAAACCATCAGATCATAATGGTAAACTGGCTATACTTACCCTGTGGGCTTTTTACTGGTTTGGGGTTTTTTTCCTGCAGAAGGAAATATGTAAGATTGATTAGCTCCAACCTGGCAGCCTTTAAATCATACTAAGCTTCCCAAAATGAAGATGTGGACAGTGGGAAGAAACTGAACTCTCCGACCTGCCTTGGTGTGTCCTGCTTCCAAAATAATACGAATGATACTGAAAAGTTAGAGCAGTTGTACTCCGCTGTCACGTGGAGATATGAACAAGGAGAAAAATCCTCTACTTCCAGCTTCCTCTTTATACGTCTGTGAGGCACTTTGGCACAAAGTGTGCTTGTGATGAGTTAGCGGTTGAGTAGATGGGTAGGAGCAGGGCTGAAATGGAGGTGATTTCTAAAGAGGAAGAGAATTTAATGCAGAGTGAAATACTGATGTACAGGCACATTTACTAAAACTATATTAGCTGGTGTTCTGAACGAAACTGGTGTAACTAAAAACATTTATGGCTAAAAACATTTAGTTGAACAATTAATTGGAAAATAATTTGATTTAAAGTAAGAGAAACTGCATAAATAAATCTAAGTCACATTTCAAATAGAAGAAATTGCTTCCTTACTGTGGCATTTCCAGTATACTGAATACTTTGTAACAACAATATTTTCATAATATACTGTAGCGTGTTCTTACTGTCTCTGCTCTAAAGGTCAGATGTTTTACATGACTTGAGTATTTTCGTAGTGTTGAAAGCATAAGAAAACATTTAATGTGTAAATAACAAAAATATCTTCAAGTAAGCCCAAGTGAGTGCAGGAATAAAGGAAGATAAAGTTACTGACAAGACTGCAAATGAAGAATCTTCACTCAGCAGATGTTAAGGAGATACATGGCTCAGTCCTGCAGTTTTAAGATAATAACAGTCTAGTACTTTTAGAGATTGAAATAGCAGAGAAAAATATTACAGTAGTTGATCATTTATTCGCAGTTAACTGATGCAAATGGAAAATATCTAAGGGTTATTTGATTCTTCAAATATAAAGTGACCTGATAATAAAAATAGGCAACTTTCATTAAGAAATGTAACAATATATGAGCTTTCAGTTAAGACTAAAGAAATTTTCTGGGGAATTGGATTTGTATGCTTATAATGGAGTTAATTTCAATCCAATGTGAACGTTGTGAAGTGTGCTTCAGTCCATGACAGCAAGTGAGGGACTGAAGAGCCAGCTCCCAGCTGTGGCTAATTGATTGACCATTAATATTTGGGATAGGAGGTTTCACTCATGGCAGAAAAACACAGCTGCCTGGGAGACTGAGAACTGCCCTGAGGGTGAGCATAAGCAGAAGACTGGCAGAAAGATGACTGAGGACCAAGACTGCCAGAAACAGAAGGATGGAAGAAAAGCTGCTTTCCTCAGCTTTGCACATCTCTCCAAAACGCATCTCATTTCAGATGCAACATGGGCTTGGTAGCCCTACTGAAGCTCCTTCCCATTAGGCTGTTCTTTTTGTTCCAAAGGCAACTGGCTGTGGGGTGCAGCCAAAACATGCTACCAAATAGCAGCAGGAATAACAGATGCAAACACTGATGCCGGATACCAAGTCAACCAGACAGACACAAAACAATGCAACAGGGAGCTTCTGTCACATTACAAGAACAGTGCTGCAGAAAATGATGTGATGGCAGCGTAACACCGAGCAGTCAAATAATGAGCAATCTTGAACTTGATGGCAGAGTGTGACCTGTGCTCAGAACTGCTGAGGACACTATGTTTTAAGGGATCTATATTGGCCCAACTGTAGTCCTATGCTTTTCTTAGATGTTTTCGTGGAAGCTTTCTTCATCACCAGTTCTACCCTGAATTGTGGACTATTTGATTGCAGAAATAGACACAAAGGTGTGAAAAATCAGGTGGATGTTGATGTTTAGCAAAAAAAAATACAGGTTTGCAGATAAGCTTGGGATAGAGAAATGTACAAATGCTGTATATTCAAACTCACGAAACAGAAAACCTAGAATAGGTTTGTTACTTTGCTATTTCAAAGATTTTTAGACCTCACTTAACAAAGGTGAAATTAAATGTGGTCTTGTTTAAGAACAGAAGTGATTCCTATTCTTTCACCATAGTCTGAGTAGATCAGTGGAGTGGGATTATGTCAAAGTGAGGTTAGCTATGTGGTTGGTTTGCCTTTTTTTTTTTTTTACAGACTCATTTCTAACTATTTATTGTTAAAAGCTACAAAAAGTTCTTTTTGAAGGAACTTTCACTCCTATTGATAGAGATCCATCCCTTTCCTTAGCTGAGTCCCAGGAGAAAAAGAGAGGGGGAAAAAAGAATAGAGAAAAACTAATGGATATCAAGATTATGATGGGTGACAGGCACTTACAAAGCTGCTATAGAATTCAGACTGCAAAATGATTTTCCAGCACCTTGATTCTTCATCATATGTCAGCTCTTCAAAGTAGAAGCAGAATACAGTAGAAGAGCACAGCAGCAGAATAAAGAATTGAGCCAATGAATATAACAGTATGGTAAACAGCTTTTATGACTAGAGCGGTGGTCTTCCTCACTCTGGCCCAGAAATTTCCTGGCTTAAATTTAAGATTGAACTTGTTGTTAAATAGTTAAACCAATCTACTTCCCAAAGTTTGAAGTTTTCTTGGAAGGAATTATTGGCATTAGCTTACCAAACATCTATGGCAGGACATTTAAGGGAAGATAACATGCTGTCACACTTGCTCTCCTGATTAATTTTTTCAAGTGGTTGGGAAGGTGATTTGTTTTTCTGCTATCTTGGGGATTTGCTGGGGAAGCTGTTGGTGATACCTAAAAGGATGCCCATGACTTCTTTATAAACAGGTGATAGACTAAAAGTCCCGCTGGCTGCGTTATTCCTGCTTCCTATAATAGAGAAAACCCTATGCGCAATAGGTCTGAGGTGTGAGAGCAGTGGATTTTATTTTGAAAGAATAAGGAGGATCAGAGAATCGAAGATGTTTGCTGTATTCTGTCACTGGAGAACATTAAGGTTTTATGGAAGATTCAGAACTTTTAGTCTCTACCTTCTAATTCCGGTAGCAAGCTAACAGACTTAAAAAATCATTAACCTTTCCTACTAGGTCTGACTGGGATGGAGTTAACTTTTTTCATAGCAGCCCATATCGTGCTGTGATTTGTATTTGTGGCTAAAATAGTGTGATAACAGGCCAATACTTTGGCTATTGAACACTGCTCGGGACAGTGCCAAGGCATTCTGCCTCGCCTCCCCACCTCTAGAGAGCAGGCTGGTGGTGAGCCAAAGGTTGGGAGGGGACCTAGCTGGGACAGCCTGTCCAAATTGCCCAAAGCAATATTCCACATGATATGATGGTGCGTTCCGTGATAAAATATCAAGGAAAGGAGGAGGAAGAGGGTATGTTTGTGGTTATGGTGCTTGTCTTCCCAGGCAACCATTAGCTGTGCTGCAGCTGTGCTTTCCTGGAAGTGGCTAAACGTCTGCCTGCCAGTGTGAAGGAAGGAGAGAAACAAAAGCAAAGTCTCTAAAATGTAAAGCTATAAGTGATATTTCCACTGTAATAGCAATCGAGTACTTTAATAGTCCTGATTGCAGATAGTGTTCACTGTCATGTTGGGGGAAAAATGGCAGAGCTAAGACAGTTGATGTGCTAGAGCTGATGTTGCTGCTGTTGTGATGTGAGTCCAGTCTTGCTTTCTTGAAAATGGACAAGCCAAAGAGTTTGCATGAGTAGGAAGACTAAGGAGTAACATGGAGGATACACCGCTTCTGTTTCTGGACTCATGCGGATAGCCTGATTCTGAAAGAGACACATAGGAAGTACTGTTACAAGACTGTCAAAGATCTGGCAAATCCACAGGAGCATCAGGGTGCTTCAGGCATTGATTTTTAGCTTGCTTTAGTGACAGATTCACAGCGGCAATGCAAGGAATTATTCTTTGCTGGCTAAACCTGATTGTCTTTAAAGAGAAGGCAAAGGAGGAGGAAGAAATAATATAAAAAGGGTGAGTTTGGATAATAGAAAAGAGCAGAAATCCAATTCTGTCAATATAGGCCCTCAAACCTTGTGGAAATGTGGTAATCTTTCTCTCTGGACCAGTAAGATGAGGTTGTCCCTGAAGAATAGGATGGCAGAGGTTCAATCACAGTGTATTAAAGGAAAATTAATAAAGCTTGTTTTTTCTTACTGGTTTCCTAGGATTGTCTTGGAATTAAGCCTGCAAAATTATATACCGTTTTGTCACTAAATAATCCCAGTTTCAGCTTGACTGTTTAATTTTTTATTTTTTATTTTTTTTTTTTTTACAGTGGTCTTGCACTATCATCGAATGCTTCAGTAAGTCACAGCCTCAATTTCAGTGTTTGGTCTGTTTCTGCACGCTCTTTTCCTGAATTTTACAGACAGTTAAAGATGTAGTGGAGTGAATTTATAATTGTTCCGCTTTGAACAAGTTAAGGTATAGAGCCCCTAAGAGAAAGCTACACCAACAACTAATATGCCCTTGTTACAAATGTCACCTTTGACTACATCACAGGAATTAAATTGGTAATGATCTTTCTGAGGCACAAGAGAGGAAAAGTGGACCCGAAGTCTCTCATTCAATGCATTATTTGGATTTGATGTAAAAGTGGGCGAACTGAAGAATTCCATTTTAGTTTGGGGAAGGCAGAACAAGATAAAGGCAATCAATGAATGGAAAGTACCTCTTACTTAGGGGTTTTAAATGAAACATACTTATTGTGGATAAACCATTAATGCTGTCAGATGATCTGGGGAGATGAGCCAAAATTGCCTGGAAACAGGCCAACAAGAAGACCACAGCTCTCAGCCTGGACTGCCATGTGTCTGGACACCTTGATCCACAAGCCAGAAGAATTTTCACTTTTTGTCACCTGTACGTGTATCTTAAAGCATAATCCGTAATAGTTTGGATGAGACGGGAGGAAGGGCAAGTTATTTACTATTTCCATACTTGGAAGTTTGATGTGTCTTTTTCTGAAGCATCTTGGGTTGGTAAATGTCAGAAACGTGGTCCACAATTAGATGAATGAGGATGGCAAATCTGTTATTGTGTAATACATTATTGCATAAGTGGGATTCATCTCATGTTATCACTTACTTTAATATATTAATCATCATTAAAGACCTGAAATTAATTATTTTCAACCTTTAAGCAAAGAGGATGGCTTGTGAAAGTACAAAACCTAGATAGAAAAAATGTCTTTCCTTCAGCTATACTTTCATTTCACAGAATGCCAATTACTGCAAAGTAGTTCTTACTTTAATCAGCAGTGAAATGTAGTTACTAAGCTTAAGCTTAGAATGCTTAAGAAACAATATTTTTTATTTTTTTTTTCTGGAATGAATGACGGATCATTATTTATATTTCCATATAATCTTTAATCACCATGGAAAGAATTGTGAATGATAAAAGAGCTAAAATAGAATAATTTACATCAGTGTTCCTTAAAAGAATGAATCAAGTACTGTACAGTACAGAAGCTGGTTTCAGAATTACTGTGAGAACACAATAAGCACAAAACTGTATTTATAAAACATAAATTGTAATGTCAAAGTAGTGACATTATCAGGTTAATTTAGTCTGTGTGTAAATGACAAAAAATGTCAGTGTTTAGCAATGGCTGCACATAGCCTTCTCAGACAGAAATTGGATTCCCTCTAATATTGTTTATTTTATGTAGCTCCAGGGAGCGCACAAATCTGAAGCCATAGGCTACAATCTTACTAGATCTCCTAAACCAAAATAAGTTTAGAAGGTACCTCATGTGGAAAACACAATGTTAATGGGATTGTGCTCTGTTGGTACGGCCTTCTTAATGACTATAAACAGTCAGTACAACTGATGTTTTTAATGTTACTTCATATATTTTTATATTCTTTAATGGAAAAACTTAATCAGTTCAGTTCTTTTGTGCAGCTTTCTTTCTCAGAAAATGTATTGTTTCCTCAGGTTGTTACCTTGTAAAATCCAGATAAAGTAGGCTGGGAATATACAATGAAGAAGCAGCTGGTTAAGAAGGATGAATAGGTTGTTCTGCTCTTCCTTGTTCATTCATCTGGAAAAGCCTTACTGGGAGCCCTCGTACTTTTTTGCCTTCCTTTCTGCCATGCAGTTTGGAGGATGTTTGAAGTCTGGGGGTCCAAACCTATCACCTGTTTTTGAAAACAGAAAATTTTCTCTTTGAGACAAATTTATCAGGGTCTGCCTTTTGGCATCTGAGAGATGGGATGTATGGTCAAGTGTAAGGAGGCAACTTAACAAGATTTTAACTTAGCAAGTGGAATCTGTAACACTGATGTAACTCACAGGTAATAGCCAGTGCAGATTAATCCTGGAAAAAAAATGGCTCACGGCATAAATGTGAAGGGTAGTGCTGAGAGGGGACTAGTATATCATGTATGTCTTCCATATAAAAAAATAAATAATAATAATCTGTTTATTGTCTTCTCCTTCCTTGTGATTGGAGAATTAAGTAATCCATATATAGAGTAAGTCCTAGATGTTTGTCTGAAGGAAACCCAGTATCAGTATCATTAGTACAACATCATACATTGGAATACTCTACTAAACCCAAGAAATATCAAGGCCAGGGAAATGATTTTGAGGTTGAGTTCAACAATTTCTATCCCGCATTGATGAATTGCTATATGACATTTTATTTTAATCTAAAAAACCTAGCATTAGGGGCAAGACAATTTGTCTAGGGCTCAGACAAGGTGAGATTTAGTCTGATCTCAAGCAAGGATCTGAGAAGATGGGAAAAGTCTTTTAATTGACTTAAAATAATTTAGAATAAATGCGAACATGACATGACTTGACAGGAGAAGTTTAGAGGTGAATGAGCACAGACTTGGAAATAACCTGAAAAACAATTAGGTTTCTCAATATGGTGAACTGGGGAAAAAAAAAGCCCACCTTACTGTCTTTGACAGTTGGAGTGAGCTAATCATGTAATAGCAATGTAATATCATTGCACAAAGCCTGAATAGAATAACTACAGTCTTAATGAGAAGATACGAGAAGTGGTGATCTCAAGGCAATTTTGTATCCCTTGCATTTCTAAGTTCTGCTATTGCAGAATGAATTTTGAAAGTGGGACTTCTGGTTGTGACCATTTTTTCTATGGGGAGTGGGATTTTTACAGTTCAATGTACTCTAAAAAAATCAGAGACAGCGGTGCATGATGGCTTTCCTCCACAAGGAGGAAGCTGTGGAAGGGATCAATGTTAGTTCCTTGGATGTGTTTTATTTATTTATTATGGAAAAGAGAAATTGTATTATCTGCCTTTCACTGGATCTAAGCATGTTGGTATTTTGCACAGATTGTTTTGGTTTCTAAGCTCAGACAAGTAATGTGATTTTAGCTGTACTGTTGTAAATGTGGAGTTAAAACTTTTGATCAGTAAATGCTGTCAGTTGTTTAGTCTTTTAGATTGAATATTTTTTTTCTTTTTTGTAATTTTTTTTGTGTCTGCCATATTTTGTGAATTGTTGGGTTTGGGATTTGGGTTTTTTTTGGCCAAATTATGTGAGGTTTTTTATTATTTTTGTCATCCATTGCTACTTCATTTTGACTGTATAATTGGAAATCAAAATAACAAGATCGTTTCTTTGTGCTGGATTTGATTTCTTTACAGTCAAGTCTTTACTGTGATTTTCTTTTTTGTAGCAGTTTTGAGAACAGTTTGTTTATTTTTTCAAGTGAAAGATGTTCATACTGGAAGATCATGAATCTGGACCTGAGTAAGTTCTTATTCCACTTGATAACTAATTACTTGTTATTCTGGTCTTGATAAATGGTCTTATGATAATTATTGAAAGATGAGCTATGGATTTTTATCCCTGTACTCTTCTACACTGACTAACTTGTCTCAGGTCGAGTGCTGTTGAGTTGCTGTTGTCCTGAATTACAATTCAGGAGTCTATGGAAAGATTTTCCATCTGTATTTTCTCTTTTCTTAAGTTTCACTACACAAAGTGGCATACGGATTTTTAAGCATACATTGCAAACAAGGGTGTAGACAAAAGCCTTAGTTTTTGTTGTGAATTTTATTATGTATTTTGCTGTTTGATTTTCTGAAAACTTACTTTAACATGGTGATATAACAATGATTCCAATTAAAGAAGAATTGCTTTGTAATGAGATATAACAAAAACATCCTAAATTACTCATCATCTGTTAATGCAGTCATTGGGAAGAAAAAAAGCTACCAGGTAAAAAGATGTTAGCTGGATTTTTGTACTTTCCTTGATGCCATTGTGGTCCATCCATATCTTTAAGGAGAAAGAAAGGCTCGGTTCTCTGCTACAGCTAGAGAAAAAAAGTGGTTTTCTGTCTCTATTTCCCAAAAGTCATAGGGTACCTCTGCACAGATTCATTAGGTGGGAAGTAAGGGTTGTAACCTTCACCTGCTCCTAATGAAACTGTGTTTAAGGACATAGGACTAAGATGACTGTGGAGTCCTCAGCAAACAGGAAATTTCCCATTTTTATTTCAGTAGCTAATGTGTCACTGTCAACTGCTAGCATGTTAAGTGCGGTAGGAAAGTTGTGTTCTTCCATTCTGTTAAAAAAAACAAAGCTCTTTTTACTTCAGAAAAATACTTTACATAACATAGAGAAGGAGACAAGATTTATACTGGTTTTATGAAGACACCAAGCTCACTGTAATGTCTTCCTCTTTACCTGCTGGAGAATGTAGCATTCTGGGGGTTTTCACATGTGAAAGCTGAGAAGGAGCAAAACAGTAAATCTGAATTACCTTATAACCAAATAAATAAATAAAATCCCTCTCAGTTAAATGACGCTTGGTAACTCTCTACCATTTTCATTTTGAATACAAAGGAAACAAAAGCCTTTGTCACGAGTGCATTTTTATAAGAAAACCAGCTAGGCCCTGGTTTCTCTCTTGATAATTGAAATTCTATTAATCTTTAAGTATACCTAAATTATTAAGACCTGATCCATAGTCAGTAGAAATAGCTTCATAACAATCAGAAAGATTTGTTTCAGATTATAATTCTAAAACTGAGTGTTTAGCATTAGTTTTATCATAGCCTGGTACTATTGAACCACTTGCCTATTTTTATTTTCTAATATTGAGGATAGGCAGGATCACAGTTAATTTTTGGACTTTATTTGGTGTGTGGCTGACCAGTAAAGCTAAGCTTTTCTCAGGTTCTCAAGGAAGAGCAGAGTTAAAACAAAAAGTCCAACTACAGACTTTCATTAATCTCTGACTAGAAAAAGCACCAGCCACTGCTTCCCTATTATTTTTCTAGGTTAAGAATTTTAAGCCTTCAATAAATCCCAAAGATTAATAAGTGAAAGAAAGAATATAAAATGTTTCATTGCACTCTCTGAAGCTAACCTTCCACACTTTGATCAATGTTTTAAGGCACATCGCTACTGCTAAACATGCAGTATTTTGTCACTGTTCTACCTACAAATCTGACAAGGGGTTATTTAATAAAAATCCATAACATAGTATATAATTTGAAAATGTGATTTTGTTACTGTGGTCAATTGCATCATCTGAAAAGGAATGACATACTAAGAAGTGCTTTGGAGAACAGCTTTGTGTTTTCCTTTTCATTTCCTTGATCTGTCACTTCTATAAACAGCCTGAGTATTGGCGCTAGCTGGGTGCTCGCAGGACTTAAGCAAATGTAGTACTGGTTTTGGTTTTTTGTGGGTTTTTTGTTTCTTTGTTTGTTTTGTTTAACTGTGAGAGCATGGTGCAGGAGAAGACATGACACTTCCCACTCATTTTAGAAAAGGAGAAATCCTTTGTGGTAACACAGCAGTGTGGTGGAGTGGTGCATAGTAACCCCGCCTTGACCTGATGTTGCATGAGCACATCCCCTCCTGATTGGGGTAAGGTTTTATCTTCTATCTATAGCAGAAATATCCATATGCAGCAGAAAAACTGGGAAACTGGCAATGGGAACAGTCATTTTGCTGTGTTACATTTCTATAGGCTTCTGTTAGCATAGGATAGACAGTTGTGGCAAAGCAAACTGAAGATTATAAACCTTAACTTGCTCACTGTTGATGTAAGTATTGCTAACTTGAATCAGACAGTCCTCTTGAAGTTGTGGTTTCTTTTTTGTTTCTTCCTTTGTACTTCAAGCATTTTTCTAATTAATTACTAGACAGATTTCTACCTTTAACATCTTATCAAGCGTGCAAATGGCTCTGCATTGTGTTGTTTATATTTTGCGTTAATTAGTTAAAGATGTTATAACCTTCACTATTGGATTATAGGGCAATCTGTGACAGAGTGGCTGTACTAAAATTGAAGAGCTTTTTCTATTTTTATCTTACCTCATTTACCTGCTGCTTGATGTTAAATCAAGTAAGTGAAACTGGTAATGCCCTTGTGATAAGAAGGCATGGATAGCATGCTTAAACACCTTGCTTTCTGAAGAGATGTATGTTGTTTTATGGAGAGCAGCTTGTTCTCCAGCTGCACAGAAAATAGATGAAATGTTGGAGGGACACTATTTTCACCATTGTTTCTTCCCTCCTACACTACTTTCTACCTAGCTGAAGAGGATCATACACCATGTAAATGAGTACAGCTTATGCATTTATGCTTTCTGAGTATGCGAAAATGGATACGGATTATTGATCTTTTCAGCGCTTCACAACTGAGCTCTAGGTGGAGTCAAAAAGAATCATTTTGACCCAATTGCAAAATAATATAATGATTGCTATAGAAAACCTTTACCTGCTGCCCTGTGTCTGATAAGAAAATGTTTTTTAATTGTCCAGTAGTCCACCCATCTAGACCATAGTGTCCCTGCAAAAGATGTTTTGGAATGTTTTCTTGAAAGCTTTGCTGAAATGAAGGTAGAGGACTCCTCCTGCTATCCCTTCATCCAGAGACCTAGTCATTTTATTAAAGAAGTCAGGCTGGTCAAGGATGATTGGTTTTCTCCAAGGGAGTGACAGTGGTACCAAAGTTCAAGAACAGAATTGTGGTGAAGCGCTTCAGGTCTCATTGTTAAAATCTCCCAGGCACATAAAGTTAGGCATTACTAAATAATTTCTAGAAAACTGGAAAAGCTTCAACTCTTCCTTTCTCTCCATAGAATAGACAGTTATTAGGACATTGCTATAGAGGATGAAAAATGCTACTTTGAAAAAATGAACCATCGCTGTCTTTGTTCTGATGAGTGTTGTGGGCAGTGAATGGTAATATTTAGGGGCCCTTCGTCTGTTAAGTGTATAACCTTGTGAATAGCAAGAGCAGATACTTAATAGCTTTTTATGTCTAAAACAAGATGGAATTCAAGTTTTCAAAGTTCTCCTACTGATTTTCCTTGCAGAGTATTCTCACTGTACGTGAGTGCCTGTCAGTGTGCTTGACAAGTTGTGATCCTGGTATGACCCATTCTCCAGTGGCTGAGATTCTGATTTCCACTCTTGGTGCTGGATGCTTGAAATATATATGTTGCAATAGCCAGTGTTTTATGTCTAAGTCACATTTTGAAAATAGGACTATATTCTTAATATATGTAATAGCTGAAATGATTTTTTAACATTTCCAACACTTTCTGTGTAGCTCAGATAAAAACCTAAAGGCATTTAAAAAAGAATAATCAGTTCTAAGTTTTTCATGACAACCCTGTGAAACTATTAGTGCAATGATTTGTTAAACTTTGAGCTTAAAAATATACATAACTCTGAAAATGCAATCCAAGATAGAGTTGGATAAAGGATGTTTTATAGTGAATTCAAAAACTGTAGAAATGTTCAGAGAATTTACTTGTATAGGCTTAAAAATTGCTAAGATACTCATACAGACCTTCAGAGTTGTGAAGCTTACGGTAGCATAAAAGATCAGAACCTCTTGATGATGCAAAAGAGAAGGGATGAATGTCAATTGTATGCGTCTGGACTTGTGACAACAACCCCACAAATGGCGTAGAGGGATGAAATGTGGTGGCATTTATTAAACAGTAGACACAATGCTCAGTATATTTATGTATTAAACATAGATTTTCAGTTAGTGCTTTGAAAATCACTGACAAAATTGTAGTAGGTGCCTGTTTCATTTTTAAAGAATTTTTACAGTTTTTCTCAAGTAGGCTCTCAACCTTCTGGTTAAAACACATGGAAAATATATATAAATATATAATAAGAATGTGATATATGTGGAAGCAAGGATGTTTTAACTTCTGTGTCTTAATTGCTTTTACATTCTTAAAAAAGGACACAAATACTTGATAATTTTAAAAAATGAAATAGCATGAAGAAAACAATTCATTTGAGCTCTTGAGATTTAAAACGTGCAGATAACCAATACTGACCAATTTTTTAGGGGAGGAATTATAAGTAGACTGAGGTCTGTATGGTAAATCTCATCCTGAAAAAACTTAGATGGATGAGTCATAAGCCTCTGAAAATGAGATTTGTAATGGAAACACCAAATCAACTTTTACTATAGTGTCAGGAATATGACATTATAATAAAGTACACTGATGTATCTGTATTTGCCTTTTGCAAACATAATGAAACTGACTCCAGCATAGAAGGTGCCAGGGTATTCCATCCACATCTGCTGTTTTACAGTATAATATAACAATATTCAGAAGTATAATGCTAGGTGTTATGTATTTGCACTGGCATGGAAGACGACCAACAGAATTTTTTTTTAAACATGACTAGAATAACAACTCTGCAAGTTACTGTATGGAATATGGCGTCTACCCTCATCCGCGTGGGGACAAGTTGGAAGTCATTGGTGCTTTTTATAGCAGATATTAATGGTAACACCAGTAGTGCATACTGGGGCACTGTTTGGCTCGTCTCCTGTCTGACCTAGCACAGGCTCAGTGTGAACCCATCCATCCCGCACTACTTTATTGCTGGCGTTTCGTTTTGAATGTCTGCCACTGGTCTTGGCAGGACTCGGGCTTTTCGTTGTCCCACGCTCCTAGGTAGGGAGTGCAGTTCAGCAGCCTGTGTCCAGGACTTGGGTGAACGCACACAAACAGCCGTGTTGGGTCCCACTAGCCCAGGACATGGGCAGAGGACAGGAACTGAAGATGTATTTGCCCGGTGCACTTTTCTCATCCTCCGCTGACCTGTGCCTCAAGAATGTGCAGTGACATCTTTCAGTTTGATAGCTTTTGATTTTTTTTTTTTCTTTCTTTTTAATCACATTTATTTGCTGATGGGAGGACTTGGAGCTGTGCCCAGAAGGCACGGTGAGGGCCAGTGCCCCGGGGCAGGGCGGACAGACACTGGAGAGGGTGAGTGGCTCCAGATCGGCTGCTGGGACAGCTCAAGGCCATTTGTGACCCTCTGCAGAAAGAGCAGCCACGCTCTGGCTGCCCCACAGTGGATTCCTTACCTCTAAGCACAGGCAGCGATGCTTGTGCAAGAGAGGAGGCACCATGCACAGAGCAGCTCTGCAGGTGAGAAGTGAAGGAGTTGCTCTGCAGATGTGTTTTCCAGGCAAAGTGGAGAGAGTTACTCAGAAGAGGTCTTCACTGTGTGCTGCACGTTCATCTCCTCAGGGCCAGCCCACTGCTGCATCCGTGCGAGATAGCCCAGTGTCCATGCTGCTGCTGCAGGATTTAAATTTTCCACTTTCAGGGATGGGGACGTAACGCTATTGTGTCTTTTGTGGCAGGAAAAAAAGTCATTTTTGCTTGCGTGGAAGAAAGGCTTGAGCTGGCTGGCTGGTGAAGTTTCCTCTGCTCCCTTGTGAACTATACCCTACACCAAAATTGTGGTAGCCCTTCTTCTGGCAGAGTCTGTCTCCATCGTGTACGTTCAAAGCAGGGCTGTCACCCAGCGTAGCAGACATTCCTCTAATGTTCTTCAGACAGACAGCAAGACGGGCAGATCCTAAGCCAAGCTGAGGCTCTACAGGTTAAACAAGCTGAAAAAGTAGGGAGCCTTAATGGAGGGAACAATTTTTTATCTAGAGTACTAAATACAGTACAAACCAAATTTGTTAGCAAAAGATGTTGGGATATTGGTCACATTTGTTTTATTTATGAGTCATTTCCGTTAACAGAATTCAATTACAGATTATAAGACTCAGTAATTTTTTTCCTGCTGCCATGGCCATACTGACTCTGGTTGTTCCTTCTTTTTAAACTTAGAAAAATATCAATTAATTTTCATTCTGTATTTTAATTTTCTGTAACATATTTCTGTGTTAGCTTTACAAAGAAATGGTAGATTTCTGTTGCATGTCTGAAATGGTAATTTGGTACATAAAACCAACAAAAAAAATGGGGTAAATAACTAAGAACATCTGGTTATCTAAGAAATTGAGAAATTACTATTGTAATTAATCTTGTAAAATGAAAAATAAGTAAAAACTGCATTGTAATTGCTTAACAAAGAGAGGAATCTACTTTGATTAATACGCTGAAAATAAGTTTAGGCCAGATGATGTTTTGTACCAGCAGGCGCTGGTCCATTAGAATCCCAGTTTGAAAGGCTCTCAGACTCTGTAAAGTAGCATTTAAAATGCTATTTATTAGAGCTAGTGTTATGAAGAAAGGGAGACTAGTTTAGCTAATCCCACGTCCTTTTAGGCAGTGGGAACCCAAGGCATGCAGCACCAAACGTGTGGCCGATCAGGGTGCCGGGCACCGTGTGGATCCCATCCCTGAAGAGAGCTGCCCCATTTGGGGCATTGCCGCTCTTACAGGATTTTCTTACGACCCTTGGTCACTTCTGCTGTCAGATAGCAAAGGTACTCGCGTGGGAACTTGTGCCAGCTTTGTCACTTGGATAGTTTTAAATGGTTTTCTTGAGAAACTTGTATACGAAACTGAGATTCAAAATCTGATTGATTAATTGCACTCATTATATTTTTTTTTTATTCCTGGAAAAGACAAAATAGCCCATTCTAGAGGTTTCTGCTTTCCAGAATTAATCCTGTCTGCCAAGGTTACATAGACTATGCCAACATCTATGGAATTACTGCAAATAGCTGTTAAATGAGAGGAGAATCAGCCAGTCCTTTATTTTGGCCTAGCCAATTTAGTTTTCCATCTTAGCTAATAGATCATGATAATTATAAAAATAGCTTTAAAGATATGTTAGATTGGAAACCAAAATGTATAGACTTTCCCTTAAAGAAATCCCAACCTTCAGAATGTAGTTTTTCTTCTTTTTTCTTTTTCTTCTTTTTTCTTTTTTCTCTTTTTTCCTCTGTCTTTTTT
>VXBL01010255.1:1248305-1320991 GCA_013400195.1 Aramus guarauna
TTTTTTTTTTTTTTTTTTTTTTTTTTTTTTTTTTTTTTTTTTTTTTAAATTTCAGAAACCCTTGGAGTGATTTGGGTACCTAAATATTTTAAGCTTTTGCTAATGGCCTGGGACATCCCAGACATCAGCCAGAAGCTGGGAGATAAAACAGAGACCTGACACAACAGGAACATGCTCACCCTCCCGGGCGGCAGCTGTGTGCAATGGCACCCAACACCTGCGTGCCAGCACCCAAACTGTCCCCCACGCAGTGTGCTCGGTAGCATTTCTGTCGTAACCGAGTAGAACATTTTGACTAATGTACACAAATGAGCTTTTAAAATCAGGCAACTAAAGCTGTATTATATATGGCACCTTTGAAAACTGTGATGGGGGTCCAAGCTTGGAAAAAGTCTGGTTTCCATTTGTAACTCCATCTGTATAATGGTTATAAGGGACTTAATCCATTGCCTATTGATGGTAATGCTTGTTGGACTGTGTCAAAGTGCTTGTGCTTTTTTTCGTGATTTTTGCAATTAGCTTAGTCTTTGCACAGCAATGATCCAGGTACAAAATTCCCATTGGTTAAAATAAAAGCATCTTTTAAAAAAGGTCAAATATGTCAAAGATTCTTAGCTGGCATGTTTCCTCTTATAAACAGAAAATTAGAAGAGCTGCCTTATCGTCTCCTTTTCATTAGTATGTGTACTGAAACAGTTTGCTTTTCAAAGAATTTATTTATATATGCATAAGCATAAAAATGGTACCAGAGAACAAAATGTCAAAAGAAATATTTTCCCCATGCACAGAAACATTCAGAGCCATTTCTTGAATTCAGATCCACTTGAGAACCAATAAAAGATATCTGGAAGGCAGCGAATGCAATTACTTCTTAACACCCCTTCCTCTGGCTCCAAATGTCAAAGATACATAGAGACAAATGTTTAAATTAACTGAGAAATATTTTCACTTGTTCTGAAATATTAACTTTTAGACCTTTACTCATTCTCTTGTTGTATTATTACTTTGTTTGTTTGGAAGATCTGCAAAAGATATTTTTATGATCAAAACTTTCAGATCTTAAGTAATATATTCTGGGCAGGAGCTGTCACAATGTATTAGCCTGAGTATGACAATATTATTCAACTAGTGATCTGAAGCATGATGTTATTCAACTGCTTTCCTATTAGTGAATTTAATTGTGCCCAAAATCATGAGGCGGTCGGGTAATTCAGACACTTTGATAATACTGTAGAATAATTTATAATTTATTCTATTTTTATGGCTCATGTTGGCCATATGGCTCATTGAGGCCAACAAGAAAGATATNATTTCTATTTTGCAGGAACTTTTTGATAGTAAAAAACAGAACAAAAATATCCCTTTTCAAAATGGAAAAGTGACTTTATTTTTTTAATTTCTTGAAGAAGCAAAGATTAGGAATTATGTATCATCTAATAAAACTGTACATGTTCTGTTCTTCCAAACTAAGGTAGATATCCTGGGATTACAACCCGGTACAATTACTGTAGTCTTGGAAAATGCTGTATCAGGCTTCACCAAGAAGTTTTGTCAGGTCTACCTTCTGGATATCGTTTGGCACCATAAAAGAACTGTAAAAAAATAGGTAATCCTCTCCATGGCGTTAACCCCTGACCCAAGGGATCATATTAAGGTTCTCTGTGATGTTCCTGCATGTGATTCTTTCCAGGTTCGGCGGGCTGGCGTCTGCATTCGGGTGGAGGCGTTCCTGAGGCTGCCATCCCTTTTGCTGCAGCCTGGACGGAGAGGCTGTAACACCGTGCATGGCTTTGGTTTCTGCAGCCCCCGGAGCTCCGGAGGAGGGTAAGTCATAAGTAGGTGCTTTGCTCGTGAGTGAACCAAGCCAAAGTATTCATGCTTGTATGATTCTGCTGCCTCTATGTTGCTATCTTTTAAAAGTTTTAAAGGTAATTCTTCACAATTTAGGCTTAACAAGAGTCACAATAACTATACTTTTCATTTGATTACCGTACCACATAATAATGAGGTTTATAATAACCTCTGTGCCCTGTGAATATAACTTACAAACAGATTCCTTACCTCTATTCCATCCTAAGTCCTATCATGCCTTGATAAACTTGACATGCTTGCTCTTGCTAAAATAATGGAATTTCCACTTTTACTAGTAGAATGAACTTTAGAAAGTGTTTAATCATAGATGTTGTGCTCTGGAGGACCTTCAGAACTCAACTAATTTGGAAAGTTGATATTCTGAAGACAAAATAGCGTCTTAGTTATTAAAGGAAATTATCTGTACATGAGGAAAAAAGCTTTAAGTCTTTCCCTTCCAAATCTCAAGTGGTTAATGCATGACTCTGCATGAATCAGAAGGATTCATTTGATTCCCATGCTGACCTCTTCCAGAAAATTTAATTTCTGCATCTCAAACATATTATTTTTCTCTAATACAAAAGAGCACCAACCTGAACCTTATTGTGCCCCTTTTACAATTAGTCACCCTTTTCTTGCATTAATCTTTTAAAGTAAATGGAAGGATTAGTGTTTGAACACAATACAAAGCAAAGTCTGAATGCAAAATAATTGTGGGCGCTCTCTGTATTTTAGTTTGTATTATAGTGGGCTAGCGCTAAGTTTTTGACTTCGTTTAATCTCTGATTTTGGTCTTAATCCCAAGGGTCAAGAATTAAAACAAGTATTCTGTTTATAGACTTAGTAGAGATCAGAGGTGTGTTGTAATTACATCTCAGAATAGGAGACAAGCTTTTACCTTTAATAAGGCTGATTATTAAAAGTATGCATATGGCTAATTCATTAATGGAAATTCTAAAATGTGTCTACGTGAAGTGAAGGCTGGAACACCTTTGGCTCCAGTTCCTTCCAGAAAGGTCCAGAGTAACAATTCGCTTACATAAATCACTCCAGATGCAAACTGGTATAGTTAACATCAGAATCGTCTTTGTTCGGCTTTTTACAAAAAGGTTTTAAAATAATGGATCTGAAGTGGAAAGCTAGAAATTAAGATTTTCACCTTTGTGAAACTAATTCCAAATGACAACCTTTGTTAGTTAATGCAGAGAAAGAAGGAATTTTAAAACATGGGTGATGACACTAGATTTTTGATTTTCATCTCGTTTTTTGCAGTTGTGATGCTGTTTGATAGGAAACTATAGATTGTAAGAACTTGCATATGTGCCTATTTTGGCTTGACTGTAAATGGTTTTCTATTCCTGGTATAACAAAGCCTTTGAAAATAATCTCTGTTTGATTTCAAAGTGTTTCCTGTTTCACACATTGGGAAAATGAGTCCTTATTTCAGCAATTCCATTTCCATGATGATTTTAATAGAGGTTAGCTGATGACACCTTGGAGCAAGTATAGTGACTTTATTAGAATTTTGAAAATCTGCTGTTTATACATGACAAGTTATTTACAAGCTTGCAGTTTTCTGTATATACTACAGTGTAGTAGCTGCAAGAATATAAATTTAAATCAGGAACTGAGTGAAATTCAGTTGAAATTCCTATGAATATAGTGAGCACTTCTTTTAAGACTTTTAGCTGCTCTAGAACCTGATGAAGGGCTATCACAGGAATTATTTTGAGTTTGCTTGAATTCAGGCTCAGCCCTTTGCATATTGCTTATTGATTGCAATATTTGAGGGTAAATTTACTTTATAATGTTAATTAGGATTGTGTTTTGTCTGTTAAAGAGGTACTTTTGTATTTTCTGGAGTACTGAAAAGAACTTCTGCATTCAAAGTAGTATCAGTCAGACAGTAAACATTAGAATATGCATTTATACTAAAAGCTATAAATATTAGCTTATTGGGGACACAATGCACTTCTGCTTTAGTGATCAAACGAAGAAGTAGGATTGTAGAAAAATTTCTAAAAAGATCAGGAGAAATTGATAGGATGATATTTCTCTATTCAGAGTAGTGGAATGATTGTGAATTGTGAACTGTAGAAAATCAGAAGAAACAAAAAGATTGCATTTATCAAATAAATAATTTCTGTTTCCAAATCTGTTTCCAAAGAGTGTGTATCTTTAGAATAAATGAATGAATACATGAATGCAATACAGATATACAGAAATTATACATGGTGACATGAGTTCATCGTTTTAATGAACTGCATTGAAGATGTTTTTGCAATTTACATTGTTTGACTTTGCTATAATAATACAGCAGAATGTGGTTGTTATTGATATAGGCAACTGAAAAACAGGGAAAAGATTTCAAAGAATAGTAAACTTCACTGAAATGTAAAAAGTAGAGTTCCTGCCAGTCCAATCAGTGATAATGCCTGCCTGTTGAAAAAATCTTTTTTTTAATTATTATTATTATTATTTTTAATATATTAAAAAACAACTTAATAGATGAAAGTGAGAACAATTTGGAGGCAATAAGAGGCATTGAGTTGTTGCAGTCAATTGTGAACCCACGAAGGCAAAGTTTAAATGCTAAAAATACTGTAAATTCAAACATCACATTGATCACTCACTATTAAGAATTAGCAAAGACGACCTTTTTCATCCATTTGGCCAATTGAATTCCAGAACAAATACTAATAATGTTAATATCTGTTTTATCTAATGAGCTTCAATTTTTTACATCCCCTGTTTGTTCTTCAAACCTCTTAAAAGGACTAGGTAAATTTGGAAGAAATCTATGAACATTTATGTCAGACAAATATGCTTGAATTCATACCTGATTCTCTATGCAATATTATTACTGGAAAGGCTACTAGTACTCAGATAAATGATCCCATTTTCAGTAAATAATGTTGACTAAACTCTTTACAAGATATATGGCTTATGAAATGGTCACCACTGTGTATTGTTCCAAACCCAGCACAATCTGTAATACTTTATTATTTCTAAAAGGCTGTTCCTGAGTTCAGCCTTGGAGGAATAAACAATCCAAAGAAACACTAACTTGTTTCCAGGAAAGGAGGGAACTGCTCTATTATATCTAACTTGTTTAAATAAACAAATAACCACTGCAAGCATGTTCAAAGCAATCGGCAATCATGACTGCAACCTCCTAGGGCGGAGGGTGAGATCTGTGATCGCCAAACTCTCTCACTTAATCACCCAGGCTGCTCTGTGTCCTTTGGCTAATCATATTATACTAGTTTCATCTCGGATGGCTAAATTATTGCAAAACTCCAGAAAGCAGCGCTGGGATAAGTGTTCTGTTGCCTTCCAAACTTGAGGGAAGTTTAAAAAAAAAAAAAAAAAAGTGTACCTAAATTCTTTCAAGAGGATTAGCGTATTTTTGATCCTGAAGAGAAGATTTAGTTAGAGTGGATTGCAGCTATTTGGTGTAATAATCTTAACACGGGAGGACTGCAAGGAGAATTGAGATGGTGGCATTTGTTTCTGAGGGTGAGGAGTTTTGTATTTGGAGGTGTTATCAGTGCAGATGGCGGTACTCTGCTGGTCTCCTGGTAAAACTCTCAAAGAGGCATCGCAAATAGACGTTCAGTTTGGCCGAGGCATTTCACAATGGGTGAATGAAAGAATGGCCAGAAGTGCTGACCTTCCTGATGAGATCACTTCTTCCCCCAGCAAAGGAGTTCTTCCACCACCCCCCAAACTCTTTTAGTGTTGCACAGTATGTAGAATTAGCAAGGCACACCTACCCCCCTCCCCAAATTACACATTTGCATATAAACTGCTATCAAAAGGAATACCTTGTAATAGCAAATGTTCCCTCACTGCAGCCAGAGGTGCTCTGATAATGAAGCATTTTCTTTTACAGATGCCTGAAGGGTGCTGTGTCACAAAAGATGGACAAGCTAAAATTTGGACATGAGGGATTTGGCCTGAGTTTTTTTTTAAAAAAAAAAAAAAAAAAAAAAATTGAAGGATTTATGGATTTGATTCTGTAGCAAAAATGCACTCCAATTTCCTTTGACTTACGAGTTACACATTCTGAACTTTCCCCAGTATTAGTTATCTCTCCAATTAAGGTGAGAGTGATCAAAAGAGCCTTTTCTGAGGACTCCTATTCCTGGGTTCTTCTATGAGAAGCGATTTGTTAACTTTATAGCTCTACATTTCAAGAACTCACAGCAACGCCCCAAGAAAGTCTAGGATCAACCTAAACGAGCTGCGCTGATTATATTTGTTCCTTCATTTTACTGTTACTAAAGATGTTTTATCAACATGATAACTTATAGAATAGAATGGTCAATTGATAAAAATCCACTTTACATGAAATACTAAAGAATTTGCATATAAATAGGTTTTTATATTTAAATGCCCTGTGGGTGAATGTGAACCAATATCCCTCAGAAATCAAAATCCTGAACTGTCTCATTTAAAGTTTGCCTGCTTAAAATAAGGTGAAGTTGGACAGCTTTTGATTAGCATGACATTCCTTTCTGGAGAGTGCTTACAAGACCAACAAATCATGATTCAATTAAACTGTGCCCTGTATAGTACTTTCAATATATTCTTTGCGGTTTCTTTTTCCGGCATTCACGCTTACCTTATTTTTTTTCTTGATTCATTTGGCAAGACTTTGCATGTAAAGTCTCATGAGAGAGACAAATGAGGAACATTTTAAAAACTTGATTGCAGATCTTGCTGCTTAAGACACAGGCATTATCCCATGCCTGCCATTATGTCAGCTGGCTCTTTAACAATGAAATAAAGAAGTAACAATTAGGCTGTATTTACATTTCTCTAGTGGCATTGTTTGCTCCCCTATAATTAAAGGATCTGCCAGCTTTTCAATTATGAACTCCTATTTTTAGGGCAGTAAAAACTTAACACAAATCCACGCCAGGGCTTTCCAAGCAGCAAAACCCAGCCCATTTTGTGCAGACGATAAAGTGATTAAAGCTGGGGTGCTGCTGCCCGACACGGCCGAGCGCCCAGGAAGCCGCGGGAGCTCCAGACTCTGCTCCGGCCGTGCCAGGGAAGCACTCGGACACCGCTTGCCCTGTCCTTACTGCGGGTACGGCCCGTTCGTGGCTCAGAGCTGCGCTACGGCACGGCACGTAGGGCAGTATCGCCCTCGCTCTCCCACGACCTTATACCTTCTTAACATTGACCGCCTCTCCCCTAGCTTGTACCTTTCCGAAGTAAACTGCAAATTCTTCAGTATATTTTCGCACCCGCGCATGCACCCTGAATTATATATGCTTGAGTGTGGGCTCCTCAAAGAGTGATCTTTGCAGCAGCTGCCCGTTCCCCATCCAGAAGCAGTCTGCAGACATGTCCTGGTAAGCCCCTGCACATTGAGCTGCTGCACGTTCTGCAGGATCTTCCCTGGCTCTACCTGGCCTGTTTTTTAACACCTGAAGATCATTTGATGAAAAAAAGCTGTGAGAAAACTAACTTCTCTGGACCAAGTAGTTTAACGTGGTGTGACAATTCTATTTAAATTTTAACACTAAACAAAGTCCTATCAGTTGAATTAACACCCTGAATGTTTTTAGGTATCACAAAGTAAATCGAAGTGGAAAACCAGCAGCCAAGGAGAGATCCTAAGAAATTTCCACAAAGATGTTTTCTAAGAGGAAAGACAATGAGTATATTGGTGTATTATCTTGAGGATGTATGCTCTTCCAACGAGCACGTGAGAAATGTATTTCCTACATACTGTCAACACACGGGGGTGCGGGGAGCTGGGTCTCCCAGGAGCTCTGGGTCCGAGCGCCGTTCTCACTAGCTCCAGGGTGCATTGAAGCCCAGAAAAGAGCACCAGTGCTTGCCAGAGGAAATAACCATTTGAAATGACCTTAGGTCAGATAAAGAGGAAAATGATGCAGGAGCAGGTACTGCCATCTGTGGCGGGAGTCTGGCGAAAGCTGGCAGGACCGTGGACAAGCATCTTCCCCAGTATGTGTTCATCTGTGGGAGGAATGCCTGCAGAAAGAAGGCAGAAAAGAGAAGCAGTGTATATTCATTTGCAAATCACTGAATTACAATTATTTTTCATTCAACTCCATTAGGTACTAGGGTCTGTGATGCACCCTGCGTGGACACCTTTAAATGGATGCAAAGCATGACAACTTTAATCTCTGAGTCTATATTAATGCTTTTTTTTCACAAGGTATGTGCTGTGTATACTGGGAGCACTCAAGCTTTGATTAAACTAAATTCAATCCCCGAGTCTTTCTAATGAACTGTGAAAACTCACTCTAATTTACATTCAAACATCACTATGCTCTCCATACTGTAATTATATTAGTAATGATCTATTTGAAGGCTTCTTAAGTTTTATAGGACTTTTACCTGTAATGATAAAAATATGGAAAAGAGTTAAGGGAGAGAAAATAAGGGAATAAGAAAGGATGGAAAGAAAAAGAAGAATGCCAGGAGAGGAGAACAGAAAAGAATCTGGAAGGACGGCAAGAGCAGAAGATAGTAGTAGTGTTTTAAACTACACTGTAGTGGCGTGTACTACACTGTAGTAGCATGGCAATGTAATTGTAAAGCCTTGTCAGAATCACTTTTGTGCATAAATAAATTAAAACATCAGAAGAAAAAGAAAATCTTACTGTTTTATGAAAGTAGCAGCCTTTCCATTTAAAGTTCAGGTCATTAGAGAATAAATATATTTAATGTTTTTTCTTCCTATTGTGTGAGCAGTATGAGAGCTACCACTTAGAATCTACAAGGAGTTAAATTCTAGCTGGCTATGAAATTACCTCAATTTTAAGTCAAGCTCCTGGGATAGGTTTAAAATGGTAATCCTTTCTTTTCTTTTTTTTTTTTTTTTCCCTCTCTGCTTTTGATGAACAATTTCTCATGCTCATTTCAATGAGAAATAATGTCAAAGTGTTCAAAAAACAAGCGTTTCAATTCCAAGCGCATCCCCGGAGATAGCACTGATATAAAAGTAATTTTTTATCCAGTTAGGATTTGAATTGTAACTCTTTGTGGTTTTTAAATCAAAAGTTGAAAACACATAGTAATAGTTATTATGGTATCTTGGCAGGTTAATGTAGTATGTCACATCATATTTGTGTCCTGTGGTACGACATACAATACACACTGAATTTCATTGTTATTTAAAAATGTTCTGGTGCTTTATGATGTGCGTTACATTGCAGAAATGGGAGTTAAACATTAACAAAATTGCAAGAATATGAGTCTTTTCTGGCTCATTGTAAACTAATATGATAAAAATTCAAAACAATATTATTTTCTGACTTTGTTTTTTGGCTGTTTTTCTCTATAGAATGTATAGCATGTTCTCTGTCTTAATGTTTATTTAAACACACACAAAGATAGATTAGGCTTTATCTTGAAATGGATTTCCTTCTTCTGCAGCTCCCTCCTCTTTCTTGAGTAGGGGTTTGAAAATTCTGTTTCTGAATTAAAATTTGGGGTTTGTTTCCCTGCAAGCACTTTGCAAGCATGACATGAATGGTGCCATGCCAAAGCCAAAAAAAACCCCAAACAACAAAAGAATTAGTGAAAAGAAAAAAAGATTATCTTGTTTTGATAACATTTTTTTTCTGAGGAATTATACAAACCTTTCATTATCATTGATATTATTATGCTCCCAGGGATTTGCCCTGTCATCTTAATTCCTGTTACCAGTTACTAAGAGACAAAGCAGCTCTTGAGGATCAACACAGCGTACTTTCTCAAATTATTAGTCTTATTTTCTTCTTTATTGCATTTTCATTCTCCTAAACCTTGTTAGTGAAAAGGGTTATTATTGTTGTGACATTAAGATAGGATAAGGAAAACTATTCAAAGTTGCAGTAAGGGTTTAAGGAGAAGTTGTCACAAAGGCACTGACAAGGGAAATGAACATAGTTACAGCGTTGGATGGATGGGAAGATGAACATCAGAAATGGGAAGACTACATAAATAATTAACAATAATAACTTGTGTAAATAACGTGTGACTGAAATATAAGACAGGTCTCTACCCTGAGGCACTTACAAGCTTTTAGAAATAGGACAGCAAATAGTGGTAAATAACTTGCTGTTCAGGGAGACTGATTATCACCATATGATGTCTAATAAGAGGCTGGCATGTTGAAAATACCCTCTTGTGTTTTTAGCTGTATTTAAACAATAAGACCTGAATAAAACATGAATAAATGCACAGGGAAAGACGTGAGGCAGAGAGCAATGTTAAATGGCCAGCCGTAAGCATGTGCGGGAAGGAGGGATTCAGTGCTTGCCAAGGAAGGTAGTTCCAGTGTCAGGGAGTGGTATTAGCTAAGGTGGTTGTGGAAATTTGATGAAGGAATTTTTTGGATTGTGAGATGAAGAAATGAGATACAGCAAAAGGGCATACAAAATGTAAGAGAAAATTACTTACTTGGTGTTGTGGATAGAAAACAGAAAATAAAGCAAGAGCTCAGTGAAGGGTTGATAGAGCAAAAGGACTGGAAGAACGTTTTGCAGCAAAGCAATGGATGAACTTCAGTGGAAGAAGAATGGTTATATGAAGTGAGACGTGGCCAAGAGCAGCATTAATAAATAGAAATGGGTGATTTGGGAAGCAGTGGCCCTTATTTGGATCTCTGTCACCTATGCAAATCCAGGGTATCTTCACTGATATAGGGGAGGAAACAGTGAGATTAAATAAACATTGCACAGAGATAAAAAAATCTGATTCAAAATACTTGCAGTATGCTGCTTCTATGAATAATGAGGTGGAAAAAGAGAGAAAGAACAATCATTCTCGTATTGTCTGAGTATACATTTCTGTTTCATGGATAGTTAAAAAAGATATTGAAGTTATATTTAAATATAAAATTTTATGAATAAAAAATTTCAATATGTTTTTCAATGCTACTTAGTGTTGGGAATTTACCTGTTACATAGAAGGTACATAAAAGACTACAGCAGTAGAGGCTGTCTTCAACTCTGCTGAAGTAATTTACAGCTGTCTCTGCAATTGGCTTCATTTCTTTAAAATGACAGTGTCCTTTTTATAACTGTTATCATACAGCATTATGTAAGTTCACAGTGCCATACAGAAGGATAAATGACAACATGCACTTTCATTTAGGCCAAAATAAATATTGGTTATTGGCAAAGGCATTTTGTTCATCCCTGATTTCACCTCTCTGGGAATAAAGGGAAAATGAGACTACTTGTCTAAACAGTTAATAAATAATTTAAAAGCAGAGTAGCAAGAACATTATCCTAAAATCCACACAGAAATAGAAATCAAATTTGTGTACAAATACAAATTAACTTTTGAGGCACCCATATTTCATGAACAAATACCAGTATTTGTTTATACTGACATGTAGCGATTTGTAGTTTGAATTCGAGGAGCAGGAAGATAATTTGAATTGGCAGCAACACCTTCAACTTGTGTGGATTTGGTAAAGCCTCAAAGTCAAGTTACGATTGTCGTGAGATCTTAGAGGCATTGCTTAAGAGTCTGAGAACAGACATCAAAATTTAACACACTACTCGGATGGCCCAGAGTACCTCAATGGAAAATAAATCAATGCCTCGAGAAAAGCAGGTTTTTTGTTTTGGTTTTTTTTTTGTTTTTTTTTTTTTATTGAGTACTTAGTAGGTGAAGTAAGTGAAAGTTTAGACGTCTTAGCGAAGTAAGCACAGGTCAATGGCAGGTTGAGAAAGAACAACCAAGTCTTCTGAATTCTTATACTACACGGGACAATGTTTTAACTTGGGGTCAATTTTGAGGTTAGTTACTGTAAAAACCCAGTAAGAGAACGTTAATATTTTGGTATCAAGCTTCATATTCCTTATTGCATAGAATTTGGTACCAGAGCCATATTTCTAAAATAATAAGATGAAAGCAACTTCTCTGTCAGCTAGTCTTTCAGCCAATGAGATCCTCTTTTATATTTTTTTTAATTGCTCTGTCATCTTCAGCCAAATTCAACAGAGATCTCAAAGATGTGCAATTCCTTCAGTTTCCATGAGCAATAATAGGTACATAGAAGTGAGGGCCCGCAGTCTGGAAAAGCCTGCAAGATAAGTTTATTTCTTCCATGTGATGCACTGGTTCTCCAGACAGCAAGTGCACAGTGATATATTGAGGAATTCTGCGCTTCACATGAGAGAGAGACGTGTAAGAATTCAGTGCTCAAATTCAATCATTCAAGGCTGAAGGTAATGATGTTTTTCTGGTGCTGTGGTCCAAAGTGCATGATTGAGATATGGGAACAAGCAGCTGAGGGGGAGAGAAAGACTACTGCAAAAACCAGGATTAATGTCCTACAAAAGCAGTTTGAGTTTGCCAAACGACCACCCCGAAATCACCGTGGTCACAGAGGTTGATGTGTAGGAGATTTTCTGAAGGGTAGATCTGGGACCTCCAGTGTGGTGGGCATGATGGAGGGTCCAAGGTGCTCTCTGTCCTTAAGACATTGCACAGCAGTATCTGGGGCTTTAAACTGGAGTTCTTAAAAATGAGCTTATAGGAGCTCAAACACTTTAGCAAAGGCATAACTTGTATTTGTAAGAAAGAAAGAAGCACGGTGGTGGACTGCACGTTGTACAAACATTTGCAAGTGTTCTGAAATAACCATTTCCACAATTCTTCCAAATACAGGACAGAGAGGTTCAACTCCATTTGCTGCCTGAAAGCTGCAGTGCCCGTGTCCTGCAGACTGCCCGTGGGTGAGCTGTGTCCGTCAGGGTGCCTTGGGGGGAGCAAAGCCCACGTGTGTCTCTGGAGGGCATGGTCCAGCCCAGCCTGGATGACCACAGATTTGGTCTTGGCAGCAGCTTGCAGTCAGTGTGCGCCCGTGCTCATACGGCAATCCTGCTCGAGCGGTTCTTGGGTTAAGTACTTATGTGATAGTTGCTGGTTTTGAAATGTGTAATTTTTGGTAGTGCTGCATATTCAAAGCAGTGCTCCAAGCATGACTGGCATGACTGTGAGTTAATTAAAGATACTTAAGTCACTGTTGAGATCATAATGATCACAATAAACAATAATCTAATTTTGCATTTTCAATTCTAAGCATTTTCTACCGTTTCCTTCTGTTTAATGGTGGCTGCCTGTGTATTTAAAACTGAGGTTTTTCATGTTCAGTAATGGGAGACCTCAGGCAGACTCCTTGCCTTTATTCTGAAACTGAACTAACAAAAATCTTTTCAGTCCTTAGGCGGGTATCTTTATGTCAAAATCTGAGCCTGGCCACACAGTGGAGCCAGAAAGACTTACTCCTCGCTAAGCTACAATACTATTGAGACTGACACTGTGTTTTAACTGCATATCTCAGAACTGCTGGTGGGGCAAATGGATCGTAGTGTGGGTTTTATGCTTTCTTTTGTTGGTTTATGGATTTGTTCTGGAGCAAAGCCACCCGTACTGTAAGTCAAATTATCAGTCCAACAGAGAGCACCAAATAGCTCTGAGAGACCGGGTTTGAATAAGATTCTCGTATAAGCTAGATATAATAGTCCAGCTGGAACATATATTGCAAGGATCCTGCCTTTGAGGTTTGATTTTGTAGACTGAAGCTAAAGCAAATTCTGCATATAATAAAGTTGGCCTGTAATAAATAGCGTAATATTTGTGTAAATTAGTTTTTGCTCGATACATTTTCACATCTTCAACTTCAGATATAATATGAATTCTTTGCCCTAGCTGAAAACTAATTAAAAACCCCTGCACAAGTGGTAGCAGGAGTAGTTTAAAATCGGAAAGACATTCTATCTGTATCTGTGCAGCAGTGACTGAATAACAACGCGGAAAGTATAAAATCAGAAAGACGTTACATCTTTGCAGGTTATATGTTGCTAACATCTCCGTGTGACTAATTTGATGTGACTCAGGCTCCTCATAAAAAGATTTGTCATTCTGTCAATTGCATTTCAGCTGCATTAAGTGACAAAGCTAGTAAGCTGTCTGTTAATGGCTGGAAAGAACATGTTGTGATTGTGTGATTGAATTCGGGAAATACTGACTAAACATTTTTTCATATCTTCGGAGCTGGTTAAATGGAGTGATAAATGTCTCTAATTTCCAAACTGCAGTTTCAGGAAGATTAAAAACATAGCAATACTCCATCAGTTATTAATTATAACATAAGCTGTGTGCAGGATGACTTTGTGACCTGAAGCCTGCAAAACTGAAATGCAGAATAATTTTAGATACTACCTTCTTTAAATAAGAAGGCATGCAAAAGACAAGCAATTAGATGACAGCTACTTTAGCTGAGGCTAATTTCAGATAATTTTTTTAACCAATTTTCCACTGAAATAGTTCAAGGTAGAAATGATCTTTAAAGTCAAAGCCTTGTTGCTTTTCTGCATCTCTTTCCATTCAAATTAAAAGCAATATAATGAAACTACTGTTTTCTACAGTGATTGCTAATCCCAAATTATTTCCATAATGTTTAGCTGGAATAACTGCGTAACTGACTTTTAACTTCTGTGGCTGTATGAAAAAACAGTTTTGCAATATGGAGAGGCATATGGGCTGGAGAGATCTAACCTAAGATGCAGAAAGATATTGTGGCTTCGTAATGCATATGTTAAATACTTCTCTAGGACTAGAATGATTGTACAATACCAATAAAAATTATTCAAGTGAAAAATCCCATAATACTGAAAATAAGGGTATGATCAGGCAAAAATGAGGAAATAACTGAGCTCTCACAGCTGACATACCTAGTGTCCAAAAAAAAAAAAATTAAAAAAAAATCCCAGGGGAATTAGTTCTATCACTTCCTTGCATAGGAAGATACTGCTTTGGTCAGGTGGCCTACTCAACGCCAGTCCAGTGATTAAAATGGGGCTTACACGTGAAGGGTTCATGACAACTTGTTGTTCAGGAGGTAAATCCCTGTCTTTAGCAACCATGGTAGAAGTCAATGTAATTTAGTTTATAGCATAGCAAATTAAGCCTATGCCCCCATGTAAGCAGTAGGGAAATTCAGTAGGGAAAAGGAAAATGCAATACAAACCCAATGCCTGGCTGGGAGGGGAAGCAAAGTGCTCCTGTGCCTTTGAGATCTGGGGAGCTGCTTAGAGGCTTGGAGAGTGATTTAAATCCCTGTGTTTGAGAAAAATGAAGGCTGGCAAGGAAGAGTTTCCCCCTTCATGTCCATGAATGTCAGGAAGACCTATTTTTGGATATCATTCTGAGTTCGATCAGGAACCTGGGTTTTAAAGTTTCATTGGTATATACTTTGCAATGATTTTGTCTGAGCTGGTATTTGCAAAATTCTGGTGCCTTGGAATAGATAGACGAGAAAAATGGACTAAGACTTTATTGGTAAAAGCAACTTATTACCAACATAGCTTTACTTTCTTTAAGAGTAAATGAGAAGCTTATGAATTTGACAAGGCTATGTATTATTTTATAATATGTAATATGCTTATGTGCAAAATGGCTTATTAACAGTGAAAACAGGTGAATTATTTAGATAAAAAATGGGGATCTTCTGTGCAGTAAAGGAGAGGAACATATGTCCTCTTGCTCAACTTCCATACATCTGTAGGGATTTTACTATGGATAGCCATGCTCATGGTAGGAAGAGGCCTTGAGTGTAATGCTGTACTGTTTTGCTGTCATATGAGAGCTAGGAAAGTCTCTGTGTTGTTAAATAGAAGATTTTTATGCCTTTTGACGGTTAATCTGGTGGGTTTGCTGTCACTTCTTTCTCTAGCAATGTTAAATATATTCCCTAATTTTACATTTTTTTATATCTATGAGTTGAGCTATTATTCAAGACTTCTGCTTGTGCTCACTTACTAATTGCGGTAGCCATAAAAAGCTCTTACTAACTGCAAATTACCTATCATTGTACTCAGTTGTTTGAAATTACTGAAGCATTTCTCAATTTATGAGATCTGCAAGGATATAAACTCAAATACTTCAAAGACGTTATAACCAGTTCAATAGCATTCATCATAACTTGCTCATCAGGTGGCTTATTGCACCACCTGTTATATTTATTCTACTTTGATAAATCTACGTAAATAATTATTGTGTCTTTATGCCATGGCATGTACCATTTCATAGCAGCTCATTTCTCTTGGAAAACCTAATAACATCAGGCTCCTTTAACATTCACACACTTCCAAGAGTGTAAGTGCTATAGATCTGGATTTATGATTTATAACTTCAGTCCTCTTATAGTCTGGCAGTGATGGTATTATGGTTCAATTAAAAGTCACCTGTCAAAACAAAAACTGGCATGTTACATATGACAAAAGCTTGTCCTGACAACACGAGCTGCATGGCAAAATGATGAATTGCTGCTCTGTGAGGAGCAGAGTTATAGCCTAGAGTTCACGGTCCGCAGTTTAATTAGGCAGGTGGAGATCCATCAGTGAACTGGCATTTGGATTCTGCTGAAGGCACCTTGTCTTTGGTCACTGGTAGGTTTTAGGTTTTGTTTTGTTTGTTTTTGTTTTTTTTTGGGTGGGGGGGGTTGGTTGGTTCCCCATTCTCCAGGCAAAAGATTGATTCGAAAAATTTGGAAGGGTGTATTACGATGCACAGGAGAGAAATAGATAAAAAGGATTGGGAGAAATTTCCTTTTACTGCCTTAATGACTGCATAAGAAAGATGAAAGCTTCCCTGCTGTAAGACTTTGCATTAGGGAGACTAAAGTGCTTGTATCTGTAAGAAATGTGAAAACCAGTAAGTCAACAAATACATCATACAGAGACACGGAGACTGGACCGCTGAATTGTTACATGATTAGTTTTAATAACAAGGGGATGATGGTATGTCATGAGGTGGGGTTAGCACAGGCTTGAAACTGCTGCTAATTAGTGGTTTAAGTGATTTCTAGTTTAAACGTCCTTGGATATAAAACAGACTTTGGGCTTCTAGCTTTAAGATATTATTTCAAAGTTTTTTGTTTGTGTGGCTGAAGGAGACAGCAGTCTAGATCTTAAGAACTCTCAACTGTGTGTTTCATTGAAAGGCCCTTTGCCTTTAATGTCACTGTAATGTGTAGTGCAGGCAGAGGAAGAAAAAATTCCACCAAAAGTTGTGAAAACTGAATGAAGCTACTCTTTGCAGGGTACATTTTAAAGCAAGAATTGTAGAGGAGTGCATTGGTGCACGTTTCCAGACTAAAACCGGAAAGCAGCTTTTGGGCATTTGTAGGCTACTGCAGGTCTGAAAGCGTTCCGATGTGGTGGTGGTGCAACGCTCACGCTCAGTATGCCTGTGCAAATGCTCGGCTCCTTTCAATGGGAACTGTGCGGCTAACGCTGCCTTTGAGTAGCACAGCTTAAAGTCAACGTCAGATCAAATCAGGGCATTTATAGTGTTTTACAACACTATCTAAGTGATTTAAATGTACCCCTAGGATTTCATGAGTTTGAAATTGAACAGACTTCTTTCATCTACATACTTCTACTCAGAAGCTGCAGGATTATATTCTCTTCTGGGACGTCACAGCCTGCCATTTGGTATCTGTTCTAGGTGTTTCTGTAGTGTTCCTCATGTATTTTTGTCAGATATTGCTAGTTTACCATTATTTCTGATTTATAATTGCTTTTTGATAGTGATCCTTGTGGAAGCTCCTCCCCGCTTGACAGCTCAGTGGTAGGACAGCCAGCATCTCCGTAGGATAAGTCCCATTCTGGGGAAGGCTTTTTAATAGTGGGGAATCGTCTTTGCAAATAGAGAAATGCTTCTCCCTGCCAACCCCTCTTCCGAATGCCTTGGTTTTGTGCTGTTCATCTTAAGACTCTTCCAGTGCCTTATTTTGTGGTGACAAAGTAGGGGACTGATGAGGAGTGGAAGACAGACAGTGGATGGGAAACCTGGCTCGGCTGCAGTACTGCCAACTGCTTGATGTAGCGCACTGCAGTGATTTGATTTGATGGCAATTTCCATTAAATAGAAGATTTTCTCACTTGTCGTTTTGAGTAGAGCTGGCCAGAATTTTTCTGATGGAATATTTCTCAGTAAGAAAATGCTGATTCATTTAAAGTGAAATGTTTTGTGAAACCTGACAATCTGAAGAGCATTTCATTAAAAAAATGAGAACGCTTCGTTTTCCCTTTTCAGAAAGGAGCTGTAGAATTTTCCATTTCAAAAAACACCTACCTTTTTGCATTTTTTTAAATTTTCTGTGGTATGTATACAATTCAGTTGTTTGCAAATATAAAAACTGAAGCAGGTATGAAATATTTTGTTTACCAAAATGAGATATTTTGAATAATTGAAATATTTTTAGCATTTTATTTCATTAAAAAAAAATCTTGTTTTTTGGCATTTTTCCATTTAGAAATGTTTTTGGTAGAATTGTATTAAAATGTAGGTCTCACAATTACTCTTAGAACAGACAGTAAGTTCACCATTCTTATACTGAGCCTTTTAATTGATCTTTGAAAATACCATTACCTTTTGTTATCTATTACATTTCATGTTTCTTGATGTGTCCAACAAAATAGTTTAGTTCAAGGGATGCTTTCATGACTCATTTTGTATTTTTCCCCATTGTTGGTTGCAAAATAGTTTGCAGTTATTTTCATAATATCCAGGGGTCAGCCTCTTAGATGATCTGGGTTCCTAGTAGTTTCACACCAGGAGTTACTTTCAGGTTTATTTTCATTTCCATGAGGTCGGGGCTTTCCTCACGGGAGTTCTCCTGTTGAAGCTCTCTAGCATATCTCACCCCGGGTGCCATTCCCGGCGAGGTGCTTTGAGAGGTGAGAATCGTGGCTGTATGTTAAAAGTATTTTCTCCACAAATAGCAAAATTGGGGGTGTATCTAGTGAAAACAGAAGGGAATGTTCAGCTTATTGAGCACACACTGTGGGCTCAACTACGAAGCTATAGCAAAAGTCATTGCAAAGTCAGCGTTTGCTGGTTATTACTGCGTACCAGACAGCAGCAGTAGCTGACCTTATGGTGAACAACAAATATAAACTGAAGCGTGGTCTTTCCATGGTATAAAGATCTGGAAGGACAAGATGCGTTACTCTTTCTTTCTTGCATGAGAAAGAAAAAAAAAAAGGTCACCATCTGAGGTACAGATACTTCTCACTTCCCTCCCTTACCCTAGCATATTGCTCCAAGGACATTAGCGAGATGGGCTCCATGAGCCATGATATCAAATGCCAGGCATGCTGTGGAGGAATTGGATGCATCATTTGCTTACTTCTGGCACCTATTTGGATGCCTGGAGAGGAGCTGTGCCGTTCCCAATTTTCCCAGGGGAACTGTAGATCTGTTACTCTTTGAGCAGTACAATGTAGCCCTGACTTTAACATTCTGAAAACTCTAAAAAATGATAAATAATTAAGAGACTATCAAAATTAGAGATTATGGTAATCTCAAATACAGCCATTTCTCTTAATCTGAGAATTTTAAAAGGGAATTCTGGTTTTGGCTAGACGTACAAATTTTTGTCATCTCTTTTGAGTGAAGTGTAGCTGAAATCAGGAAACATCCTTATTAAACAACTTCATTTAAGAAAGACTGGTGGACTTTTCAACATTTTCATTCATCTGTGAGGTAAAACGTTTTTTGACTGACAGTATTTCAAGAGAATGGCATATCTAGCCTTTTCCCCAACAATGTCTCTACATCCTCTATGCAATATACTGTCCTACTTCCCAGGGTATTCTTTTATTGAGTACACTAATAAAAAGAGTAGAACAGACACATTTAGCTTAATTTTTCTTTCCAAATATGATAGTTTCTTTTCTCTTCACTCCCCTTAGACTATCCTACCTTCTCCCCATTTTTTTGAACAACTGCACTATATTGTGCCAATGCTGTTTGTTCATCTCAAAAATAACGGCTTGATGGACTTTCCATTGGCTAGGTACTAAAAGGAAATACTGTATATCTGTCTTTAAAATTAGGGAGATACTTAAAATATTTCTTCTTACGTCTAAGTAGAGAGCAAAAGATTTAGTAGAAAGCATCACTAGGCTCATGTAGCCATTCTGAAATAATACTAAAGGCTGGAAATGTTCAATGAGATTGTACAAAATACTTTTTGCAAGTTTAGACTATGATAATATGGTCTATGGTGGTGTTTATAAACATTTAGAAGAGCTGGTTCCACTTTCGAGCTTCTGGGTTCTCTGTGGCATTTTAATTTCTATTAAGAATTATGGGGATGTTTCATTTATTGTATTTCTCTTAATATATTTCTGGAATATTCATAAAATGTGATTTTATGTTTCTCCTTGTTTAAGATGGCTTGGATGCATAAGGCTGGATCATGCAACCTGCTCATGTAGACACAGCATTTGCCTTGAATTTGAATATCATACATGAGAGAGTGCAGTTTTTCTGTGCGAGGTTGAACCAAAGAAAATATATTTCCCTATATCAAAGGATTAAATTGCAAAGATAATATCTTCTAAAGTGGCATTTATGATCTTATCCTTTTATCTCTTTCAAACATATTTGTGCCACTATCTTTTGTTGTATGGTTATAATCCATGCAATGAAACTAAACTAGGAATTGAATAAGGCCATTCCCCTTCAATTTGATCTGCAGTGGGTCACATTTATAATGAATAGTGTTTTGCAAGGAAGTGGTGATTTAAAGTCTATAGAAAAGCAATTCAAGGTGTGAGAGTTAAATGATACAGTCTTTAATTGCTTTATTTAATGAACTAATACAAAGAGACCCTGGAAGCTAATAAATTAAGTAAGTTTATTTAAATATGTTTGTTTATATATATTCTGCTTTGCTTAAATATGAATTGACGATATTTCATGTCATATTATGGGGTTTGTTCTTTTAGGTGAAGTAAAAGAAACTAATTCTTTGAGCTGGATGTAGAGTTTAAGTGCAAGCCAAATACTCATGGATAAAGGTAAATCCCTTATTATAAGAAATATTTAGAAATGCTGACTTCAGACTAACTTTTGCAGTGATATTATGAAGGCATAATAAAGTGCATGAAATAAAATTGATTAACAGAAAAAATATACGAATTTATTTTAAATATCAGGAAATATTTTAAGACAACTAGCAAGGCATCTAAATTGCTTTATCAAGGAAAAAAAGTATTTTCTTTGTATCAAGATATTCCTTGTTTATTTAGTAGTCGATTTCATATCATGTCAGCTAACAACATCAAATACATACTGTACTTAAGGTCTTTAACATGGCTATGCACTCCTTTTGCTAATAGGAACTTACCTAGTAAATTTAATGTTCCCTTTGGGATAAATTAGCGTAAATTTGAGCCGCCCTGCCTGGTTAGGCAGGTTCTCTGTATTGTGTCTGGCTGTGCTGGAGATGCTCCTGAAAAGTACTAAAACGCGGGATCACGGGGAAGTGGAAGATACCAACCTATCTGGAATACAGGCAAATCTGGGCAAGATTTGCTTATCAGCCCTGATTTGGACATTTTTCTACCAATAGAACAAATTTCTTTGGGTAGTTTGTGCTGTATTTGTGCCTGTTATTCGATCGCATACGGGTGAGGGAGGAACCTTTGCAAGTGATACGGAAAGGTTAGAAATGGCATTGCCTGTATAGCCGTACGAAATTCTGCAAACACTTACGGGTATGAAGAGCTATTGATAGTTTTCAGTTCCACAGAACAAAAGAATTACATGCTTAAATTGTGTGTGGTAACTCAGTGGACCCAGGTAGACAAACTTCAGGACAATAATCAATTTCCTTGTATATATTTTATGTATCTTTATTGTAAAGCACGAAGAAAATACTTTGGTTACACTGGAAGTAGGGATTGAGTTGGGGGAGAGGTTGAGTGTGGGGTACCTTCCCCACAATTCACATACACCACTCCTCAAGCTAAACTCTGGATAAAAACCATGCAAGGAAAACCCTTTTCTTGGTTAAAAAAAAGAAAATAAAAATTAGAAACTGTGCCAGTTCTCCCTTTCTTAAGACTTTAATTGAGGATCTATTAAAGTTTTAATACTGTTAATTTTAGTACTCCTGGTATACATGATATGGTGTAAACTATATACTGTAGTTATTATTACAGTGGTTTGATCGGCATCGGTTTATCATTTATTAGTGGGATTTTCTCAGGTTTTTTGCTTAATTCTCTATGATGCTTTTGATACTTCTTCTACATAGAATTTCCACTGGAGAACAAAATCTTCAGAGTCTATGCAGCCTAATTTGCAAAGACCAAAATATTACTGCTATAGCTCATCTAGATGATTAAACTTGGATAAGTATTTTAGTACCTTGTGAATCAGGATCTGTGTAGGTAGAATTTGCCATAGAGCATGGCAGTAAGAGTTGGGCAGCTCAATTATATGAACCTGGTGTGATTTAATCACCATTCAGTTGCAACAAGATTGTTGTTCTTAGCAGATTACTCTGCTCACCAATGGATCTGAATTTGTCTGTATGGATGGTCTTGTTTTGGAAATCCAGCTAACGGTAAACAGCTGTTGAGGTCCCACTGCAATTTCCCAACAAAACACACAGGACTTTATTGTTCTTTCAAGACTTCTCAGCTGGATGAATTTATGCCATAAATTAATAACTGCAGGCATCCATGCTTGTACCACAGTCACTGTGAATAATTGATAGTGCTTACAAGTTTTGATGATTTAGTATCTGGGCCGGCAAATATGCAGAATGTCATATGTTTTTTTAGGCAAAGATTTATTTAAAGACTGAAATTTATCTGGATTTTAAAAATGATAAATTCAGTACAAAAAGCATTGTATGTCCTTCTCTGTATCAAGTGTACTATTGTATTCTAAAAGCACAGTAGCAAAAAGCACTTTAAGTAAACACTATGGAAATAATATCGTCTAGTAACAGGATCCCTTGTGCACCGGCTCCAGTGTTGAAGTAGGTGTTTGGGGGTTTAAAGTCCAAGTAGTTTGTGTTGCTTTCTAGTTGACTTTCCACAAACCCTGTGCCGTCTGATGTGCGTTACTTTTGCTTATTGGTTCTCTTATCTGCAAAAGTACGTATTCAGATACAAGTGCCCTGCAGTTGTTCTCCTAGGAAGAAGGATTGCTTCCACTCAATAATGCAATAGTCACCAACTCTCTGGGGCCCACCAAAACTGCTGTTACGAATCTTAGGGTTTTTTATTTGCAGTTTAACATAAACTTGACCTGTTGAGCAGAGACGACTGTTCCATATTACCCAATGACAGTGAGGTTAGTTTGGGGAACTAAAGTATTGCTTAACAGTGTCAGGATTCACCTAAGTTGCATCTCCCCCAATTTCCTTATGCATACTCTGTGCCAGGCTCCAGTGCGGTGGCTAATTTCATCTATAGGAATAGCCTCCCTTTTTTAAAATTTATTTATGTACCTTGCACATAAATGTCTCTGAAGATGAATGGGAGTGGATTTCTGATGGTATGCAGAAAATATTAGGCAAGCTTACTTAGTCTGCTTCCTCCCGTCTGAGCTAAATCCAATTTGTCCCATAGGTTTCCTGAGATGGAGTGAATTTTCATTTTCCGCTCTCAGTCTTTTTTTCCCCATCTTGGCCATGATTCTACTAGCAGTAGTCTAAGATGTTATTGAAAGCACCACATCACAAAAAATATGCTGGTTAAAGCCCAAAGGTGACTTGTACACTTATGCTTCAGTACTTTTTCTGATGAAAAAAGCTAATGAAACATTAACTTTAAAATAGGAAGTTTCCTGGTTAGACAAATGATAATAGTTTTGGAGAGAAGAAATTACTGTTCTCTGTCAGCATTTCCACTTGAAAAACGTTATGGCAATCAGTGTTTCCCATATCTACCAGCCATCATGGCTCTGACGGTGTGAATATTCTGCAAATAAGATGTTTCCATATGATGTGTGCTTTGTTTTGTGGCTGTGGTACAAAAGGAAGCTTGAAAAAATGTTGTCCTTTTGCAATTTTCTTTTATTTGTTTTATGTTTGTTTAATAATGATAAACTTACAGTTCATTTTTTTTTTAAATGGTACTACTTTCCACAAAGAAGAAACTAATGGTGGGAAGGTTTTTTCAGCTCTGATTTCTGAGAGAGCCAGAAAAAGAAAATGACCTGTTTCGGTAATCAAAATGGTGCTTGCTTTGATGAAGCAACAGAGATTATTTATGACAAATGATTAAAACAGATTTTGAAAGCAAACAACTGAAGGCTGAAAAAAATGTGTTCTTACTAGGTAGCCTGTGTTGTTAAAATACTTTCTGGCACAAGGAAAGTGCAGAAAAACTGAGTTAGTGTTCTAATTAAAGCCTTGTCACTTATCTGGGAAAAAGCATCTTTTAATTGAAAGATGATTTCATGACCAGAAGCTTCATCCAGGTTAAAAGGCATCTAGATTAACAGAATGGACACTTTGCTTCTGTTTACAGGCTTGGTGCTCAGCTCGAGCAATTGATGAGACATCAACGTTAATAAGCAATTTTTTGACAGGAAACTGTACAGCAAGTTACTGAGTGCAAGTCAAGATCTGGTTTATACAAAAACATGGGAAAATGAGAATTATTTTTAAATGGTAGAAAAAAAAAAATTAAAACTGAATAATATGAGTGTCCTCCTGTATGCCAATTCTCATGAATTGTTCTAATAATGGTTTTAGGAATCGGTATCTCTAGAATAAACTAACAGAATCAGTCATACAGTCAACAGCTAAAAGGGAAAAAAAGTATTTGCTTTTACTGGCTTTTGCCAAAGACTTTGCCACAGCACTTAAAGGTTGAATGTGCTCCTACAGCAGCCGTCATTAGAGTGTGGATGTACCATAGAACCACTGGTTGGTTTGTGGGGAAGGAACCTTTAAAGATCACGTAGTCCAACCCCCTGCCACAGGCAGGCATATTTTTCACCAGGTCATGTTGCTCAAAGCCTCATCCAACCTGACCTTGAACACTAGCAATGGTGGGGCATCTACAACTTCTCTAGGCAATCTGTTCCACCTGTACCTCACCACACTCATCATAAAAAATGTCTTCCTTATATCCAATCTAAATCTACCCTTTTTCAGTTTAAAACAGTTGCTCCTTGTACTATCACTACCCACCTTGGTAAAAAGTCTCTAACTGTCTGTCTGATAAGCCCCCTTTATATATTGAAAGGTTGCAAAATGGTCTCCCTGGAGCCTTCTCTTCTTCAGGCTGAACAACCCCAACTCTCTCAGCCTGACTTCACAGGAGAGGTGCTCCAGCCCTCTCATCGTCTTCGTGGCCTCCTCTGGACCTGCTCTAACAAGCCCGTGTCTGTCTTGTACTGGGGACCCCAGAGCTGGACGCAGTACCGCAGGTGGGGTCTCACCAGAGCGAAGTAGAGGGGAAGAGTCACATATTTAGAGAAGTCGTCCTAGGACTAGGACTGAGATACGGTGTTGATTGGAGCTTTATATATGTCACAGGTGAATAGACAGAAAGAGAGATTAGGTAGGATTGGGGATTATCTGCAATAACGAAGCAATCTGGCTGTCTTGTCACACAGCTGCTGCTCTGAAATGTTCCTGGGAAACTTCAGAGAGACAATATGGTTAAAAGTGATGGTATCAGATAACTCATTCTCCTAATCACCCACTTTTCCTCATCCCTTCAATGGTAATATTAGAGACTTGATTAAAAAAAAAATATATATATTAAAGACTTTTATAATGAATATAAAATATATATGCTAATGCAGAACTGTAATAGTGCAAGACTCCAAATAAAGGGTTTGGAGAAATTGTTTTAAAGGACAATTTAGACTGTGGCTACTTGGCTGTGTCTCCACAGTCGTGGAGAGCAGAGAAGTCAGCAAAAGCAGCAGAACAGTGTGTTTGGAGAAAGAAGCACATTTTTTGAAATAAATTTACTTTGTGGATATCACCAAGTAAAGAACTCGCTTATGTTTATAGACTGAAGAAAGGATCTCAGTTTGAGCTGATCAAGAGCTAATCAGATCAATGAGCCAGTCCAAGAATTGCATACTGAATCGAACTGGCTGCTCAAGCAAGCAGCTGTGTACATTGTAGTGCAAGAGCTACATGCTTCAGTAAAAGCCTTTCCGACATCATATAAAGTTAGCTGAGTACCTTATTTCAAGAGAACAGTCTGAATCTGCAATCCAGAGAGAGAGAGAGAAAGGAGTTAGCTCTGTTGCTCGCAATGAATAGGCTGCACCACTTGCATGGGCACCTGGCACAGACAGTAGATCATATTTTCATATCAAGAGTGGAAAATAACCTTTATCTGGTCATAAATTGCTATCCCAGTGCTCAAGTACTTGTGTTTGAATGTTTGTCGAAGTACATAAAGCTCCTATATTTGACTCAGTCAAACTAAGAGCCTTTATTAGAAAATCATCTAATATACTCTCTTTTATAAACATAAGAAAAGTCTTATTGTAAGTCACTGACAGTTATTCTTTTGTACAGATGACTGCTTTAAGTAAGTATGTGTCATATGTAATGAAGTGTTGCTGAAAGTTGTTCTCATGAGGTAATTTTTGTTATCTTTATTTCACTGGTTACTGAAAAGACGATATGATATGTTCTTTAGGTCAAGGTCTGCAGCCTGCAAGATTTCTGGATACATGGGGTAGCTATCCAATGCTTGTGAATTTTAAGGGAAAAAAACCCTACTTTTGCTGTTAGCCTACTTCTAAACCTTTCAGATGAATCCGAAGGGCTGTAGATGATAGGTAATTCTTGTTACATAAAGGTCTCATATCAGTGTTATGGGAGAAGAAGAAAAGCGTGGTTTGAGTGGACCCATGCATGTAAAGATGCAGGTTTGATGTGCGGATGTTTTGAAGGAAGAATGGTTACTGAATGCTTACTGAAGGTAGAAGTCTGGTATGTGTCTAGTATGTATTCCTAGAGAAAAGCAGACAGAAGCCAGATACCTGTATTGCATATACACTAATATCATTTAGTTTACACTGACCCTCTGGAATTAACCTGGCTGTCGTCTTTAATAGGGATGTGATTAATAGTGTGTTATCTGAATCCGTCATTGTTTTGCAGCAGGTGCAGCAGCTCGTGGTTTAGTCAGTGGGAACCCTACGACGGTGTTTGTAAGGCAAATGCTATAGCCAAAGCTCCCTGCATTCCTGCCCGCTTAGGATAGGATGCTTAGAGAGGTCTGGTATCCCAGCACCTATCCCACTTCAGAAATAATCCACCAGGCAGATGAGGGAGCTGATCTTTTTCTTATCCTGTTGGAATATAGGCAATGAGATGTAAAGCAGTGGATTCTGAGAAATGAGATGTAAAGCAGTGGATATTGAGGCTGTGTAGATAACTCCTGCTCTCATCTGAATTACCAGTTACAATCAAAATTTTTAAGATATTCATCTCAGTACCCTAAAAAGATCTTCCCTGCACATGGGTGCCTATGTCAAATGATGCTTAAGACACTGGGGCAACTTTGAGATTATCCCACAGGTTGGGTTTTTTTTTTTCTCAATCAGTATGAATTTGCCCGTAGAAGCTAAATAAAGACTTAACATTACTAATCATAGTAATAATTTTCACACACAACCCTTCCCTGTCAGCCACCTTTGGTAGCTTTATCTAGGCAATCTCTGCAACATGCCTTTCTCAGACGTCGTTTGTATGCCATTTTAAGGCATCATCCATGCACAAGATTCATTCTGGCGTTCCTCGTCACCTCTTTCTCTGCTCCTCGCTGGACTTCTCCATGGCTGATTTCCCAGCGCTGTCTATATTTTCTATCCAGTAGAGTTGTGTCCATAATCGTCAACAAAGTAAATGCAAGATGAGATAGATGAATATCAGCTTTTTTCCATCTGAATTATCAGTATTATGTGCAGATCATTATATTTAAAATATATGAATGTTCTATTGAATACATGTTTTTTCCAGTGGTTCTTTTCTTAGCTACTGTCTGAAAAAGCATCATGGTTTAACCTGGCAGGCAGCTGAAACAACCACATGAGCTGTTTGCTCAATACCCCCTGCCACAGAGAGATGGAGGAGAGACTCAAAAAGGAAAAAAAAAGGTAAAACTTATGGGTTGAGATAAAGACAGTTTAATAGGACAGAAAACAAAGAGGAGAATAATAATAATAATAATGATAAAAGAATATACAAACCAAGGGATGTACAGCACAATTGCTCACCAGCTGGGACCAATGCTCAGCTAGCTCCTGAGCCACACCGCCTCACAGCCACCCTCCCAGTTATATACTGAGCATGACATCATATGGAATGGACTGTCCCTTCGGCCAGCTGGGGTCAGCTGTCCTGGCCGTGTCCCCTCCCAGCTTCTGGGGAACCCCTTGCCTTCTCGCTCAAGGGGCAGTGCGAGAAGCTGAAAAGTCCTTGACTGCTTGGCAACAACTAAAATATCAGTGCGTTATCAACATTTTCATCCTAAATCCAAAACACAGCACTCTACCAGCTGCTAGTAAGAAACAAGTTTTGTTTATTATTAAGTAATAAAAAGTAATTATAAAACGTCTGCGCTATACAATAAGAAACTCTGTTTCATTCTTAACTAATGTATTTTAGTATGAAAGAATAGAAGATCACTTCAATTTTTAGAAATGGCTGGATTAAAGACTCTGCAGAGTTTCTGTTCCTGAGTATAGTTTACAAGTCTACATTTATAAAATTTTCTAGTGAATTATCAGATTATAATTGTTTTGGGGAATACAGTTTTTCAAATGTTAAAACCCAGCATAAGACATTTTTGACTAAGCCAATCCGAGTTGCAGCGCAAAAAGAATAGAGGAAGTTAATATATTTCTACAAAGATATAGCACTTGGAAAGAATAATTACCTGTGAGACAGATTTCTAGGAGTGTGTGCATGAACCTTTCAAGATAAGCACTTCCTCCTTCAGGAGCTTCAAATAAAATTTAAAAAAAAAAATAAAAAAAATCCGTTAGAGGCAAACTGTCTTCCTCTCTGAAAGCTCTTTACAAAACCTACCAACTTTTCTCTTCTATCTGGATAGCTTTAAATCTATTCCTTTGATGGAACAAAATCCTACAAAAAAACTCCAGCCTGTTCATGGGTGTTTGAAAGAGCCTTTGCTAAGCCAGAATGTCATAAATGAGTCTTGTCTTAGAGGCTCTGAACGTGATTTAGGTGTCCTCTCTTTAGGCTGCATTTTTCTCTAATGGAATTTCGTATTATGTTGGGTTAACTGGGATGGATCACACTCGACAATATTCACCCTGCAAATTCTGGCAAGCTATGAAATTTGGGTTGCTATGCAAAAGCAGCATTCTATCATGAAATTATTATACTATTATGTCTTTTTTTTTGGTAAAATAGTAAAATACTAAGAAAAATATCAGGGGCTTTGCAGAAGAAAGTAGTATTTGCAGAAGTTTTAAAGGAGACAATACTTTTAATATTTAATGAACTATAAAAAAAATTTAAACAAGAAAGCAATATAGCTGTGCTGTTTGGGAAATATACTTGCATTTAGTTAACAAAACTCTACCCTAAGGAGGAAATAAGTCTTTCCATGTGGGAGAAAAAAAATCTAGTAGTTTTCGCACACTTGGTTCAACTCAGGTTAATCTTTTTAGCGAGATGTGTTATTTTTCAGACACTGAGAGTATTGTAGCTATGTCACAAGCCATGTTACCTTAGCAATTACATTATAGAATAGTAGGATGTACTTCCCTAAGGTTTGGAAGAAAAGCTTCTCAGCAAGGCATCCACAACGGAAAAAAAATTACTCAATACTGTAATCACAATGCAGTCACAGGTAGTGACACTCCAGCGTGAACCGCGGCTTGTCTGCTTGCCTCAGCCTTGAAAGCAAGCGGATCTTCAGTACCCGTCTTCAGAGCTAAATCAATTCCCTATGAAATACACAAACACCTACTTCGGAAGTCCTAACTGCAAAGGCACAATATTTATGGCTCCGGTTTTGGGATCTCAAGCCTACCGCGAAGGCTGCGGGCGGCAGCGCGGCAGTTCCCCGAGGCGCGTTGGCAGTGACAAAACTCTGCTTTGTGCCTCTGGGTCCCATTGGGTTTGTGAAAGGGGAAGGAAAAGGCCCTTTTTTTGCAGTTACATCAACTTATATCAATACAAAGATGCCTTTTTAAGTGATCTCAGATACTGTATTGTATCCCCTGAGATACTGAAAACACAGCAGTAGCTCTGTGTGAAAGTATGGATTTTTGGAGAGAAGTGTGTAGAGAAAGGAAGTGAAACGACTTCAAAACCGGCTTGATGCTTGGCGTTTTGCATCTTCATTTGCTCTGCTTTTGCATGTGATGTAACCCTTCGTGGAAGTGCTCGTGGTGACAGTTTGAATCCCTTTATAGAAAAACACAAATCTCCATCAGTGTGCAGTTTCCTTTCTCAGTCTCACTGTTACCTGGTCAAGGTCAGCCCCTGCCTTTGTCCTCATCCCAGTTTAGGTTTCTGTTCTCCAATGAACGGCATTGCATATTTTTCACTGTGTAACATAGAATTACGTGTCTTTATTGTTGACTTTTCTCTTCTCTCCGTCATCCTTGTTGGGCTGAGTGCACACAGGTTATGTTTCTGAAATGAAGCCTTCAGCCTTTCCCTAACTTTGAGCTGGGACTACTCAGATGAGCTTTCTAAGGAGCCCTAAGCCTAATATTTTCTGGGTAGCTGTATGCTTTCTGAGCCGAATTTCATCTAAAGTGGGGGTTCCATTGCTTGACTCTGTCCCTCGGTAACTTGTAGTTAAGTGATTTTTAGTCCTAATGCATGTACCAGCCGTGATGGGGACGAGGTTCAGTGGGACCCAGGGGAGGAATGCTGGCTTTTGTGGCTTACAGAGGCTCTGATCTGGAATTTTCCTCTTTGACCTCACAGAAGCTGTCGTGGAAAGGTCCAGGATAGGAAACCAGCTCTGAATTACAGACGTACGCTTGTGTAGCCTGATTTACTTTATTTTCACTATTTTGGGGTTCTCCCCACCCCAGTTTGCAGGTTGTGTTGAGGATTAACGGTCTTCACTTAAGCGATAAAATATTGGTTACTGGGCTGCTTAATAGAGGATTCCTTTCAGTAGTGTTTTTAAATCAGGTATGGAGCAATCGTCAAAATTACACAGCATTTCTATTCAAATATTTTAACCCAAGAATTTTAGTTTCATGTATTAACTGTGGCTGATATTTTTCTTTAATAATGGACTAAATATTGCATTAAATGTTTTAATCTGTTAGTGAATAAATCACAGATACTCTGAGTTCCTCTTTCACTCGCTCATTTTAATTGCAGGTTGCAGGCATGTAAAAATAATTGGGTGTAAATGACAGGTAAAAGATGAGTCAAAACCAATTTACAGGAGCAAGGTAAAGTCAAACGCAGATTTTGCCAGAATGTGGTAGATGTTACCAATAAGAAATCCATCACTGATCTCGATATACTTAGTATGCATGTATATAGTTATGCACGGATACTTACGTACTCACGTGTAAATACAGAGACGTATATAGAGGGCACATCTGTACCTTGCCGCCAGGTGACGGAACTAGGCGCGTGCCCGGCTCCTGAGTAGTACCGCTGGGCTGGCAGCACAGCCTTCCCAGGGAAACAGCGGCCACTTGGAAAGCCCTGCTCAGCGCCTGGCATCCAGCGCCTGGCATCCAGCGCCTGGCGTGCTCAGGAGGTGCCTTCTCAGACCTGGAGGTTTCGTTCACCTGAGCGCATCTTCATGTCCAGGTGAATGATTTTTCTCCTCTCATCTCCCAGTACTCATGACAGAAGGCTTGCTTGCTCATCGTGCCTGTATTGGTATACTCGGTCATCAACGAGCGTTCTAGGAGGCAAGGAGAGACAATGTTTTTTTCAAAGGCCAGCGTTTCCTAAACAAAATAAGCAAATGCAGGACGGCTGTAGCGTATCGACGTGCAGTCGTACCACGTGTTGCAGAGGTGCGCAGAAACATCTGCACGCCTCCACCACCTCCCAGCCAGCTGTGAGACAGGGCCGGGCAACGCTGGCAGCCTGGACTTGATTCAGGGTAAACGTGCTCCGCGTTTACTGTCCAAAGGAAAGGGAAACCAAGGGCTCTTTTTTAAAGAGAATATACCCTGGTTTTTCTTTTCAAGGAAAGCATTGTTATACGAGAGAAAAGCCAGTGATTATTTTTTGTTACTCATGTTATAAAAGCAGCTCCTAACAGTCCATCTCTTGCTGCTGTCATTAAGGGCAGACAAATGTAAGTGGGCACACGGCCGTGCTGCGACTCAGCAGCACCGTTCTGGAAAAACACACAAGACCTATTTTAATCTCTGCTGTTCTGGTGTCATTTAGTTCATTTAATCAAATAGCGGAAGGCCAGATACATAACGCTACTCGCAGCTAATATATTTGGCAAAACACTGTTACAGCCTGTTCAGAATGTTTCAAGCAGTTAAGCATACAAAGGCTGTATAAAAGGGCATATACTTAAATGGGTACATAAACTAGATTTAAGAAGATGTAGCTCTACAGATTTTGGAATGCTTGTTAAACCGCTTCTTTCTCTGTTAATTAAAAGCTTCCGTTGCCAGTTGTGTCCCCATTTTATTAAAGTGCTCCAGTGACTGGAACCTCTCCATGAACAAATAAATATAAGCAAAGTTCACATATAAAAATATATGTGTGTGTGTATATGCATATATTGCTTATATATATTAAAAATATATCTTTTGGTAAGATAATTCTTTGCTTAGTAATCTGCCACCAAATACTAATCTTTTGGAATGTAGTTTTCTCTCAAATGTTTCTGCTCATAAATTGCTTTCTTAGACAATCTCCACAATATAGTCTGCTGCAAGATTCTCTATACGTTTACAAAACATGTTTTTGCTAAGAATTTTGTTTCAGGTATTTTTGAACTGCAGTGTGTTTTAAACATTTTTGAAGTGTCCGTAATTTGTACATCACAATAATAAGTAATTTTCTTTTTCTTGTTTTCCTCCAGAATATAGAAGAATGAAGGTAGAATATTTCTCACAGTAACAAGCTACCGTGTTATACGCAGACACCGTAGGCTCCAGCGCTCATCTTTCCAGGTACGTTCATAGACGTATGAGAGCCGTGGGTCTGGTTTATGTTTAGCAAAACACACTAAGACATCTGGCCTTTTCTGCAATATGTGTGATTTGTGTTTCATATTCAGAGGAACAGGAAACCGTTCAGTCGCTGAGCACGGGCTTATGGTGCATCACGCTTTATATGTGATGAAAAAGGGTGATGAAAAGATAGTATTTATTGTAACAGTTGTGTTACTTATGAATACTAGCCCACTCGTCTCTCTTGTGTGGGAGGTTTGTTGTTTTATTTGGTTTGGGTTTTTTTCCCCAGGTGTCTCAGCTGGAAGATAAAGAGATGGACTCATGCTGGGAAATCAGTGGAGATAACCAGAACAGTAATACCACAGATATATTCTGAAGTATTAGATATAAACATGCTGTATGCTTAGGTCTGTCCTTGTCATTAATTTTCAGCAATGGTGCTACAGACCAGCCTGTATAAACACAGTGATCCTGATGTCATGTTATCTGCTCTGTAATTAGAATTTTTTTTTAATGCTTTTAGAATTGATTAAAAACAAGAGGTATAAAACCATCTTCCCACACTCCCAGAATACTACCTTGCTTATTTATACTTTACCACTGTGAGGAACTGTAGCTTCAGTAGTTACAAAATTGTTTGCAATTCCAGAACTGAATTAAGGAGGTCTCTGCCAGAATATGTGGACTATGAGCTGAACAGCAGAGCAGCACCTCCTTAAACTTAATAGGAGACACTTTACGTGGTTACCTTAAGTACAGTGACATAGACCTTAGCTGGGCATTTTTCATTTTCCTGGTGAAATTCACCTGCCACGTTTAACATTTTAAAAGTGAGGATTTTGCCATTTCCAGAGTAGTTCTTTGACCAAGTAAATAATTTATTGCCTGGTTCTTCAAAAAGCTGAAATCACCAGGATTTTTCATTAGTGCAATTACTATCTGATTTTCTTTCTCACAAAATTTCTTCATAAAACCAACAGACAAATTCATTGAAGGCAATGGATCGGTCTCAGTTTCAGTGCAAGAAAACTGTTATAATTTTTCTAGATGAGAACATAATGTCCAGTTCTGTCCTGCTATATTCAGACATGCAAATAGAAGTGAAATTTCTGGGAGTTAGACACACATAGCTGAGGGCAGAGCTTGGTTCCATACATTTTGAGATAGAGTTTACAAAAATAACTCAGGGATTTTCCATTGGCTTGCTGTTACTGAGCACAGAACCCTCTGTTCCTCTAAGCTTAGGTCTGTCAGCTATGTTTGCTTATTATTTAATGGTATCCTGAAAGGCTCAGCTCCCTTCATACTGACTGAGGTACAAATGTCTGTATAGGTAAGTGGGAGATGAAAGAAAGCCTCTGTTTTGCTGGTTTAGTCCTGAAATGCTCAGAACTTTGTCACACATGCTAAGTCAAATATTATAGCATGGAGAAAAGTAAATAAAATTGCCTTAAAAATCCAGAAATTGTAAAAAGAGCAAAACATATACTTCCACATATGTGCATCTGCGAAAACATCAGTTGACAAAAGACATACCCATTCAGTGTAAAAGTTACAGCCTGCTCCTTTTAATTTCAGACGATGTTAAAATATTTTTTCCTTCATTTTTCAGTGTCCATCAACAGTCTCCTGTCGCATCCCAAGCGTGTTCTCACCCTTTCAGCAGAGTCCAGCCCTGTTCCCAACCCTTGAGGTGACACCTGGACTGCAGGTATGTGGTCATACAAGTGGTGGAAGACTGAAATAAAGAGCCTCTGGGAGGAAGAGAAAGAAAGGTTTTGAAGGAGCTGTGAGAGTAATTTTGACGGGGCAAGGAAATTGATAGGGGAAAACCATGATATCTTCTTATATGGAGGCATTTTGCTCTCACGTTGCTTTCTCAAATTTCCTAAGTTGTATCTTTCATAAGGAGGAGTGGAGAGATGTATTTTTGTAAGAATTAGTTATTTAGGAAACTGTTTGAGTCCACTTAGTGAAAATGTGATAGGCAGTCTAGTGGCATAGCTGTTTCAAATGAATCTGAGGGTGCAAATAATTTTTTTTTTTTTTTTTGCATAGATTCCCCATGTTCTGTTTTCTTTTTTCACTGACTTTGATGTAAGAAGTTTTGATCAACTACACAGTTCTTGTTACAGTTAGACTCCCCATGATAGTTTGTACAAAAAAAAATAGATATCACAAGTCCAACATGGGAATCATAAAAAAAATCCTCCACAACTCAACCCCAATTTCACAAGGGCTTTGGCTGAACAAAGCACAGAAAAAAGAGTTTTATTTATGAGAAATTCGTAATCTTCTGGGACCCGAGATTCCTTTTACATGTACTTTACTCTAGTTTACGCATTTCTTGACAATTAATGTTGAGAAGTTTCTATGTAAAGTATTAGCATAATTACTATTTCTCTTCTTGTTGATAAAATGGCACTTTTTAATAATGTAGTATGTGAAACAAGCTTTTAATAATAACTGGAAAGGCCTTGGAAAAGAATTTCATGAAAATTTGGGCTGTCAAGAAGTATTGTCAATCTCTGACTGACTTGTGTCAGATCTCTTTAGTTACGCACTCTTTGAAGGGCTCCTTAGGGGTGTGTAAGTCATGTTAGATTTTGGTTTTAGTTTATCCTCACAGAAAATCACATACACTAAATATTTTTAGTATTGAAATCTATTCTAAAAATGTAATTCACATAAAAAATAGCTTCACTATCTTGTATTGTAAACTTCATAGAGAAAATACTAGCTATAGTGTTACATTTGTTAATCTACTGTAAATAATGGTCTTCATCTGCCAATAGAAGAAATTCTAGTTTCCAGGTAAACTAGCTCATGTGAAACACTTATTTGCCAGTACATGTGCTGAAAGAATTTTGTGGAAAAACAAATTCATTCACAAAATTTGAAGGAAAAAATGCATTTAGCACTCAAGGAAACAAGCCCACAAAAATGACGTAGAAGTTTATTTCCAAGATCTTTCTGAACTTGCACTCCAGAGATTTGGGTTTCTTTGAAATTATACATCACTGTCCAGGGCCTTAATTACGCTGTTTCATAATCTCGTGTGACTCCTATCATCTTTAATACAGGCTATGCCCATGAAGGCAATGGCATAATTTCATTTTGGAAATGGGGTTCAAAACTGATGATGCGCTGCGTAGGGAGGACTACAGAAGAGAGTTTCCTGTAGTGACAACCACACAATGGGTACAATCAGCTCTGGCCCAACAAGGATGTGATATTTGTCAAAGCTCTTCCTGCTGAGACCCACTTCCACATAAATTCCTATAACTTCTCTGAGAGTACCTAACACACATCTTCCATCCCTTGTAGACCCTGTGTGCCTTAATACATAAATAGTTGGTTATCATAACCAAGCTGGGAGGCAGAATTATTTGGAAAATATATCTTAGTTCAAGTTTTTGGAATATTTTGATCTTTCTTTCTGTCAATATGCCAGTGAAAACCTCCTAGTAAAGGGGAATTTTTAAATTAATTTCCATTTGTCTCAGATTCACCCCTTAAATTCAATGGTGCAGTAAGACCTCACCTAAGGTTGATGAAGTATTAGTATACGAACCTGCAGCTACTGTGGGGTATACTTTAGGAGCTGTGTATATATATTTAGTAGCAGAAGGATGGACAATTTCACCAGTTCTAAGACACAAAATAGAATATTCTCAGAACACAGGAAAACTGAAGAGGAGTACTATCCACTATCGTTACTTTTAATGACAGACTAACATGAAGTAACTTCAGTAGATCGCGACGTCTCCTTCCAAATTCTCTGGTCCCATTTATTTATTTTCAAAAATTCCCGGACCCACAGCAAACTAATTCCTGAGTTGAAGATAACTGGCCACGTTCCCCACCTGCCTTATCTGTGTTCACATCTGCTGTTCACTGCGTGGTTTTATGGTTTTAGTTTCTTTAGGGTTCTAATTCAGGAAGGTACAAGTGGGTCGTGAGCAATTGCTGCAGTCCTCCAGTTCAGAGGGAAATAAACTTTTTTTTTTTTTCCTTCAGAAAAGTATATGCAGTAGGTTCGTAGCAAACTCCCAGATGTATGCATTTATTTTTGGAGTCTAACAGCTATAAATATGTACCCACAGGACTTGGGGACTAAACTGGATAAACACCTGAGTCTTTCTCATGCTCCATAAGTGTCAAAAATCCCTTTAATGTGCTTCTCCCTTCATTTAACTCCTGATTTGTTTCTGCCTTCGACCACTTTTACATCTGTTTCTCCATCTGCCAGCGCTCTTACAGCACCAAAAGCCTGGTTGTCTAACTTTAAATGCCGTGGAGAGATCTGACAAAATGGAAGCAGATCAAAACTTGGGTGCTAGCCGCTGTTGCAACTCAGCAAATACGATTGTTTCTGATTTTACTAAAGGCCACCTGCTGTGTATTAGCTCACCAGCGCTGGCCTCGGGACTTGCCTGGACTCGCCTTGGCCGGAGTTCATTTCAGCTTGTTTCCAGCTGCGATAGCAACTGTCTGTCTGTCAGAAGACGATTACCTACCTCGTTTAAGCTTATCTCTGTGCATACCAAGTGTGGTAAAGGTCTAGCAAACCTGCGCAGTCTCTGCATAGCAAGCAAAAGACCTTTTCCGATAACCGGGGCTGTGGGAGGCTGTTGTGTGTCTCTAACAGCGAAGGGGTGAGGATCGTCAAGCTGTAGCTGGGATCCAGTGGGGGGAAAGTGAGCAGACTGCCTTAAGAAAACATGAAATAATAGCCCTGGGCAGATCCAAGACTGATGAGAAAGGAACCTCACCGTGAATGCCACGCTCATCCCAGTGATGCCATCCATCCTCTCAGTGATGCTACTAACAAGTTGATGTAATACCTTCCCTTCCAAATTTCTTGATGGGCACTGTGGACTTTGGGATCCAAAGGGCCACCCCCAAGGGTGAGCGTAACACTGAAGAAAAGGGGTAGATACTAGAAAGTGAATGTATTGCTAAATAATTTTAAATATATTATTAATGAGGGGGTTTTTGGGTATTCATTTGGACTGTATTAGCAGCATTGTAACTGGGCTAATAGAAAATGCTCACTGCATTTTGATTAGACTGTCAAGACCTTAGTTAAGGTAGTGATAAGTACTTGGATCCACGTAAAATTCATGTTCTCTTTCAACCATAACAAGATTTTTAAGTGTAACACTGTTACATTACTGAGTCATATGATAAAACAACAAACTTTGGGGACACGGTTGAGTTGCCTAAACATAACTTGTCTAGTACCACTTGAGATCACTTGCTCTATGTGAGACATCCACCGTAGAACACTGGCATAGGCCTCAAAGTGGATGCAGGCACCACCAGCACTCGCTGGGGAAGCCGGGAAGGACACCCAGGGATGTCTACGGTGGCATTACGCGCCTCTCTCTCAGGAACTGCGCTGCACTCTTCGTGACAGGTTAGGAAAAGGCACAGTCAGGAAAGTAAGATAGGGCCTGGGTATTGCAAAGACTGATGCAGGTGTTTAACTTCCCATAGTCCTTGGTACGCTGCGCATTTCGCTGGGGAGCTTTGCAAAGTAAGGCACCAGCCACCAGCTTTCCGGATCCAGCTCTCTGGAGCTGGCCAAAGGTCAAGGGAGTGTAGAAGGGAAAGTGTGGACCAGAGGAAGGGAAATATAATCCTCGATCATGCACCATCCCGGAGTTTGCATCCATGGAGTACGTCCGTTTCAATGTGTGCTCCTCCGTCAGATGTTTCTTTCCTTGCTGAGGATCCAGCCCACGCTGGTTTGACCCAGCGCACTCCGCCTGCTCAGCCAGCAGTGCGATGTAGGGACACCGGCGAGACGAGATGTCCCTCCCAGCTCCTGCCAGCTTCCCTGCAGCCAGGCAGCCTCAAGGCATGGCCACCAGCGAGACGATGGCATGGCCTCAAGGCATGGCCACCTCTCCTGCTTTATTCCTGGCTGCGCACAGGTAACAGCCGCTGGATCACAGGGCTTTCAACAGCTACGGGTCAATAAATTTTATACAGTACGTGCCGTGACAGTAACAGGGATACTGCGTGCGTGTATCTTTGCTAAGGGCTGCCTGTACAAAGCCCTTTGGCGATTAACAGCCACTGTAATCTCCCTTGTCAGGAATTTTACCGCTTTGACATCGAGCACTTTGACCTTCAAACATTTGTGCACCAAAGGTTCAGAACAGGGTTAGCTCTCTCGAAGACTGAATCATTTTCTGGTTTGTTTTATTCTGGAGAAGAATTAGAGTGTCTTTGTCTTCCCTTCTTAACACCTTCCATTCCCTAAAGAAGATTGTGCAGACATTTAAGCGCTAACTTATTAATGTAAAGATGAAATGAGGAGCGGTATATTCCAGGAAGAGCATCAGTGTCACTCCACATGGATTCCTCAGAGGAAGATCCAACATAAGGAAAACAACAACATCAGTTGCTGGCCACATTTCTTTTTTCCCCATAGCAGCTGTGTTTCTGTTTCTCTTCATATACTGTAATTTTTTTTTTAATAGATGAGGCTAATTCAAGGAGCCCTGGCAAAACTTTTAAGTGGCTCAGAAATGAAATAAAAATCAAAGTTAGGAGAAAGATGAAAAAATTTCTCTATTCTCCTACAGCCAGAATAAAATAACTATGTTACCCCGTGGGTAACATATCCTCAAGAGAGGAAGGAGAAAAAACTTTGTCCTTCGATAATTGTTTTCATGACTCAACAATAAAAGTCATGCTGGGCTTCAATATTGTATGAAGACACCAAAAACTACAGGAAATCTCATCTTGGTCTTCTGCTGCTCTAGTCAGTCACATTATACTGTTGAGTGTGAAGGATATTTGTGATTTGCACCTTCAGGTTATATTTTCTTCCAACATAAACATTGTTTTCCCTGAAAACTTTTAAAATGCCCGTTTAAAACACTATATTCAGTTTAATCTCTCTCAGCAATATAGCTGGAGAGATATATATCCCTGGAAATATATATCCCTGAAATGTATACTCAAGCATTCTGTGAATTTCAATGCAGTATTTTAGAAAGTAGATTTCTGTAACTGAAAAAAAGAAAAATCAAATTCTTTCTAAAATGGTTGAATAGCCCATGAATAAAAACACTTCTGTGGACAACTTGATGCCGTTTGCAATCTATGGTTTTAAGAGTTAGTTACTCTCTTCCACTATTTTATTCAAAGAACATAGGTAGACTGGAATGTGGAAGAGAGTTCACGTGCTTGCAAAAATAAAATTGTGGGTCACTAATTTTCTAATCTCAAATTGGGAATGATTGACTAGTAATAGATGTCAGAAGAGATGAGCTGAGCAGTATTGTGTTGTTTAAAGTAAATAACACCTAGTTCCAAATGAGAGCTAGGAAGCTAACAAAGGGCAGTTGTTTGCCCAGAAATGTATCTCGAAGGCAGAGGTTGGTACATATCCTGAATTTCGGAATTCCCTGCTGTCAAATAGGCACGCCGCTTTGTGCCATTCAGGATACCAGCTCTCATCCGCTGTGGCGGTGCAGCTCCCCCGGCCGCGCTGAGGTCTGGGGACGAGCCCCACCGTGCCGCTGCCTTGGAGGCAAGGGCGGCAACCGGGGCACCAGGCACGCCGGCCACCGCTGGCCACCTGCTGCCCTGCTCGAAGTTTGGGGCGACCCTTGCCACTCTCGCATCTTTAACCGAGTCACTATTTTGATTGTAACAAATTCCATTGAACCGCTCTGTTGAACTGGCTGATGGTTAAGTGCTGTTAATAGTTATACAACCGAAGCTTGTGATCTCAAAAATATTAATAAATCTAAAATTGCTGCTAAACCAAAGCTGTGTAACAAAATCTTATTAATGATATTTACACATCCTGAAATATTAGTTCCAAGAATGTGAAATGTGTCTCCTAAGAATATGTGATACATTCCTGTGATTTACTGTGTAATTTTATGATAATTTAACATATATTAAATATTAATATATACATCAAGTATATATTAAATTTCATTTTAATTTGTTATTCTAATAAAAACAAAGAATAAAATTATGTGGACTCATCTGAGTGACGGAAACTCATCTGCTACCTGACAAAAAAGGGAGCGGTGCCCTTTGTTGAACTGGGTTCTCTCTGGAATGAAGACCAAACATAAACACCTCATTTCATAAACTTGGAAAATGCAAATGCATCCGTGGTTTTGCAGTAGTTATGCAGTTACGGATTTATGTGTTGTTAATGATTTTTAATAATGTGAGCAAAAGAAAAAGGTCACACAGTGATCATCCTTGCTGATGGTAGGAGATGTTGGGAAACAGGTAACCATGGCATATCTGGAGTTTACTGGTGCTTGTCACAGGAATACAGGTAAATCAATACAACCATCTTTTTGCTATGCTTCTGTGGCAAAATAACACAAGAAGGCGTTTAAGATTCTTTAAGAACTTATTTAAGTGTAGGTGATTGCAAGGTGTCGCGAGTAAAGAATTTACGGTGTTTCAGCTGCCCCTCAATCAGCCTTCTAACTTCGGATTCTTGTTTTCTACAAGCCGAAATGCTAGTTCCCCAAATCCCTGTTTCTTCCAGATGCCTTGTCAATATCTGTAAATAATGCAAAAGGCACTTGCAAAATTCAAATTCCATCACATCACCATTTTGCTTGCGGAATTACTTTATCTGAAATACATTTTCTTTTACAACTGAAATTGGAAATGGTCTTCAGATTTATGAGGCAACAGGTGATGAGGCAACAGGCTTTTATTAATTCTTTCCCAATTTCGTAGTTGGTACCAGACACTTGTCTTCAAAAATGAAATTAAGAAATTATAGTATTTCATGCTGATCGTTGGCTTTTAACAAAACAAGGCTGACATGCGTTGGCTGTTGTTAGCATCACATTATGCCCGTGACAGGGGAAGGGAATGACTTCGTATGTCAGAATTAGCAATGTATTCAACTTAGATATATGCTGTAAGTTGTCAGAGCACTAGTAGAACAGTAATGGCAATTTTCCAGTGTGAAATGCAGTTGTTTTCAAGCATTTAATCTGCTCAATCAGTTTTGCATAAATTCCCAGACAAAACTCTGCTTTTGTTTTTTAATCTACCTGAAGTGATTTACCAGAAATGTATGTCTCTATGCCATCCCGTAAACAGCTCGTCCTGCAGGTGAGGGGTTTGTGGCATGCACAGAGTTGCTGGATTTTGAACATCTATGTACCGTAAATAGCAATTGAAACATCCTACACTAAAATGTAACACGGATAAGTCATCCGAGTACAAAAATTAAATGTGAACCAGATGCTTTTGGGTTTTAAAGAGCTGCCAGGATGGCACCACGATAGTACAAGGACGCCGTCAGGACAGGTGTTCTACATGCTGGGTCCCAGCTGCAAATGTGATGTACCTTTCTAAAAGCAATTCAGAATTGCCATAAATCCTTTGCTAATAAGTTTGTCTAAGGCTTCAAAAGGACTCTGGCAATGATTAGATTTCTGATATAACAAGATTTACTTACTGGCAAGGTCTAATATACAACATAAACTAGAAGCGAAATTTATAGTGAACAGTCACTCTTAAAACCATCTCATTTGTCATTGCCTTGGTCACCAGGCTATCACATTACTTCTGTATCATTTATTTTTAGTAGAAAGAGTACAGTAATAATTGTGTCTGGTGATGGAAGAGGAGGCTAGACAGTAACTCCTCTGAAACAGAACATGGAGCGGGGAAGAAAAAAAAAAAAGGCCAAAAATTGTTTATTTTTTGAGACGAGATTTTTATAACAGTGAGCAAGTCATGTGTGTGTCTTTAAGCACTTCTGGTACTGCTTAAATACCTTATTGGATAGGACTCATATCGGATTTAAAGTCTTAAAATTGATAGATTAAAGCTAATGCAAAAGAATACAAAACTTCTCATATTCATCCTTCTTTGATTTTTTTTTTTTTTTCAAACTGTACTCATTCTGTTTGTCAGTTTAGCTTAAATATTTTTCTGTGGAATCTTTTCTTTTTTCTTCTAAATTATTCTGTCTGGGGAACTTTTGGGTGTCGATCACTGCAAAAAGAACCAGCAGCAGACAACAAACTGCGGTCCTTCGTCATCGGGAACAAAAGATCCCGAGTCTCTCAAAGGACAAACTTTAACCTTATATTCTTTCATCAGGAAAATCATAACCAAAATAGATTGATTCTAGCAATGTACCTAAGGGAACTTGCAAAGTACACAGACCAATAGAAAATAAGGTTCATTTATTCCCCAGGGGGTCCTGCCTGACGTGCCGCATCGTTACCCTAAGGTAGCTTATTGCTCGTGTGAACGAGGAAGGGAAAGAGCAGAAACAGCGCGAGAGGGAGCGATGCGGATTCGGGATGCACAGCGGGATGGATTGCTGTCGAAGCGCGCTGGTCGTTGCGAGGAGGACCCCGGCTTAGACCTTTCCAGAGCACAGAGCTCAGGGTTTCTGTGAGCTATAAACCTTCTGACAGGCTGCTGAAGCAACTTGTTATTTAGGGACCAATATTTGCCGTGAACTTTCTTTGGATTATGTGGATTTTCTCTCTTCCCTAAATCCTACCGGCTCTTCAGCAGCAGCGTTTAACTGATGGCAAAGAAAATGAGGTCCCATTCCTGAATTTTGCAATTGCTAAGTGTCTGTTTGGTCTACAATTTTACACGTAGACCTAGTTCCCTAAATTCCACCCAAATGTTACAGTTCCTAAACTCTCCATAGGAGTTGTCCTTAATGTTTAAGTTGCATAGCAAGTCTTTCAGGAAACAGGTTTTATTTAATTTGTCGGAGATGTAGAACATAACGTCTACTCATCTAATGCCATAAAGTATATTAAGAACACTATGCTTCTAACTAAACAAGTAAACCAGCGATGTTTATTAGTAAACTTTATTACTATTTGCATAAAAAGATGAAATAAATCTGACACCTTTACAGGGAAGGGTAATTTATGAGAGCTAAAGCAAAGAGCTTTGGTATCATGACTTTTTAATAAGCCACAGCCAGGATCCTCAAATTGAAAGGGAAACAGAAAAATGAAAAGGAAAAGATGGTACAGCCTAGTCACAGCCTATTGCTAGAATGACAATATCACCCTGTGAAATACTGTTGAAGGCAGAAAGACAGACAATAGAGAGGAGCAGTTAAATATTTACCATCTGAACCTTGTAAAGGACTCAGCCATGCAACAGCTATGACTGCCCTCGATGTCTTGCTTCAGGAAGAGCCGGGTTCCCTGGAACCAGACCATGATTCTGCTTTGTAAGGCAGCAGTGTTTAAGCGGCAAGAGACTGGGAGAGGTGCAGAACTCCATTTGTCTGGATTGTTGAAAGATTAATGGGAAAAAAAAGCAGTCAAACATACCATATGGCCCCCCAAAAAAAAAAAAGCATAGACTGAAAAAGCCCTCAACTGTAATAAGACAGAGAGAGAGAGAGATCGAAACACTTAGCAGAAAGTCTGAACCGTTAAATTTGTCACGAGCCTGATTTCAGAGATACTTGTCCAGCACTAATACGGAGGATGCAAGATTAGACAGCCATAACATTTGAGTAACCACCGTCTTGTTGCAAACATTATTTTAATTAGGATTGCCAAATGCTAGAAGAAATCGTGTAAGTAGCAAGCTTCTGTGGGTTTTTTTTTTTACACTAGCAAATTTTGTGTACATGTGGAGCCCGATGCCACCAGAGGCTAAGCATCTTTCATTTGTACGAAGCCCAGAAGACTAGAAATAATCAGCATTCACAATTATATGCTTAGATCTACAAAAAGGTAGCTAGTTAGCTCGCCAGATAGGTAGAGAGACCGACAGTTAATGCACGTGAAGTATGTAAGATGGGCACCCACAGCCACCTTGGTACAAGATTGCTAACTGAAATTCCCGTGCCTTCCTTGCCAGATCCATCGAGGCATCCAGTATTTGTGGACACTCAGGTATTCAAAAGTAATGTGTCATGAGTATCTCAAGATCTGTTTGCAGGCGTGCCAAGACTGCAAAAGCTTTTTAAAACATTTACCAATTATGTGTCCATACTTAAACCAGGGAGAAGTTCTCCGAGCCTATCTGCCAAAGTCACACATCACTTCTGTGAGCTGTTACAGGTAGTGTAGATTTCCACTCAATCACCTTGCCTTCTGGGAAGAACTGGAAACTTTTTTTTTTTTTTAAATTTGTTTTTTTTAGGCTGTATCAACAAAGTGATGAGGTCTGGGCAGAGAAGTTAATGCTCCCAGACCCCCAGCTGTAGCTGTTCTCCTTTGCGTGGAGTAGGGACGTACTTCTTGGATATGAGCATCTCCGAGGCCAAGAGCAAGGGAGTCAGGTTGTTCAGGTGCACGTTTTGTAAAGAACAAGGTTAGGGCTTTCAGGTCTTCCAAGAATCATTTCCGCAGCTACCAGCCAACGCTCACACGTCCTTCTTTGCCATAATACCGGTGCGGTGACAGACTAAAGCTCACAAGTCTAGGACGAGGTTTGGACTTCAAAATTCTGGCTGGAGATACACCGCTCTTACAGTACGTAATTCAAACCAGGAACTTTCATGCCAGCTTTCTGGTATATTTCCTGCAAATAAAATCCCAAACTGAGTGCAATATATTACGTTGATAGCAAAAATATATAAGCCATTTCAGGAACTGACTATAAAATTGATACTTAAAGGAAAAAAAACTTGAAATAATAATTCCAACTTCCCTTCATAATGACATTAAAAAAACCCAGATGGGCTAATTGGTATTAGTTCGTAATGCTGTGAACATCTGACATGAAATACGAAAGTAACTTTTTCTCAGTTTTCATGTAGTGCTATTATTTAAAACTAAGTAATCAAGCTGGGGCTAAGAACAAGCTGGTATGCAACCTAACTGACTTCTCAGAGTCATTAAGGAGTGTACTTTCTTAAGACAAAGCTTATTATTATTTGAAAATGTGAATCATTTTGCGCACACATATGAAGCCCAAATATTGTTGCAGTGTTGTACTGAGAAGTTTTATTATACCAAGTCAATAATTTTTTGTATTATTTCAAGGGCCAATGGAATGTTGTAGTAAACACGAAAGTATTAAGTGTAAGACTATACATTATGGACTTTTTTAATTTTTATTTTTTTCTTTTTAAACCAGCACCACAGTCTTCATTAATGTAGTGAAAAAGCAATTCCAAAAGTTCTCGAAGCCGTTTGTGCCGCTGTCATTTGTCATCACCCCGTTGGACGACAAACAGGCGAGCGCAGAGCTCTCGTTGTCCGTCCCAGGTTTTGTCAGGGGCTCGGGGAATTTCTGGTGCTGATGAGTTTTGTCTCCCTGCGCAGTAGCTCATGTTTCCGCTCGCAGGAACCAACAGAAGAAATGTTGTGGTTGGCTATGGGTATCACTTTTTTTCAGAATTCTGGATGAGCTCTGCTTAGCATGCCGGGTAGCCAAATAAAACTGGTTTTTCTTGTCTTTTTACACTGCTGCATTACATGATGCCGCAACAGTAGATTAAAAAAACAAAAACAAACAAAACCAAAACTAGCAGAGGTGCTATGTAAATACAGCATAAATAAGACCTTGTCTGTGTTAAAGTAGACTGCACTTAGAGTTTGTTAGTTGTGCCAGCACTATTTCTTCCTGATCAAAGCAGAAGTGTGTCTGGAAGGTGCGTTTTTATGTTCAGAAAGCAGAAAAGTATATAAGAAAGTTTAAATTAAAAAAAGTAACAAATGTGTTGAATTTCCATTTTGCCAGCCACATCTGTATTCTGCTCATTAGGCAACTTCATGAAGATTTTCTTTTTAAAGTGAAGTATTTGATTAGCTTCGAGTAAATAGTTTTGTATGAGTTTATGGCTCAGTATTCAGTATTTCAGATAGAAATATTATTACATGTATACCAAAATTATGAGAGTAAGACGCATAAGGATGCAGTGGAGCCCACTAACTGCTGTCAGGTTTGGGATTGTGCGTGTGCGTGTGTGTTTTAAAGATTACCCAGACTGGCATGGGCAGGTAGAAAAATTTTCAAGTGAGCTATTCCAGCTGTGCAATAAGAGGGATGGGGGGAAGTAGCTATTTTCTGTGTCATAGACTGGTTTTTCAAATATGCAAAAACCTACCCCTTAAGCATATACCTGCAATTTAGTATTTTTCAGGCATATATCAGGCAATGGGTTGTGGCACTTTAAATCCAGGTGTAACATTTTTCAAATGTTTTCTGCCTGTCATCTTATTGTGCCGGCAATCTGCATGAATAGCTTTACACTGTACCTTGCAATACTCTCTTTGGATTAGAGGTGTACCAACACTGAAATATTCTGGGGTTTCACGAGGTCGTGCTGAAGAGCATGGAATGCTCTTCTAAGGCAATTGCTTTTTTGGTTTGGAAGTACATCACTGACAGGATTTTTTGCACAAATAATTCCGTTTATATTAGCTTTCTTCGGTCATAACGCACTTTAAGCACCATATGTTGTCCTCAGAGAGAGTTTACAGATTTTCCAAAGTTAGACCTTTTATTTGGGAGTCTCAATTATTACATTCATTCAATTACATTCAATTGTTTGAACTGAATGGTAATTTTACTTTTAGATCTTATTTTTGCTTTCAGAAAAGGCAAGTCTTTCAGTGCTTTCCTTTTTTTTTTTTTTTCCTTCTTTTTTTTTCCCTCTTCACCTCAAATCAAGGACAAAATGGCTTAGCTTCTGTTATGACAGCATCTGTGCTAAATGTGTTTGACTCCCACCCTGCTTTCTTTTTCCCCAAGGAAGTGAGAAATGGGAGTAAGCAGAATTTTAAAATTATTCTGTGAGCATATTTGTGCGTGAGGTAGAGAAGTAATGAACAGGAAGGATCTGAGGACTGAAAACCACTCGACACTGAGACTAAAACAGAACATGAGACTGTAAGAATAGCTGCTCGAGGTCAGACACAACCATTGCTCCTGTATCATGTCTCAAAATGCAGCTAAAAGGGGAAGACTCACAAAGGGGAGAATAACAAAATTTATATGAAACTCTCCCACAAATGCTCCCCCAGAGTCCTGTCATTTGTTGCCCAGGTTGTTCAGGATCCCTTTTTAATTTGAACTTGCGCAAGTTTCCCCTTGGATCTATATAACCTCTCAGCACCCGCCTCATCTTGTCACAAATGCCGTAACAACTCGTTATTTATGGGGTTATGTCTATTACCAAGGAAAACACGTTCAGAATTCGATTCCCTGCAAAAGAGGAATTAGCCATATTATCGGGAAAACCACGCAGTAAGGAAGTAGGACCTGCGTGGGTCTGCTGTGCGGCGTTAGCGGAGCAGTAGTTGGTCTGTAGCTATGGCTACGCGTCATTTACCAGGTTTCAGCATCCTCACGGGGAGCGTCCCAGCTCGGTTTGATGCGTTTGGGTCCCCCAGGAACCTCGTGCGCACAAATGGGAAGGGGACCACGACGCTTTCAGCTGCGTGGACGTACAGTCCGGGCGTAGCAATGGTGAGTTTGCAGCGTGGCGAGGCATCCTTTCCTCCTCACAGCTTTTGGTGGGCTAAACCATTGCCGCCTGCAGGGACTGCTGCTGCCAGAAGTTACGGAAACTTGCCCGAAACGTGCGTTATACCCGTAAAGAAAGGATACAAAACCAGGAAAAAAACCCAAATAAACCACTGACCCTGAAACATCTACCCACTGTCGGTTTGTTTGTTGCTGAAACACTTCCAGATTCAGGTCATTGCACCTAAAATGAACCAAATTCACGTTGGGGGGAGGGAAGTCTTTCCCAACCTGGTTTGCGCTGGCTTGCGGGCTGGCTAGCAGGAGCCGGTCCGGCCCCGCGGGTCTGAAGTGGCAGCGACGGCTGGTAAGGGGAGGGGGGCTACAAAACCCAGCTGTGCTCCCAGGCACTCCAACCCTCTTGGGCCAAATTTCTATCTATCTGCAAAATTAGGATAATAATTTCTTATTATGTGTTGCGAGGCTTCTAAAGACTACACAGCTCGGCACTGCAAAAGGACATAAATTATGCTTTTCTGCATTGTTTCAATTTTATCATCTTTTTTTTTTTTTTAATATATTTGCACTCTATTTAAATGGAAGCCATCTCAGGAATTTAAAGCATCAGTAAATGTGGTCTCAGTCAAGTTAAATAACAAACAACTTTTTTTTTTTTTCTTATCCCAAATTGCCTATAAATTACGATGAGAAACAAGCAATACTTACACCACCTCCTGTGATATTTATGAGGACTCAACTGATTTTGTGGAATTGGCAGTTCTAATCAGTGCTGTCCTGCTGTAAGAGTGAATTATCACAAGGCTCAATATTTGATGTAAATTTATCTTTACAAAGCATTATCAGTGACAAAATTGTAAAAAGAACAGACAATGACACAAAACCATTTTACTTTGTGCCAAAAATATAATGAGATCTGAAAATGGCAACAAAAATTAATCCATTTTGTGACAAATCTAAGATTTTAATCTTACAGAAGGACCTCCTTAGAGCCATATATAAATACTATTAAAATACTGTTGAAAGGAACAGATGGCTTTTTTTTTTTTTCTTCTCTTTCCAGAGGGTGATCTTCATGTGGATGAAGTGCAGTGTTATTAATAGTCATAAAATCATTTGCAAATATTTTAAACACAAGTATTAGCATATCTCAAACTTGGCAAATGTCCTCCTTTGCAGGAAATTGAATTCTGGAAATATGTTTTCCTTGATACTAGATGTAATACAGTAATTAATGAACTGCTTGGTCAGTTCGACTGAATGTTCGTGTTCTTTGAGGAAAAGTCAGGAAATGCAGAAAATAAATGATAAGATTTTAAGGGCATTGCGCATTTCTACATTGTCCTTTAACACGCCGCACTCTTTGCGATAGACGTCCTGCACTGACACGTTTTCGAGAGTTTCATATATTGCGTAAATAATGGATGCTAAATTACAAAGCTCATAATGAAAAGGCATAATGAAAAATATGGCACTATGACCCTCACTTTTGTATTTTTCACCCGGTTTTTTGTCACTTTTCCTTTTATAGGAATCGGGTCGCGATTGTAGTGATGAAGGCTGTTTAGGCGATGCTCAGCAAGAACTGTTACGTCAGGAATTAGACCTGGGTGCAGCACGGCTCTTTTCCTTCTGCTGCTGCTGTCCCACTCCTGATGTCCTGATGGAGCAGAGTCAGTCCCTGCGATGTCATTCATGGTGTCATTAGGGGAGAAATAGACACACCAATTAAGTCTGCCCTTTCCAAAAGATATCCAAATCTAATTTTTTAACTGATTTTCCTACAAGACTGACTCCACCTTGCCATGGATTTTTAATTTTTTTTTTTTTGTCTGTGTCCTGGTCAAAACTGTCTAAATGAAGTTGCTGATAGATATTTTTTTTTTTCCTCTTTCCCTAACTTTAATACTAAATCTCTAAACTTCCTGGAGGACGGGTGGAAATTAATTAAGTGGATAAAACTGGAACTTTACTCCTCCTTTTCCACCTAATTAACTGGGTTTTTTTCCTAACTCTTAGCAACTTTAACTAGCAGAGTTTATCAGTTACAGCTCTTCCTCTCTGATATCTTTTGCCTCTCCCCACTTTACTTTTAAACTATAACCTATTATTTCTAGCAAAAACCTCCCGTTTTTATCTTCCTGTCACCAGTCCATCACAGGAAATCCATCGGTGAGAAATCCAATCGATGACAACAGGAGGAGCAAAATCCCCGCGATCGTCTTGTGGCAGAGTGTTGCCCTTGAACGGGCTGGAAGCTTTTCGTCCCTTGGCTGAGCGGGATTTTAGGGTGCCCAGGCTGACAATGGGCACCCCCAAAAGCCTTCTGCACGAAGAGAGGACTGGGGCTCTGAAGAGCCAGCCCAGTATCGGGCTACTGGGACTTCTGGGTTTGTTTTTATTCCTAAGCACTTTAACCACAATCTGTTGGTAACACCGTGACCTTTTGCCGGTGGCATGGAAAAACTGCTAAATAAACATGTTCTGTGGAGTGTTTGAGGAGCTGTAGTAACTTTGACGGGACCAGCACTGCGAAATGTTAAGGACTTGCTCCGGGGCGTCGAGCGAAGGTTTCACTGGGCATGAAAGGGAAAGTACGTACATACATACATACAGATAGGTGGAAATAGATACGCACTAGTGAAGATGCGGTGGAGTCAATTCATCTGCTCTGACGAGAACGCGCACAGTGTCACGAGACTGCCTACAAAAGTCAGCAATGATTTCAAACCTACGCCATGCTATTCATCATCAACCTTATGGGCATTTTTGTATCTTCCACAGGTGCAGTTGGTACTAAAACATCAGAAATGAGATCACCCTGGTCATGATTACGATGCTGCAGAGACATCAGTAAGCATTTGTATGTACCTTTGGTGTGGTAAATGTACAAAAAGCCAAGCTTAACTTGCTGTCAAGAGACTAATTTGCACTGAAACAGCATCAGTTACAAGAATAACACAATGGGCTCACCCAGGAATGTATTTTTATCCGTCATCCTTTCTTTTTCCATGGGTAACTGTAATCAAATGGCTTCTCTTTCCTGACCTGTCTTGTCCTTCGCTTCCCACTCGGCAGTTATTGACGTCTCCAGCACTACTGTCCCGAGGCTCTTGCACCCCTGGTATCCACTTTTAGCACTTTGTATGCCATCTGTGATAATGACGAGTTTTATATCACTGAAGTGATGCTTATTCGTTGAACTTTAGTAATCCACAATTTTGTGGGGGAAAAAAAAATAATCAGAAAAATAAACCCTGCTTTTGCTTTTGTGTACTGCTTATTCAAATGCATTATAGGCTAGACTTTTGTCCCGAACCTGAATCAGGAAAACTCCTCTGATATTTAGCAAAAGTGTTCCTACCCATTTATGTAACAGTTCTCAGAAAAAAGGACTACTAATTAGTAAAAGAATTTTTCTGACTTTAAATCATTCAGCACTTGAATTAGATTTCAAATGTATTCAGCAAATGCCCCAGTTTATAGTACTTGAGGAAATGAAAGAGCGTAGAAAAGAATTAATTAAATAAACCGGCAAGAAGCAAGGTTGAGGTCAGAGTCTCCATGCTAAAGGTGGAAGCTTGTATTTAAAATAAAAAAGAAACGTCAAGAGGCTTGGCCAAGTGCAATTTTGACCAGTCACAAAAACATCCAAGTCTGAAGGTTCGTGTGCCCTTGTTTGCAACGCAGCCGGCAACGTTGCCGATGTTGGCATAGAATCACAGCTGAGTAATTCTCCCTCCCTTTCAGTGCCCGACAGCTTCCCGGGCTGGGCTCACGGCCTTGGTGCAGGAGTCTGAGCAATGGGCAAATACGGGACAGGAACCTCTGCAGACTTGCCCGAGGCTTACTGATGAAACGTAGCAAATGAAGCGTTTCCTGAAGAGACAGGTATTAACATTCTACTTAATGTTATTTAACCCTGACGGTCTCGCTGCCTTCATATGGCTTCTTAATAAGATCTATGTCATGCCATTATGCTAAACGGTGATGCTATGGGATTAACTCATTGACTTCTGCTTTTATCAGTGAGCTGGCCATGATGCCACCACACGAGATTCCTGTCCAGACAGCCGAAGGCAGCCTGAGGTGATCGGCACGCCAGCAAATCCCTCCTGTGAGATCTGGGCTCCCCTAGCAATGGCTTTTGACTGACTTACCTGTCTGTCACCGTCAAGGACAGATATTGCTGCGAGAACAGATTGATTAAGTGATGGGGAATTTCTAGAAGCTGCTCGTTTGACTCTGTACCAAAGATGCATGTTTGTTTCTCAGTGCTGATGCCTGTATCTGAACTTGGACTTGCTCGCGTACCGTGTTAATGAGAAGCAAATTTGGATTAGCATAGAATCGTTTTGGTTGGAGAAGACCTTTAAGATCATCGAGTCCAACCATTAACCCAGCGCTGCCCAGTCCACCAAGTTTGAAGTACAGGCTTGGGCCTGTGCTCAAGATGCAATCCACAGGGACTGCTGTGAATAACACATTTAATATCTTGACAAGGATATTGTGGAGTATCCTCACGTAAATTAATGCTCTATACTAATTAAACTTACTCTGCTCATGTTGCATGATATCCTTTCAATTTTATTTTGTAATGTGAATGTAATATTGGGGTTTTTTTAGGTTTTAGGCTATATTATATGTCTTATATTGGATGCACTAGTTATCTGTGGATTGTTTTTATTTTTTTCCTAGATCTCTTTTCAAGCCGTTTTTGTCATCGCTCCTTGGCATGTGGAGATTTAGAACTTAGTTTCCATAGATTTTGTATGCTGGGATTTTTAAATTCATCTTCCACAAATGCTCATATCATTAGAATTAGATAAATGAAATATTGGGGGTCGGGGGGGAGCATTGGTCGGTCATTACTATTTTATGCAATTTCAATTTTCTGTGAAGCAGTTAATTATCACTTATGTATGTGGGATGAAAATCTGTGACCTTCCAGTGGATTCTGCATGAAGGCACCTGAAAAATTCCAGGTAGCTTTATTTAAACAATGCAAACTGCCGAAATGTGTTGAGTTAATTATAACCTTGAACCGGGGCCAGTTCTAAATATACCTGAGCAAAGTACATACATAGCTTAGGGTAGGAGGCTGGGGGTGGGAAGTGGCTAGGTCTCTGCTGAGCGCTGGAAAGGCAGGTTTGCTGCTGCTGAAAGCAGCAGCGTGTATTAACTCCTTGGGAGGGCAGGTGGAGGGGTTGAAAGTGTCTTCCTCAGAAGCAGTTTTTGCTCCTCTTTGTCCCTATCCATAGTAGGAGTACATTGATCATGGTTCCTCATTCTGAAGACAACAAAAACTAATTTAGCTGATGCTTCAGAAAAGCCTTTAATTAGATGATGCTGAATAACACAAACAGTTTAAGAAATCTCAGTGTTATTTGTGTTAGAAAAAAAAAAAAGTGAAGGCTGTTTACTGGCTGGTGAGTTCTTACTGACACAGCTAGCTCTGTCATACTCAAAGACTCTTTAACATCAAAAAAATTTGAATTCCTTCTGCCTTGTCTCCATACTTGTAGAGCCACTGTCTCCATGCTATGCTCATTTGTACCGGCTACACTCACAGCTTACGTTGTCAGGAGAAGGTTGGATGGCTGGCATTTCAGGAAGAAGGGCAGGGGATAAAAACTGTGAGATTAGCACATTAGCTAAAAGTTTCTGCTAAAGTGATTTGCAGTGAAATACTTTACCCCCTTGGCAGTTAGGTTTTTATCTGTGTTTCTGTTGCCACTGCTGTAGGATGTATGTATCAGCTGAGGAACTTCAGCTCTAGATGAGACAGTTCTGCTTTAGGTGATACACAGAAGTGCAATGTGCCTTTGCTCAGAGCATGCGATGTGTAATTTAATGCTGAAAGCACTCAGTCAACGTTCATCATTAGAGGGATGAGAAAAGAAAAAATAAGTAATTGATATTTGTTTTGTTTTGTTCCTGATTTTGATTTTTGAGGTACTACTTCTGCTCTGCTTTTATTTGTCAACCGTTATCAGCCAATGCAATGTTGTTCATAGAGTCTCAGGATCTATGGCAATTTTTGGCTAAATGGTATGAGGAAGAGATTGCGTGGGTAAAAGTGTTCACACAGTTGCTTTCACTTCCTCATGCTTTTTTTCTGAACCATCCATTCTGGACACTTACAAAACCAGGAAATCTGGATTTGATTTGCCATGGCAATACTCCCAAAAAGGCTATCTTTTCAGGTATTCTTGTATATGAGTAGCTCAGTAGTGGTCATGAGAAGAGAATAAAGCAGCACTGTTCTATTCATTTCAATTATTCCATCCACAGTTCACTCAATTCTATTAATCATTTCATGCTGTATGTATAACACTTGCTTCCCAGATGTTCTGGTTTCAGCTGGGATAGAGTTAATTTTCTTTCTAGTAGCATGTATAGTGCTGTGGTTTGGATTTAGGGTGAGAATAATGTTGATAACACACTGATATTTTGGTTGTTGCTAGGCAATGTTTATACCACGTCAAGGACTTTTCAGCTTCTCATGCTGCCCCACCAGTGAGGAAGCTGGGGGTGCACAAGAAGCTGGGAGGGGACACGGCCAGGACAGCTGACCCCAACTGGCCAAAGGGATATTCCATACCGTATGACGTCATGCTCAGTATGTAACATGGGGGAAGCTGGCTGGGGGCAGGACTGCAGCTTGGGAACTGGCTGGACATNCTGTCTCAAATCTAAAACCAAGAGACTGCTGTATTTATAAAATAATCAGTATTTTTCCTTTTCAAAGGCACAAGTTTCAACAGCAGATTAATGTACAGTATGGAAAATAGTTGCACATTTTTCCTCTCCTCTTGCTGAAGAAGTAGCTGCATTGTTTCACCACTGTTTCAGCTAGCTTTCAATTTTCACTCTTTTCCCATAACTTAGTAAAAACTATTTCACCAAAGAAATAAAAGGAAAATAAAAAACAAATGAAAAATAAAATTTCCCCAAGTGCCAACTTCATTGCTGATCCTTTATATGAGTTTGATCTAACTGCTTTCTATTGAGAATAAAACAAAACTCCAAGTGATGAGGTCAGTAATCTAATTTTGCCTGAAGCAATCAGATAAACACAATGCCAAAAGCAAGGTGAATATTTTGCAAAGATAATAGGTAGAAGAGAGAAGCCAGTCATTCAGGGCTGGAGCCAGCTCAACCAGGGACTTGTTCAACCAGCTTTCAAATCCTTTGCAGGCTCTCTCCAGCTCTGGAAATATCAAAGATTATACTAAATACCAACATATAATTTTTTCCTCTCATTAATTTTTCAATCCAGTCTGGAATAGTCATTGTAATTAAATTTTCTGTGAAAAATCACAACGATATCTCCAAAGACAATGTGGGTTGATTAAACATCAGAAATCAGAATGAAACATCTGCATGTAACAAATTCTCTTTTGGCAATAATCTTCAAAGGGCTATGAGTGAAATATGTACCTATTTATATGTCTATGAATGTGTAAAATATGTCTGCATTTAAATTATGAGAGGAGTTAAAAGAAAGTTGTTTTCTATCTTTAGCAATGCTCTTAATGTTATTTCTTTTTCCTATAACTTTATCCAAATTACGTAGACCCAAGGAGGGGACAGCGAGCATATTTCCTTAGCTTAAGAGAATGTTAGATAAAGAAAATAACAAAAGAATATTCATAATGCATTATTGTTCAGCGATGAGTAGTTGGTGTCTCAAGCAAAGAATATGCATCCCTAACTGCCATAGGTAGATGCCTAGATCTAATTTTTAAAAAATTAAAAACACATCATGGACTGATGTGAGTGACAACAGACCTCCATCAGTCTCACCTACCTGACCTGTCTCAGGATCCAGGGCCGGACTTGGCCATTCAGCTCACTTCTCCTTAGAGGCAGTGAGGATGGAAACCTCCAGCAGCTCATACACCTCATTTATTGCCCCATTGTGGATTTTGAGATCCCTTTGAATGTGAAGCATCCCAGATAACCATCTTACACCAAACACACAGTTTTTAAAGGAGTCAGGTTTGGATTGATACCTCTGGGTAGCTACACACCTATAGAACCACTTTCCTGGGCACCTAAATACTCTGCGGAAGTAGGACTGGGCTTCTCAGTCGTTTGACTCATAATTCATCCTGGTTTTAGTGCACCGCGCAAAACTTTGTATTCCCTTGTTTTCAAACCCATGCTTACAAGCCCAAAAGTTGATGCCTTACCTATAGTCTATCTTGACTAGTAGGATTTCTTCTCTTATGTTACATTTTCTAATAGCTATTGAAATACATATCTCCGGTAACTGACGATCCTACAGGTGTGCTATGAACGCCTGTGCTAAATGGCTTTGGAAAGATGATGCTCAGACAGCCTGTTATCAAGGTCATACCATTATTTGTCACTTGATGGTCTGTTGATGCATTCTGTGATGCGAATGTGGAATTCACCCCTTCTCTAGATAACTCCCACTGTGCAATTCTAAAAAAAAAAAAAAAAAAAAAAAACCAAACCAAAACAACAACAAAATAAATAAAGCTAGAGGTACTTTGAAATTTCCACAGTGGTTTTCATATTGTTTCAGCGTATCATTTCTTTGCAATTTGGATAATAGCCATCATTGTTATTTAATGAGGACGGCTTTGTAACGATCTAAAGCTACATGCTTATATGGAGTGTTCTTTATAATTAATATCATTATTGATTTAGTCTATGATACAATTCAATAATTAGCCTCTGATTCCTCCTGCTTGTTGGAATGCACCAATGAAACAGAATTTGCCACCTGTAAATATCTATTTGTATTTGCTCTAGAAGGTACCTGAAGCAACTCTAAATAATTAAGAGGGAATAAGTTCAGCTCAGATTGCTGGATTTATCAGACTGAAAAAAAAGCAGCACTGCAACCAGCAATTTGTCCTCTGGAAGAAGGCTCGCTGACGGGAGCCCGTTAGGTCATCGCCAATCTGTTCGCGGAGAGGTTCAGAGCTGGGAACTAACCTGAGCTGACACGAGAACAGCTGGGGGTCCGCACAAGTGGATGGCAGGCACAGACCGGCTCCAGCACACGCCGAAGCACAGGCGTTACGCGTTGCTGATCAGATAGTATAGTTCTTAATGCTGGTAAGATTAAAGAAAGCAGTGCCAGTGCATGTGTGCAGGTGCTTGACCTAGGTACAGAATGAAAGCATTATTGAAAGAGGGTAAGGCAGAAAGTTGTGTCTGCCCATCATTATTTTTAATTTAAGAAAATCTAAACGTAATGCTTCAAACCAGCGAAACAGTTATTTGAGCAGCATGTGTTGTAATCTGTTCACCAATTTACCAGTCCTCTGTGGAATGACTCAGTAATATCAGCTAAATGTTATTTTAATCTTTTAATTTTCATTTTTGTTTTTCCCCCCCAAAATAAACTTTTCTGATACTTGTATTTCTGTGCTTTATATCATGAGTGATCATCGTGCAACTTCCTGACCTCACCTCTGCTGCCTGCGCTGCTGAAGCGGTAAATAAGTCACGGGAGGCAAAGGCAGGTCCTGAGAGCTGTCAAATGGGGATCGTTGCCACAGAAACTACGCCTTGCGCTCCGCAGGTTCAGTGAGTTTCATTTCATTCCTTACGGTCTGAAAGAGGTGGAATTCCTTTCCTGGAAAATGAAAAACCCCTAAGCAATTGGAAAGTAAGAAAGAAGGAAACAACCTAGACACCTGCCCCACCTTTTCATTAGACGCAGGACTGGCTGCTCCCATGGGGTGCTGGGACTGATGGTGTGGGATGTTTCCATTTTCACTGCATGACGGAAACTATAATTTTTTCCATCTGTTTCAGGAAGTGTGTCATTAGGTAGCCTTTGCAAAGGCTTGATTTGAAAGCTGAACTCTTTTTCTAGCCCCAGTGATGTAGGAAAACAATCCTGTTACCAAACCTTTGCATCCACAGGTCTCTCTAGAACCCACCACAAAGCCGTTGCACCGTACAGTAACTTTGGGGACCTCATTGTTTTGTAATAATTCATTTAGCAGAAGTTTAAAATAGCTCAAAGGAAATATCAGGCAAAATAGCACTTACTGCACCGAAGGAAGATGGCAAACCAAAGCTATTCTCAAAGTACAAGGGAAATTAGGAGAGCACTTGTTTCTAGTGGCGTGAGCAAGAAGCAGAGTTTGAAGCTCTCTCTTTCACAAAAATGAGAAGATCCAACTTAATTCAGACTCACACTGCTACTTAGAGAAACAGACCTGTGATGCAGAAGAGAAAAAACTGAATAGGGCAGATGCAGAAGAAAAAGATTAAATAAGGAGAGAATGATTTATTTTTCAGTGTGTCTCATATTCGATATTCTTAAATGAAACTCATTTCATCTTAGTACTCTGCAAGGCTTTGCAGAAGTTCTGTGCTATAAAATCTCCTGTGCAATCAGAAAACATTCAAGTTAAACATATACTACAGAAAATAACAAACAAAGATATTAAATGGTGCAAAGGCCTAAACCCATTTTTCTTCCTACGACAGAACTGTGCTTTCCACCTGTTGTTTCTTATGATGATGAATTTTACTGCAATTGTTATGGACATCCTTTCAAGGGAGATGATTATTTTTAATGAAGGGGGGAAAAATCTTTGCTATTTAAAATTCTAAAAAAAGTCATGTAGTTTTAATAAATGGCAAGTAACTTTATAAAAAATTATGTCTTCTGTTGTTACACAAACTGTTGAGGTTTGCAAATTCTTTCATTACAGTGCACTTATTTTAATCTTCCTGCAGTAACTAATTCTCATGGGGGACACACAACCCTCATATTGATCTAAGCTGAAGCTTTGGTCCTTAAACCACGGTTTTAAGCAAAGATGACATTGTTCTGTGCTTTGTGATTTATTATTTTGCCAATAAAAATGCTAGGGAAGAGTGGTAAAGCAAGAGCACATAATAATGGAGTGGATTCTTTAGTCTTCTTGCTGGCAAAAACATAGATTAAAACATTTACATTTTGTGTGTATGTGAAAAACCCAAACAAAACCATGACCAGACTTCATTGAGCTCCTGAAATGGCAGCCTATGATTAGGCTTAATACCAGGCAAGAAGCACCGATGATTTTTTTGGTGTTCCCACGTTTCTGACCCGCCCCTGAGTGCCCATGGTGATCAGACTCTAAATGGGTGAACCGAAACACTCTCCTCAGCTTACAGCTCCAAGGGCGCTTCACCGTTGCATCTTAGCTCCAACCTGAGGCAAGATCTGTGCTTAAACCCGCTCTTTGTTATGCCTGGCATGAAGGAACTGTGATGCCTGGGCCTGTCTGGACGGGTCCTCAGCCTGGATGACGGGAGATGAGGGACCGTGGGGTGCGTGACAGAGCACGTTTCCTTCCCAGTCTAGCCAGCTGGCTGCAGGAGCCAAGAAAAGAATCAATTTGAGTGTTTCTATGTATAATAATTGCAAGCATCCTTTCCTCTCCCTTACTCCCTGCGGCGGGCTCTAAAATGGAAGGATTTGAGCTTCGTCACTTGGGGAAGATAACAATGTATTACATTCTTTGTACATTTTTAAAAGCAGGATTTTGATTAATTTTACATTTCTCTCAGTCTACACAACTTTCAGGCAGCCAATTAGATGACATTTTGCACAACTCGAAAAATAATTGGCTCCTTTTGATTAGAGAAAGCGTGTAAGAAAGCCAGGACTCCTATTGTAGTTAGCCTACTGTTCATTGCTGTTGACATTACCGGTTTATTAACTTTTAAAGTAAGGCTTTCCCAAAGTAGTTAGTTGAAAATTGGATTTGTTAGACCTCCACTCACTGCAGGATTCAATGTGGTTTCTAATGGATTTATACTAATTTCCCATGAAATACCAAAAACAGTAGTGGGAATAACTGTTACAAAGCATAGAACAGTATACATACCTGCTTTAGGTGCTCCACACTTTTCCTGAAATGTCAAATATACATTATAGAAGGATATTAGGAAACAATAAGTAAAAAGCGTAAACAAAGTACAGGAAAATTATTAATCTTTTTTACTCCATCAATCTCTGTACTAATATATACAATCAGTATCTAGTATACTATGTAGGCTTGATTCAAAGCTGCCTGGCTGGATGTTTCATTCTTCCTTCCTTAGGAAGTGATAATATATTCCAAATAAGGACCTATTTTTGCAGTAAGTTTTAAAATATCACAAAATAGGGAACAATTCTTCTTTCTACGTCCTTCCTTTGAGTTGTTCCACATGGACAGAAAAAAAACCTCTCTCTATGTGCCCTGGGATGATCAAAGAGAGGTAGAAGTTTGCCCTTCATCACATTTCTGCCCTCTTGTCCCCTTCAAAGGACAGAAGAAATGAAGAAGGGGACACCTGGCCTTTTTTGATTCCTTTTGTCATTACTCCTGCAGAACCAAAACTTACTAATAAAGAGGTTATTTACATTGACACCCAGGGAACCCTCTTCGATAAGGTGTCACATCTCAGATGAAGAAGCAGTGACCATCCTAGCAAAAAGACTAGCCACTCCAAGAGTTTCATGCTCATTCGTTGCTTAAACTGGACTTGCCAGAAGACCAGTCCTTCACCTTTGCAAAGGGAAAGGGATCAAATGAGATGTGATGCATCTGGTCTCAAAAGTCTGAAAGTTAGATAAAGTTCTCTGAGCCATTTGTCTGGACCGGGACAATTTATATACATAGCAAAGAGAAGTGGGCATGATCGAGGGATGAAGGGTTAGGTATCACTTAAAGCTACCTGTTAAAGGTGGGTGAAATGAGTTTTCTCCTGAAGCTTTTCACTGGTACAGGGTCCTAACTTAGGCTCCTGACTTAGACTGCATGCATAATTTTTGTAGTTTTATGAAATTATAGTCATAGGTATTAAGATTGTTTGAAGGCATGGGAGTTAAACTTGGAAAACTGGAAGGAGAGAAATTTAGTTTGCAAAATGAATTCTTTTCAGTAGAAATCAGGCCATATCTATTCTGTTCCTGCTGTACTAAGCATGTATTTAAAACCTGGCAATTACACTGAACATATTTCTTTCAGCCATTGATTTAATAAATCATAAAAACAAGTGACTGTCAAGGTCAAACCATATTTTTTTTAAGAATGGTAGATTTTGCAGGCTAACAAGGACTGGCTAGCTCCTACAATATAAGATACATCCTTGAAATCCTAAATTGTATAATGAAGGACAAACTTTGGCATCTGCAGTATCCGAAAATTCCTGGAGACAGCGCATTAACTTGATTAGTCTTTCTGCATCATTACATAGTTCACTTAGGGAAGAGGAAGACAAATAATGGTAACTTGAATTTTAGCTCTAGCTTCTGTCAGTCACCCCTTCGTTCTGCATCTCGACAAGCGCTTTCAAGCCTCTGTTGCTATCCGTTATCTTTCGTGCCTACAGGTGAGGATTACTACGCCGGTCGATGAGCAACGCGTAACGCCTGTGCTTCGGCGTGTGCTGGAGCCGGTCTGTGCCTGCCATCCACTTGTGCGGACCCCCAGCTGTTCTCGTGTCAGCTCAGGTTAGTTCCCAGCTCTGAACCTCTCCGCGAACAGATTGGCGATGACCTAACGGGCTCCCGTCAGCGAGCCTTCTTCCAGAGGACACATCGCAGACTGCACAGGGCTGATCGTCTAGCAAGAAGAAGAACACATTATCCAAATTTCGTTTGATTTCAGTAAGATAGGAACCTGGGCTGACCTGTTTCTGACTTAATTGCCTCTTGTTTATTTATTTAAGAGCCATCCTCACTGTATCCACAGAAAACTATCTTTTGCCGTCAGCAAGTACAAAAAGTAGAGCATCTCATGCATTCATTTTTGGTTCTAGCAAATCTAGAGTTTTTATTCTGAAAAAAGAAAACATGCATTCTCCAGTGTTTGATGTTATGAGCCTCTGTCTGCCCTAACACCTATCATTATTTTGTACGCATTTTCAGACTTTGCACACCTGTTTATCTGCCAAACTTTCAAAAATGCTACTTCTACGACAAATACAACATTTAACACCTACTATATGAGTCTACATTCATTTTTTTTCTTATTACCATACTAATTAAATGTTCCAAAGTAGTAGAAATAAATGAAGCCTCATTGTTTTCATTTTGGCATTAATAATAAAAGTTTTGCATTTGAAAGGGTAAGTGGATCAGATTAGTATTCTTTCATACATATCAAAACGCTTGGAGCAGGTGGGTAAATATGTTTTTTTCTCCCCTCACAAGCAAGGAAACTGAGGTATAGACGGGGCATTGCTGTGCATTTTTTTTGGGGGGGGTGATGTGCACGCTGCAACGTGCTGCTCGGAATGGCTGGGTAGGCTCAGCGTGTTCAGCCGGAAAGGGCGAAGGCTGGAGGAGGAAAGGGCAGAGATTTCCTCAATCCAGTGTGGCAAGAAGAAAGTGGGTCGAGCTAAAAGGCACACCGTCCCTTCCGAAGCAAGAACCGAGAGGCGTAACGCAGCGGTGCGGGGGAGCCGAGTCCCCGGGAAGGGGTGGTAGGTGCAGACCTTGCTCGGGCTCTTGTGGCAACTGGATGTGCACCCGGAACGTAGTTTTCTCTCTGTTCATGACACGGTTGGAAAACAATACTAGTCTGGATGGACCCTTGCGCAGGATCGACATCGTTTTTTTGTGGTGTTTGTGTCTGATACTTAACCAAATGGTAATATTTTACAGATAAGAAAATAATTACATTGCAGGACAATGGAATTTCAAGTTCTAAGTAACTTATTACCAGCAACTAAAATTAAATTCTACGTGTGTTGACAAATCACAAACAGTGTGTACTGAAATAAAATTATTCAAAAGCAGCAACACAAATTAATATAACCAAGTTTTCAAGATCATGCATTTTAAATACTGAATTATTGTGAAAACTGATTGCTGAGGTTTAATAAAAATACTGGAGATAAGAACAGCTGCTTGGTAATTATTCAAAAATGCATATGCTATAAATGAATCATTCTTATTAGTTTATTAAACATGGAAGGTCTGTTCAAGCATTTAATTGGCTTTAAAGGAAACAGCCATGAGGAAATTCATTAGGTATTAGTTAATTACCAAACAAAGTAATTGGCACTTAATAACTATTTTGATTGATATCTTTGTTGGCCTAGTTCTAACCCGCTATTTCAGCAGTGGGTTTTATATACAGCATTACAGCTGGATTTTAGAATACAGCTGTTCCCCTACGAAAGCGCAGTGATCTGTCGTCCGTGACCAGGAACGACGGGGGCATGCGGAGATTTACCATTCGTGGAGAAATGATGATGTGAGAGAGGCAACGCAGATGCCTCCAAACGGGAATACGCCTGCAGTTGCCGATCCCGGGGCTGTACGTCCCTATAGGACAGGAATTACTTGCTGGGGAGTGCTCCCGCATAAAGGAAGTCACTTCGCTTCAAAAAACCGGCGCAGCTTCCAGCTTCGGAGTTGAGTGCGAGGCCTGAACCTGCCTCTGACAGGAGGGAAGGTCAGTGTTGGGGGGATGGCAGATATCCCTGGATTTCCTCAGCCTAAGGCAAAGCTTGATCCTGCCTCACACAGCCTTGCCGCTCCGCAACATTTCCGGGCACGCGCGTTGAGCACCTGCGGAAGGGAGGACTAACGCTTTGTGAGGCATTGCTGGGTCACGGTGCAGCCATCCCCACTCTGCTGAGATTCTGCTTTATGGGTCCTTTTGTGGACCTGGGTCTGTATAACACATGAACTTTTTTCTTTTCTTTTTTTTTTCCCCAGAATGATTACCAAAAAAATTGCAAAAAAATATAACCCCATATCAAAATTGTCTTGGACAGTCATATATTTTGCCAAGTCACTTTAAAGTACTGTCTAAAAGCAATGGCTTGCCAAAGTAGTGTACAAACATTTGATCCAGAAGCATCATATTCAAAACCAGAAAAAGAATTGTATAGAAATTGTACCTGATTGATGCTAACTTTACAGATGGTTCCGTCTGATAAAAGATCTCTTCCAAATCTTGTCTGAATTTATTTTTGCCTGTCAAGAAATAAAAACATCTGCTTTTTAGAAAAATCTATTCTGTTGCACAGCTCACACTGTAAAACATATAAACTACAGTGACATCTATAAATACTGTATAATTAAATGAAAAACTTACAGCTCAGAGCACAGTTGAACCTCTTTGACTGTTTGACATTGGTGTCATTCCCACGACCGTATCCCCAGTAAGTTTGGACCGCAGCATTTCTCCTCTTTATTTTTATTTATCATATAGCATTTCAAAACAGCAGCAAGACACTCAGATGAAACCATTGCGGAGACATTATTGGAGTTTTTGGGTGATTATAGTCATTTGGCTCACTGCCAGCTAACACCACCTGAGGTGCAGTATAATTGCCCAAAACTGCAACGCCTGTCATGCTTTATTTGTTAAGGGTCTATCAACATTATCACTATAAATCCTAACTAACAATGATTGAAAAGTGATACTCACAGCAGGAATACATGTAGGTATATACGTCCGCAGAAAGTGTGTGTGGTGTATATAATGGGTATGTGTACATGTACGGAGTTTATTTCTGTATGTAATGTAGTTATTGTCGTATAGTACTCACAATGTATACCGTACATAAAATTGTGTATAAAATATATTGCAAAATATGTATAGGTACAAATATGTATATACATATATATACACACCCCCCTTCTGTTAATATCGTAAATATATGCCTGTCTGTTTATGTCTGAGTACAAACTGCAGCCTGTTTGTACCTGTATAGAAATAGGAACTTCATTAATGCCACAGTAGGATTCCATAGTGAGGTATTCCGTGAATTAACATGTTGAATGCACATGAAATGCAATCTTCAGCAGCCAAATATTTTTTTACTGAATGCACACAATAGAATTTACTTTGAATGACCTGCTAGTGTAATGCCTAATTAAGTTAGAAATAGAATCTAAAGAACTACACATATAATATCAATACAATGTTTAACACCTGATAAATGAAGAAATAAAACATACATTTATATATTTATTCCTTTTCAGTAGCATACTGTATTCCCAAGGATCAGATTAACAAGAGAGGAGTAATAGATAAACTAAAGATGGAAGGTAGAATAATAAGGCATCAAATAATAGTGGAACCTGGAGCAGGAGAAAGAAGGGCTGGTCTGAAGTTAGTTAAGAGAGACTGCAACTCTGAAGCTTGGAGATTATTTAGAGAAACCTGTGGTCAACATTTCCTACTTCATAGGAGCTGAGATGAGGATAAATTAATTAATATTAGTGAATATTTGTTTGAAAACTATGATGTTGAGCATACTTAGAGAATAAGGAGCATCCTATTAACCAGATCATCTACACTATTGAACTCATTTTTCCATCACACAAATCGCACCAACTCATCCCTTCTGTGTCAGTTGAGAACTGAAAAATATCCACTGCAACAGAAAAACCAGTAGCTCCTAAATGCCGGAGTAAGATATTATATTGGAATAAAGATATCTGAAGGCTTCCCAGGAAGTCCCACGTGTTCACAAAGAGCCCTTGCATTCAGCAGGGAGCTATCTGTATGCATGTGTCCTGCCTGCCATCGCCTTTGCACTACGCTATGTCATTTCAGCAAGAAAACCAGTTTGTCCAGACAGGCTACCTACAATATTGAGTTACGGACATTCTTGTAGATAGCGAACAAAATAAAACATCTCCCTACAATTCTTTCTGCACAGCTATGACGGCATTTATCAAAGCCTGTGCTGCAGCGGTGTGATTGTAGGTACTTCTCCCGGGATCCAGACTCTGGCAGTGCTGCATCGTTTACGCCGCAGCGACTGGATTATCGTGACCCACCAGGACAAGGCAATGCGAAACAGAGATAGCAATGGGTTCCACCTATCAATTAGAAGTATAGGTAATGCAATTTTCAGCTCGGTGTGTTGCGCTCTGAGTTCTATGTTAATAGGTTTTTTTCTTGGCAAACAGATTTTGTTCATGTTGCCCTTTAACACCTGTACTCCTGAATGATGAACAAATGAGTGGATCTAAGGCGAGTCCATTAAAAAAAGCTCTATAGGTGATAAACATTCACACATTGCTGAATTTGTTTGCATGAACTTATCCAAGGTGAGCCTCTGATTCAAATTAATGAAGTTACTATGGTTTAGACGCAATTCAGATTCACGTTCCCAAAGATACAGAGAAGTCCTCATGCTGTGCAGGCAGTTGGATATCCAGAATACCTCCTGCAGAGATGTCTGGTTTCACTTGCCGTACCCCGATCACATAACACGCACGCGGCGGCCCAACTTGAGCAGTAGGAATAGCACCGTCTTAAGGCTACCTGGGGACTTGCCCTGATCATGTATCACTTCAAAAACATCTCTGCGAAGGTCTCACACCGGCCCCAGAAGGGTCACTGCTGGTGTCCTGAGGCTGGCTAGTCCAGATGCCAGCCGCTCACCTGGAGTACTGCGCGTGATCGCGCCCGGAGGGGTGACTGCAGCACTAACCTTGGCAAAACAGAAGATGGTGAGGAGCGTGCAACGGAGGGGTTAAAAAAAGTGTGTACAAGTGGTGAAGCAGTGGCCTGCAAAACACCACAGGCACATTTGGATTGATGGATTTGGATTGGTGATACATTTTAAAGGGATTATTCTTTTTCCCTGTCTTCCTTTCATGAAGAAGACTATTTGAGCAATGATTCAAATAGGAAGCTGAGCCTTAATGATTGAAGAGAAATAGCTATACGAAGGCGTGTTGCTATTTATCATGAAAATATATTTTATTTTTACTAAGCAGAACTACAGAAAACAAACTTTTCATCTGTTGCTTCAATGCTTTTTACACTTTACTGAGCAGGTTATTTGTGCTGCCTCAGGAATGTCAAGCTGGAAGGTGACAGAAGGCTGATCTCCTATTTATTTGAACGTACCCTTTAAAGTCTGGGACTACATTAAAGATTCTTGACACCAGCGACGCTGAATATTTCCATGCTGTTTACAGCCTGAACTGTAACAGGCAGGTTCAGTGTTAACAGCTATTAGCATGGGAAAAAAGAAAGAGCTTGAATCAAAGAGCAGATGTTGGCTGATGAAAGAGCTGTAGGTAATAAAAAGACATATACAGGGAAAGACATTGTTTTTCAGGAAGCACTATTACTCAAATGTACAAACATTATTCATACCAGCTAGTTATATTGTTCTCTTCTGGGAGCCGCTGAAATTGTTTGACAGTACACGTCTGGTTAAAAAAGTTTGACCCACGCAGGCTATGAAGTGTGCAAGAGACAGTTTCGTGTGGGCACCCTCTGCTTTGGGGGATGAAAAACCCCCAGACAAGCCAACACCACACCCTTCCCTTCTTCCCCAGCCAAACTAAACCCCAAAACCTTTTCAGCTACTAAGCAAGCAATTAGCAAAGGACTTTGTGGAGAACTGCTGTTACTCCGAGTCCACGAAGAATGGGCGTATGACATAGTAACAGATGAGATATACTCAGAATTTTTTTTTATTTTTTTTTTATTTTACATTGTCGGGGCACAGATTAAGCCATCTTGATTTACACTAACTAGGGATCTGGCAACATATATATTTATATATATACATATTCCCCTCTCTGCCCCGTGGAGTTTTCTTGCCTCTGTAAGAGGCGAGGGGCCACCGCAGGAGCTTCCACCGCTTTTCCCCGCTAACACCTGCCGAGTCGCTGCTCCCTAACCACGACTCTTGACAGCTGGTGCTTTATTTTTAAGAGGCTTTAAAAGGCATTTAAAATTATCATGTGCAAAACTATGCTTTATTTCACTGCTCCCGTCCTTCTGATGGTGGCTATTCAAAATGGTACAATACGGGGTTGGTTTGGTCTTCTTACGTAACCGCAAAAAGTCTGTGACCAACAAGGGTCCGCACACCGTGTGGTGGGTTCAGGGCAGCTTACAGAGCACGGTCCCTAACTGCTGTGATTTATGGGAGCACTATGAACCTGGCTGGTTTAGAAAGTTCACATGGCAGCTGCCTCCTCCGGTAGCCCATGAAGTTGCTCCCCATTCTCCTCCTCCCCATCCACGTTGCCCACAGAGAGTCGCCGGGAGCCACTGGAGCAGATGCTGGGACATCGCTCGGACGCTCCTTCCCCGGCAGAGATTTCCTTCTGCCAGTACCTGCCTTGGTGCCCCAGAAATGGAATAAATTGAGTATGTCCTTTACCTGGATTAGAAAAGAAAGCAGGGCTGTGCTTTGGTTTGCTGTGCTTTGTTTTGTTTTCTCAGCATGACTAACAACACCTTGCTTCTACCACAGAAGAGTCATAAAATTTCTACCCTGTAAACTTGAACACATTCTTACTGTGCTTGCAAATTACCTCCATTAATGAGACTACCCCCTTTTTTAGCCTATTGTGCTGTATTTTAAATTCATCCAGACGCGAAAGGCAAGAAATATCTACTGGGACACGTGCTGTAAGGAAATAAAAAGAATAAAATTACAGAGGAAGACCAGAGCATTAAAGCTGAGGCTGAAAAGTATTTTTGTGTCATTTCCATAAAAAGGATAATTTTGTGCCCATTTCAGGAACTATATCAGATTTTTATATATCAATCCTGATAATGGAAAGCAGATCATTTGAGATAAAACCCACCTACATGCAAGAAGAAAATCAACTGCATGAAGTAGTTGTTATATCTTACAGACGGATGGTTATAACACAGCCAAGACAAATAAGCTGTAGCATGCTTTTACCGAAAATGCAAAGCTGCAAAACATAGAAACCTTTCCTCAAATACGCCGAAGTTTATAAATTAATATTGTAGCACATACGTTCAGTATATTCTTTTTGCATTGTAACTGAAGTATACATCTGGCAAATAGCAAACCAAATAATGAATAAAAAGGTAATACGGTATGATGTTTGGAAGACTTTCATCCCTTTCATCATGCACGGTACCACTCAACACTGAGTATATCACAAATACCTGAGAGTGCCAGGAAAATGCTGTTAAGACAGGAAAGGAGAGACAATCAGTCTTTGCATTTTTATATCAACTCTATACTGCCAAAAAATATCAACTCCTCTGTGTTATAGCACATCTTACACATGGCCCATAGGTGTCAAATCACTCCTTCAAGCAGAAGCGATCTCTCTATTTAAAACAAGTGCCCCCTCATTCCCCGGTTTAAGGCAAGCAATCGGACTTTATAACCTTGGCATATTTCAACCACTTTTTCAATGCCAAATCTCCAAAGGCTTGGGTGGCAATCGTTGCCGTCCTTAACCACACTGAGTAATGCAGTATACTTTGAGTGAACCAACTCAGTCAATTCATACTCAGAGGGTGAACTATTCATTACATGGGTATCAGCAACTGGCCCTAAGTGAGCAGCATAACAAATATCCCACTCTAGTATTTCTCCACACTCTTTTTCAGTTCGCTAAAACTTTCCATTTTTCTTTTCAAGAAAGAAGAAAATCCAGATAGTGGATTTTTTTTTTTTTTCTTTTTCTTAAGTATATCAGTTTCACAGATACTTTTTTCCCTAAATCAGGTCTTAAATTTTAAAGGCTACACAGGCTGGGAATATCTTAAGGTAATACACAATGGCTGTGTGAAGCAAAGAATATGAATAAAGAAATACTAATGGTTATGAATATAGAAGCCTGAGAGGCAAAGAATGGTTTTCATTCAGTGTGATCAACCAAGCACAAAGCCTGATTCAGTATGAATGGGAGTGAGCGAAGCAGTGTAACTGGAAGTCAATATGACTATCAACAGAAGATTAGGGATGTGCAAGGCAGAGCGTGACAGGGTATTTATAAGCATGTCAGATTACAGATTACGATGAGAAAGGAATTTTAACTTTTCTAGTACGAAAAGTGAACACATTCCGCTTCCTCTGAATAAAAAACTCCATTTTATGAACAAGCCCTTTATCCCAAGTCAGGAGTGTGCAGGGAAAATGAAGGATGTTTGTAGGGATGTGTGACTGCCCAACACACTTGTTTTAAACACAACATGTGAATGTGAGGTAGATTTTTGTAAAACGTAATTTAATGTGACCAATGATTGCATGTGAACAGTATAGTCTATGAAATGACAAGTAAATTACATGGATATGATTTTAATCTTCTTTTTTTAACAATGGTAGAAACAGAAGGGTAAGCAGGCACGTTAGGAAAAAATGCAATTGCAGCTGTATTTTTACTCTCTTGAAGCGTTTAACAGGTTTCCAACACTCTGTACAAATTTCAAGTCCTACCTGAACAGAACGAGACACCCTAAGTGTCCAGGACCCGAGGGAGCGCTCCTGTGTTAAACTGGTAGTGGTCGGAGATGTCTGTGACAAAGAAATCTGAAACTGTGAAGCTTCCTTGCCCCAGAGGGCTCAGGGGCTCCTCGCTTGTAAGCAAGATGCGTATCCTGACGTTTTGGGTAGTGTATCAAACATAGGTGTGGTCTTCCACCCTTCCGGATGCTTCTGGGATTATACATATATTCTTATTCATATAAATGGAGTTTTTGGTACTTCTGGAGATGATTCATTAAACAGGTTGGGGTTTTTTCACTCCTGGGCTTTTGCAAATAACCAGTAGGTGAGACTACACAGACTTAAGCCCAGAAAAGGTATCATATAATAATACCTTTTGCAAAGGTATTACTATTACTTTAGTACCAGTGACACCAGGGAATCAGATTTCTTCAGTATGAATAGTACTCCTAGCAAATTTAGGGTCTTACAATGTCAGCTACACATTAAGACACTTTATTTTCTTTTATTGTTAGCCAACTACAATACAGGGAGTATATAAAAAAATGGAAAAAAATGTACTGAAGTTCACATATTTATATGTCTAATTTTATACATGGATACACATATATATGTGTGTGTGCACACGCACATAGTTGCCCTACAATAACTTATTTTAGCAGTTACAAATTAGAGGACAATTGATGTCTTGTACTTTTGTTTGGTTGGCTGTGGTAGGATTTTTGGTTTTATCCCTATGCACCACACAAAACCAGTGAATTTCTCCTTCTGTCGTCTCTAAGTTGAAAGAAGTTTGGACAGAAGTTTGTTTTAACTCTATTACCCCCTCTATTTGAAATAGAAATATAATTTAAGGGAAATATGATATATTTTAATCACATTTTGATTATTATGAATTACAGGAGCTTCCATCCATGTTTGGGAAGCATGAGTAAAATGAGGTTGCTTTTCTTCCCTCTAAAAGGATTATTAGTACATCCACCTTCCTATGTAACATCTCTCTGAAGAACAGCTTATCTTATTCACAAAGACAGAAAACCTAGAAAAATAAATTAAGATTTAGATTTTTAACTTGTGATCAATTTGGGAAACTTGATGCCAGCTGAATTTCTATTTGATATTCACATTACATTCAAGGTGCAAAGAAATAGAAGCCACAACATCAATAACACAAAGCTAATGTATATGTCAACTTCAATATTATACCTGTACTACTGGAATTCTTGGTTCAATAAATAAAAAAAAAACAACCCTCTATGTTTAACCATGATATAAGCCTTAATACTAGAGCTAACTTTTCACAGAAGATCTGAAGACTGGCACATCATTTATCTAAATCACCTAGATGGGCTCTGTGCTATAGATTGAGATTAAGTCTTCCAAGGCAAGAAGGGGTTGCCCTAGAGCTGTCATTCCTTGCTATAAGTAATCTCCACGGCTTGTGTCCCAGAGCCCCGAGCGGCCATAAAGGCAGCCTACTAGACATGGAAGATGTTTCCCCTGTGACTGTGGCCCAAATCCCTCCTTTGTGACCTTTAAAACTTGCAGGTGGTTATGCTTCTAATACCAAAGAGCATTGGTGCTCAAGAAGAAAAAAAAGCTAGTGGCGTATTATCTACCCTACCCATAATAACCGGTGAAAATACACAGCTCTAGGTATTTAAATTTTTACTCTTATCCCTTTCTAGAAATGGAGAAATGCTCTTTTCTCACGTATTTCTTTTGCAAAATATATATCCTTACCCAAAGAACAAAAAGGTCAGTGTGAATTTTTCACAGTGTGTGCTTTGGCTATTTGGCACAGAAGTGGATGGGGGTGGATCAGGAATTTCTTCCTTTCTTTCTTAGGCAGAATTTTCCAATTGGTCTTGCATGTTAAGTTTGCAAGTGAGCTCAATGAGTGTTGAAAATGGATCGACTGTTGAAAACAATTGCTCTGTTTCATAGCTCTGTGATTGTCAATGGTTATTCCCTCGTCCCACGAAGGCCAAGAGAAGTCACCGTGATTTCTTTTCTCTTTTAAAGTGCATCCTCTGATGTACGGAAAAGAAAACAACGTTCTCAATAATTTTCTGCAGGATTTTGCTGCTCAGATTTTTCTCTGTTACTCACTGGGGAAGGTGGGTGTCCTTGCAGAGAAGCTCCTTCCTGCCCTGTTTCATCTCTCCGATTCCAGGGGTAAGTGCCTTTTCTGAAGCAGTCATTGCTGACGTGCTTTCCTGATTCCCTTAAAAAAAAAAAAA
>VXBL01010255.1:1322986-1349850 GCA_013400195.1 Aramus guarauna
GGGGGGGGGAGGGTATAATCAAGTATAAAGTGCCAAAAGTACAATCTCACAAGCAGTCCATTTGCCTTCTGGACTCATTTTTGCAGTCAAATTTACACAGTGTATTTTTGGAGTTTATTTGCTGGTTTCAAGCTGTAAAACAAGTTACAATATGTGTGTGGATGTGCATGTGNGTCTTACCTTGTCAAGGCAGACATAAAGCAGGATGGAAAGCACTGTAGCATTTTGCATTCTCCGGAAAAAAAAATAAGTGGGGAACTTCCAGATGCATGAATGGTTTTTCAGGTTTATTTTATTATTATTGGTTTCCTGATAGTGTTCAGCAAGGAAATAGCTGAGCACATTAGCATCTTGAATGTTCCTTCTCATTTCAGCTCACCTCTGATGTAAAAAATTATGTTAATTCTGTGGGTGGGGATTTGCCTCAATTTAGAAAGCATCTATCATATGTGAACTTAATTAGATTACATGCTACTAGAAAACATCCCATGTTAAAATGGGCACATCTTCGTCAATATTCCCATTTCAATGCCAGATTTCTGAGTGGTGATCTTAGTGCAATGTCTGCTCTTGCAAAGAGTTAATGACATTCCCTTTATCTTTGAAATACGACGGTGCAATTCCTATTGACATGATGGCTGAGTTTGGCCCCAGAGTTCAGTTACATCAAAAAAAAGCCTTTGCTCTGGTAGTTCCTAACGCTGGACAAATGCTTTTATTTTTGGATTAAAATAGTTTAAGTAACTCTTCCAGAGCTTGGCTCACATGCCATGACCTTCTACTGCGTTACCCTACCTTTCACCGATGTGAAAAGGACCTGAAGTAGTCTTTGTGTAAATAAATCCGTGAGTTAATTATGTGGTTACTTTCCTTAATACACAGATTTTCCAGCTCACCAAATCCCAGCGTGAGCTAATATATACACACACGGGACAATTCTGTCCAAAAGGAGAGCTGAAAATCTGTCCTGATATTCATCACGGAGCTCTTTTACCGCTGACTGACATTTCTGCACACGTATTTGCAATGCTCTGGCACCATTGCTGATTTGTTTCATGTCCCAGCACTACAAAAAATATCTTCTGTTTTTTTCCAAATTGGTAATTAGGAACGCCAGGAATAGAACTGCGACAACTCTCTGTCCAAATGTGACATACAAAGTCTTAAACTATTGCTGCTGGACGTCAGCATTCAACATGGTGACTCTATTAATTTTTGTTACACTTATCTGTCTTCCTGCAGGTAGCAGACTGTCTGTGAATTGCCTGTACATTGTCTATAAATGTTTTAATTTTCCTAATTATTTGAGCAGCAACTGGGCTCGTGACTCTACCACTCAGAAATCCCCCTCTATTATTTGAGAACTGTACTGCAGTTTGTCTTTTTTTGTCACATTACGACATAAAATCTATTTCAGCCAGTAAATGATTGAGATCCCATGGAAAGTAACAAGTCTTTCAAATTCTGGACTTTGGCTCACATTTCGATATGTATCTTAGCTCTAGATTTTAGCCTAGAATATATGAAAAGAACAATCAGATGCATTGCTGCCTTACAGACTTAACTCTCATTTCATTCTTGTAAACAAAAAAAAAAAAGAGTAGGAAAAGGGGAAAAAGAGAAGGAAAGCGCTTCTTACATGCACACTTGTTTGTGTGTACTTGTTTGCACATAAACACTTCTGTTGGTGTGCTAATACACTCGTACTTACGTAAACAGTTCTTACCTAAACTTGTATCGGAGCGAAAGGCAGCTTCTCCGGAGCACGTGGAAAAGCAAAGGAAGTCTGGAACAAACATGGCTGAACCAATTTGCTGGCTGTAGCAATCATGCTTGGGAATACATTATTCCACTTATTGCCCAGTAGCAACCAAAACTGAGAGAAATCTTTTCTAAGTATACCTGCCTTATAATACAGCTGTAGAGAAATCTTCTTCCAGATTGCCATATAACATTGAAATAGAAATGCGAAAAAATAAATCAGAACTCTTAAAAAAAAAAAAAAAAGAAGAAGAAAGAACGAACAAAGCAATTTTGGCAGGCTCCTTTTGTATTTATTTTGAATAAAAGGTCAAATATCAGCTACTGAATTACTCATAGAATCTTATCCCTTAATTTGTCTTGAGATTACAGTCATGGTTTTCAGAACCATACAGTTCCACATTATGCCTCGAACTATTATTATTGCGACTAAGGAAAATTGCACTATTTTCCTCGAAAGACATCACTGCCTTGGACCTGGCTCCTAGCTGTGGCACACAGCCCTGCTTTGAGGACTTGAAGAAACTGGATCGTTTAGAGGGACCCCTTCGCACAGGGGGGAGACATGCTGTTGGGATAAATTCAGAGGCTTCAGCTCTGTTTGCTTTTGTTTAGGGCTACATAGGGTAGAAAAAAAACCCAAAACCTCCTTTGCATACTTTTTAAATGTACGTAGAGTCCCTAGTGCATCATTAAAAATAGCCGGCACTCTCAGAAAAAAAATGCTTCAAATAATTTGTCGTATAAAATATAGTCAAATTATTAGTGTCAAGTCAAAATTTAATTACAAAAGCTGGAAAATGTCACCTAATTAAAACTGAACATTTTAACTGATAAGCAAGAACCAGAAAAAGTAAAACACATTTATTCTAGAGGTGTTCCCAGTACATGCTATAACACTCGAGTAGGTATCACCAGGTGGCACTGTTACAAATCTTTGATGTACCTTAGCAACTGACACCAACGAGGTGACAGGCCTTGTGCAGAAGAAAGAAGAAGCTTAGGTGATTGCATATTAGCGTTACTTCATCTTCTGGCATCCGGTCCTGACAGTGAACGTAGCTGTAGAGGGTTTGGGGTCAGGGTGGTAGGAGGGCAGAAATCAGTGACACGTCAGCGCCTGGGGACATGCAAATATCCCTCTGTATGATTTAAAGGTATAGCCTAATGGTGCTGCTGGAGAAGATAAAAGCGACTGTGACTGTCACTGTGTTGCTGTGCAGCCTCTGTAGGCAACCCAGCTCTTGGTAGACATCACCGTTGCATGTCAATAGACATCACCACTGCAGTATTACGTCAATAGCATTATGGCAATAGCTTCCCTGTAGGATGAATTACAGACACTGGGTGCAATTTAACAAGCCCCAACGTGCCATATCTTGGAGTGATAACATGAAATGATGAATTCACCATCTTACCTCAGAGTCGACCCTTTGAACCACGCTTCCCTTGCAACAACCGCACCTTAGTACGGGCCACAACCTCTTTTGCTCTCGCTGCGAAGGCTGTGTCTCTTTACCAGTCTCACAATGATGACATCAGTGGCATCTACATCCACTGCAGCTGGGGAAGACGATAATGGGTCTTAGTTATGTCTTAGAGAAATCTACAGCTGACAACGGGTAAGTAGGGGCAGAGTGAGTAAATAGTCCTGGGACCACCAGCAGACCAGACTCTGGGAAATATTCTCACAAACACTTTAAAATTTAAAAAGCTGTTGATTTGAATTGAAATCATCACACTGTTCTACAAAACCCAGCCTGACATTTTAGTGGTGATGAGCACCTGAACTATATCTAAAAAAAAATCCCTGGATCCATTGATAAGGTACTAATGCCAGTCTTTGGGGTCCCCGCTCCCCCCCCCCCCCCCCCCCCCCCTTTTTTTTNCCCCCCCCCCCTTATTATTTGCTGAGTGTTTTTGTTTGGTTTATACTTTAGAAGTGATGCTATCAGAGAAGGCAAGTGTGTGTTTCTACGCGTACCCGTGTTGTCTTTCCAGCCTCAACTGTTCATCTTTTCTTCAACGGCATGCTGCAGTACTGGAATATTGGGAGAAACCCAACAACAAGAAATCCCCCACAATTTTACAGGGTTATTTCACAGAAACATGCTTACATTTATTTATGGGTTTTTCCTGCTTATGACAATCCTGTTAATAGCAGACCGAGGAAACTTCAGTGCTGTGTAACATCACTAGATGTAGATTTGCTGTGCCAAATCATCCCTAATCTAAAGCAGGTTAATTTCCAGGAGGAGCTTATGTCTGCTTTAAGCATTAGAGACATGGTTATCCTTTGAGGTATAGCCGGTAGGTCAAGGAGGATTAGTTTTTTACGCTGATATGGTCTCTCTAGATGTACTTAGGCATAATCCCCAGCGAGGATACTGCGTGTCTCCTGGGTCTGACAGCAGCCGAAGGGCTGCCGCGCTGGGGCCTCCGCAGGAGCCGTTCTTACGCCCTAAAGTGGCGTTTTAATTCAGACTTTATATTCATGATACTGATGTCCACGTTCCGGATGAACAGGAGGTAACAGAGCGACCACAGGCTGGTCGGAGAGCAGCTCCGTTTTGTTTTTTCTGGGACAGTAAGTGCGTGACCGGGAGCACAACTCCTAGCAGATAACCGAGCGAGCGGGGCAGGGAAAGGTGCGGGAGGGATCCGTCGCCGTCCCTCCACACACCCTCATCCAACGGGTTGGCGACGAACTGAAGCAGAAGCGCAGAATCCCAAGGAGCGTGTAAACAGGACAGGACGTGGAAACAGCTATTTTTGCTGAGCTCGCTAGGTCAGGAGATTCTGGGATTTAGATCATGTTATCGAACCAACAGACTGAAAATACTCCAAGTCCAGAGGGGGCCCTAACAATGCTTTACAACTATGGCGAGCCATGAGAAAAAAGAAAAAAAACCAACAAACAAACAAACAACCCGCCCCAAAATGCTGAATGATATCGGGTCTGGTCTCACCAGTACCCAGAGGAACAGCAGACAGAAAACCGTGTGACAGAGCTGAGGGAAAACAGCCTGAAATTGGGACTCAGAAAATACTGAGAAGGACGTGCTCAGAGATAAAAACCGAGTTCCCCGTCACTGCCAAACGCCTCGGGTAAAGGTGCCCGAGGGAGCCCGAGTCGGGCCCTGCGGAGCTGCAGCCAGCCCAGCAGAGACGAGGTCTGCGCCGCGTCGGGAAATGGGAGGACCTGCGGCTTTGAGCCGGAGCAGAACGCGTCCGCACCTCACACCTGGGCGTGACGACGACGCCAGCCCGCGCAAAGTTTCCGTCACAAGCGCAGCATGTGTAACCGTCATTCTTGCTTTTCAAAACAACAAACTGACCCCAGGGGAAAAAAAAACCCCTACAAATCCCCGGCTGAACTCGCACGTGACTAATCTCTTCTTGTGGGTGTAATATCGGAAAATAGGACGACCCCTCCGGCACATGCAGAATGTAGTCCAAGAAATGCACTCAGAGGGTTAAAGTTGAGCACAGGAGCTGAGGTTCACCTTTCAAAACAGACACCGTATCCCAGACCAGGTAAAGAAATGGAAGGAACTACCTGTGCTGCAACGCTGTCACGGGACACGCTCTGACGTCACCTTACCACGGTAATGGCCGAAGAAAGGCTGGTCTTTGACCCTTTACCGTGGAAGTACCGTGAAGGCCAGGCAGTGTAACGCAAACACAATTAAAGATTGAAAGCAAAGCAGACATCCCAATGCATGAAGCATCACTGAATACTGATCACAAACACCCACAAGTCTTCAAGGAGTTAGCAGAGTCCCTTAAGTATACATACGTATCGGTATTCATCCATCATCCCTGTCATGCACAGCTGCAAAATTTATGGTTGCGGTGATAGAAGGCAGCAAAGGAAACAAGGGAATATAGGCAAAACAAATATATTTGGTCTGTGGGCTAACGGTGTGACATCAACCAAAAAGAGAAAGGGTGTAATGTGCATGTATCCGAATTCCAGTGACCTCAGCGAGGCTAAGCTGTGACAGCAAACAACGCCGAGTGGTTTGGGGGAAGTAACCCTAGAAGGAAGGATGGATACTGACAAGTCAGATTAGATGACGAATGATATCAACTGTGCACTTTCGGTTCACCCTGGGGCAGGAGCAAGTTTCGTTGCCTACCTTTTGGAATAAGGTCAGCTAGCGAAGCGTTGCAACAAAAGGACAGAGACTACTGGGAAACCTTGACAGACATCCAGAAGAAAACTGATGACATAGTAACAATAACATCAATTCCGGTGAAACGCTCATCAGTGCCGAAGAAAGTGATGACAAGGGCTCGTGTAGAAAATACTGAGTTTGGGGCAGATAAGGTCCAGCTCGCGGATAAAACGAATGACATCATTGGCTAAAAAATGTCATTAGGAAAACAAACGAGATGACAGCAAAGCTTTAACCATATCATACATGAAATTGTCCTAGGACAAAATACAAACCAAAACATTGCGTAAGGTCCTTCCTTAGATACTTCACACTGTAGAAGTATTTCTGGATGATTTCTCCTTGCAGACGCTATACCTCTGATTGCTCCCTTGCAGGTGGTCACAGGCATAGGGAACGATGCGACGCCACAATAAATCACGTCAACTCTCTCTACTAACCTGTGTCAAATTCCGACACCCCAGCAAGTAAGACATCACTCACGCAGGTGCACGGAAAGGTAGTCAGAGGGTTTCTCCACTAAAAAAAAATTTCCTGTGTGGCATGGAGAAAGCTACCCTGCAGTGTAACACACCAGCGGATGAGCAGCACAAAGCCCAGCTTTAAGTGGCAATTTGCTAAACACCCCGAAAGGAAAATATCTGTCGATGTAGGCATTCCACAAGCTGTCAGGAGGAGCTGACGGAAAGAAGACGAGAAATGAATTTCAGACTGAAAGGTCACCATTTAACCAAATTGTTTCCGCGACGCTTTCGACCCTTCCCCTGCGCTGGGTGCTGTGCATTTAGCCAGGTAGTGTTAGGGAAGGGCCAGGTCTCTCCAGCTCTTCCTCCTCTTACCACTCCTCCAGGAGGTTTTTACATGGACATGTGCCTCCTTGAGACTTATTTGAGAATTAACACAGAAACAGATGAGCCCAACATTGAGGATTAATCAGGAAGGTGCCAGACTTTCTGCGGTGGCCTGTTGATGCCGCAGACCTCGGGGAGATGCTCTTTGAGAGGCGGTTGAGGTGCAGGGCTCTGCGTGAAGAAAGGACGATGCCGTACTGCGACGGGCTCCTCTGCAAAATCAGCCACGTCTCGGTACCCATGCCGTGGTAGATCTCTTCAAACAAAGTAAAATGTGGTTTAGACCTCATGAGGGACACCGTCAAAAGCTTTTGCTTTTCTTCCCAGTTTCTAACACGGTTTAAATGGTTTAAACTTTATATTCTCGCCCATTCCAGGTTCCTGATGAAAAAAGTCCACGAAGCCGTTAAGAAAGCACAACAGAAATAGCAGAAAGTTTTAGCCACCCCCGCGCCTGAAGGTGTTCACCGGGGGAAGAAGCTGCCTGGAGAACGACGGAGACGCTGAGCCGCAGACACGAGTCCCGGCTGCCCAGGCAGATGTCACGAACATTTAAACAGCTGTCAGAACCCGCTCAGGCTGTCATCAGGCCTGACCTTAAACCCAGTTTAGTTTTCAAATGTTAAGGGGGAAAAAAAAGTGGAGAGGGAAAAAAAATAAAAATAAAAATAAAAAAAAATAATAAAAAGCCCCAGCACGGTAAAGTTACACAGCTGCCTGAAATATTAAATGAAAGGACTGAACATCTGTTCACTTGCTTTTCAAACTTTAATGGTTTGGAGAGATATTCTGTTGTCTTAGATCTTTAAGAACATCTGAGACCCATGCAGCTTCAGCACCTGTGAAAAATCCTCTCTCAAAACATGCATACACTTCAAAGCTTATTACTCCTGTTCTTTGCCAAACATATGTTGCCAAACACCACAACAAATTATTAATAATATTTAGGTCGTACTTGACTTTTGTGTAGTGATTTTCCCCAGCGAGCACCAAAACACTACTTAAGCATCAACAAACTTGTAATGCAAAAAGTCAGGCAGGACGATGCACAAAGAAATCACTGGAGAATCGTTTACTAGGAAATAAGTATTAAATTGATCCATTTTGGTTTGCATTTGTTTTGTTGGTGCGGCGCGGTTTTGGGGGGTTTTTTGGCTGTTTTGGGGTTTTTTTTGTTTTGTTTTGTTTTTTTACTTACTCCTTCCTTTTAATTTCAAAATTTAAACTAATTATTGTTTGCCAGGATCAGGCATAGCGTATAATGAACTCGTAAGCTTCCTGCCACAGGATACTATTGACATAGTTAAGGGAATTACGAGTGGGTATGCGAGGGAAGTATTAGGCATTTATATGAATAAGAATAGCTTCTGCAGTTAAACTATACGGTTTATATTTATATCGGCCGTCAAGCCCTGTGTTCCAGGACATAGGATGTAAAATAGAGAGCAGACAAATCTGGAGTATAAACATCATTGTAATTTTAGAGCGAGATGTTTGCAGTCTGCTTCTGGGACCAAATATATGGCGCGAAGTTACACTTTGCATATTTTTGCAATACCAGCCTTCAAGAGGAGGCAGAAAGTGAAAAGAAAAAAAACTGGTCAGCAAGATTTCTGTTTATATTTCTGTTTTCATTTCTAATGGGTTTCCAACTGAAGGCATTTGTTATCACTCCGCAAGGTTTTTCCTTCTTTTCCCACAACTTACAGCCTCGACTCTCTGACATTTCAGCATGCAATAGAAGATGACAAACTTTAATTCCCCATCTGGAATATTAGCTTTCATTTAAAGAAGATCTAAACGTAGGTGACATTTCTTTCCATATATAACTTAAAAAGAGAAAGCACAAGGCCCTAGAGATACATTGGCTGTAAGTGAAGATAGGCTAACTTTCCTGCCGCTCACACATTGCAATGTATGTTTTCATGTTTTAGAAGTTGATTATTCAAATGAAAAAAATGTATACCAGTAAAAAATAAACAGGTAGAGTTAATAATAATAATAATAACAGCATTAATAATGCAAATCCCATATAAGTCTCTTCAAATTCTGTGAAAGATAAAATGCAATTTCTAAAACCCCCTAAAACTATTAATAAATCTTCATTAAAAATTAAAACAATAAAATCAAAGCAAAAGAGTGGAGGAATAAAAACCTATGGCACTGGATAAAAGTAATTAATCAGACCAAAGAGGAAATATTGCCAAAACAAACACAAACTGTGAAGAAAGTTCAGGGTTTGGGGGCAGGGGGCTGTTAAAGATGGAAGAAATGACATGGACAAAAAACAGTAGAAAATGTTGCACATTACTAGGAATTCATTGCTTTGCAGTGAAGGAAAGAAATTAATTCTTGGTTATTTATACCAAGGAAATACCGTCATTAGGTAATGTTTTATAAAATAAAAACTAAACAGTGAATAAAAAGCAAATTCTGGCACCTCATATTCTTTTTGAACTGTGGTGCCACGCATGCTCTCATACTCTTGCACATACACCTGTCATTGACAGAATACTCATACAGAATGAATTTAAAAAAAAAAAAAAATCCTGCATGAAACTAATTGAAAACCAAAAATCAGAAAGTATGGGTTACTAAGAGTGTTAGATACACAGCCTGAAAATAATCTAACAACGATAAGAAGAAAATTGATTTAGGAAGACATCCTGTTTAAAAGCAATCCATTGTTGTCTGAAAGCTGAGTCTTAGGTGCAGTAAATCCCAGTTATTAGAAATATTTTGCCCTCATACGTGTACACAGCTATAAGACTACAGATAGGGTGCCCCGATTACAGATATAGGCTGTATAATGGCCATTTATTGAGCTGTGCGGTTTCAGATGCCATTCCGCATTTAACAGCTGTGATGGAAGACCTCTGTGATATTCATTCCAACGCCGACACCCTCGAGTCATATTTCTTCCCTTGTCACAAAGCATTTATTTTTATCAGCAGCTTGTCATTCAAATGTATTAAAAAAAAAATGGAGAAATGGGCAGTTGTGGAGCCTCTATGTCAACCGTGAAGATAATGTCTCTCAATTTAGTGCCACTATTTGGTTATTATACATTCATAAATAATCAAATATCAGCTCAAAGACTCCAGGCATCGGAGCTGAGAGAGGGGATGGAAAGCATAGGTGGTATTGAATTTTTCACTTACTCTCACAACACAAGTCATCCTGTTAATAATCTGGCTCTCATCCCAGCCAGACATAGCACATTCTGAAGTTGTCTTTCTCCCTGGCTCTGTCAGAATTGGCAGCTATATTCACAACTAGAAAGTTTCCGAACGGTCAGGCAGATTTGTTTTGTTTTCTTGCCCTCACGCTAAAGACTTTTGCAGTGTCGGTGAACAGAAGAGAACAAAAGCAAGTGGCATATCTGCAGTTGCACATTAGCTTGGCATCGCATGGGTATGAACTCAGAAAGAAAAATGTTGAAACAAGGTGGACAGACTTAATGACACAAGAGAGCTCGAAGTCTGAAGCCTAAAATAATAAAGCTAAAGCCATGTGAAATTTGTTCCTCCTCTGATTTGTATAAACACTGACGCAGGACATAGAAGCTGCTCGCTGTTCATAGGACAGGAAAAAACATTTGTCATTCCATGTTATATTAAAAATAATAATATTAATAATTAAAAAGCGTGTGTGTGTGTGTGTGTATGAAGGCGAGTTAAAGCCTGTCTCTTCTCTAGGAAAAAAGCATAACGATTCTCAGCACCGACTCAGAACCTATGTAATACGTTATTTACAGACTCTTCTATCCCATAACTTATAATTTATCACGTTTGTAAAATAAAATTACTTGAGGTTAAGATGACAATTTGGTTTCTAATGATAACTGGGGCAGGTGGGAATTCAGGGCAGAACAACCTTGGGATGATGATGAAGCCAAAGTTGTTTCTGATTTGCTGCTCATCGTTCCGTAACGTAACCTACGTTTCTACGCTTCCTACACAGAGAGAGACTCAAATCCACCGTACACCTAATGATACCGTTAGATTCGGCTCACTCCTGCGACCAGGCAGCGGTGGGGCGTAACGCAGGGAGTGGTGGTGGGCACCACAGCTTCGTAACATCTTTACCAAAGCAAATGCACTGGAGCTCCTTCTGTCTACAGCTGCCTCCACTTGCGTTCTCGTACTGCAGCAATTAGGGGATACGGCTTGGGATTTTCCATAGCTGTATCTATGGTCAGATATCCCCATGGTATATATGTTTATATACCAGCCTCTGGCAGTTGTTCAGGCATGTCTAAAAGGAAAGTTACCAATAAAAGTCAGAACTTCACCTTCAGTCTTACAGGGAATTGGAATACAAACCCCAGGCATTTAATTGTGCTTTATACAGTTTCTTCATCTTCTTTGGCTGAAGTCAAAATTTTGTATTAACAGCATCACACATTTCCTTAGGAGGCTGATGCTAAAGGCTTATCTGAAAAGGAATACACCCTCTACAAGTAATAAACGTACCATAAATATGTAGGATCAGCAAGTACATCCCAAAAATGTGGTATTCTGATTTATTATGCATTGTAACTCCTGTTCCATTCTATGGAAAAAAAAATAAGAATTAATTATATCTGTTTAAGTATACTCTCCATATAATATGCCTTTGTTGTGCGCATTGAGTATACGAACCCTTTTCATACCTTGGAAGTGACAATCTATTTTTTTTAAAGCTTTAATCTTTCTTCATAAAATGTATGACATTATATTCTGGATAGTTAGAGGGTGCTTGATGTGAGAGATCATGTAGTGATCTAAGCCAAAACCTGCTGATTTTAAGCCTTCTAATGAACCGCTGCCCAGTTCTGCCGGCCAAAGTTGGAAAATGCTGCATCTCTAAATTAAGAGCCGTTATCTGACAAGGACACTGCGCAGGAGCCTGCGAGTTTCTGCTTCTGCTGAGCCTGAGCCATGCCCACCGGCTTTACTGGGAGCCTGCAGACCAGGCACTGCTCTCCCTTTTTACACCTGGAAGTCAAAAATCAAGGGCTGAGGAAGCTGACTGATGGAGAAGCCCGTGGAGATGGCTGGTGGCCTTCAAAGCAGAGACTGGGATGGGCGGGATGCCACCCGCAGCCCCTTCCGCTGCGGAGGTGATCCAAACCTGCCGATTTCTCCTACCCCCACAGCAGGGGCTGTTTGTGTGCAAGCACTTGCATACTTTCCTCCTCCCCCCAAGGAAAATTATTTCACTCTGTAAAAAAAGAGTTACAGAGGAGGGAACTGGAATGTGGTAAAAAAAAAAAATCACTCCTCTTTTGCAGTTCCAAGTTCGACATGGTAACTTCTGACGATAGTACCCTGAGATGCGTAGCTACTTCGAGGCGCTGCGTAGGAGCTGTAGGTATCTGATTCAGAGACGGCTGGTACTACGGTGATTGAAAGCCCCAGTGTGCCACTGTTGGGTTTGGGTTTCTTTTGGGAGGGGGAGGTGGATTGGCCGACTACTGGTTTTAAAGCAGCAAGTTGCAAGGAACCCCCAATTAAGAAATTCAGCCTCCCTTTATAGTTGCCCCTGACTTGGCTGTCCCCTCTGGGATCCGCCGAATATGCCCTGCCTACCGTTTTCTTTCCACAGAAAATCCTGGAGCATCCCACGACATTCTGACATCCAGCAGGACACCAGTATTTGTTCAGCACAGCTCCCTAACAGCACAGCACAACAGGCATTTACAGTGCTGTAAAATTAAGCTAATGTGTTTAGTAAATCTGTTTCTAGAAAGGTTACAGAACGTGCTGCTTTTATCATTACAGGTGAAGCATGGCTTCTATGCATTTGACATTTTGGAGTGTTTTTTCATAGATCCTAAAAGGTCTTTTTGTCATATAATTATCTAAAACTTGTTCCCTTAGGAGACCTGAAAATGAGCAGCTTCTCTGTTCATATGCATCAATTTGCTCGCATAGAATATTTGACCCTCATGAGGCTTCTCTTGCTCTACATTCCACCAGAAGGGCTCATATATTTTGCAATTTTTATATATATATATGTGTGTGTGAGCATGATCTTTTCCCACCTTGCGAAGGTGACGAGGAAGATTGTAAATTACTTTATTTCAATTTACTCTGAAATGTAAACTTTTGTGAATGCATTTGTATTTCTGCACTTGCCCGATGCATCATAAAGTTGTAAGGGTTTCACAGCTACCATTCATATTTTACTTCTGTCTTTCTGGAAATGTCAGGGGCAAGTAATATCATGCATCGCCGTCTGAGCATGTATCTACACGTGCGATTTTATATTCATGTTTGAATAGCATGGTATATGCATCACTATTTTGAGAAACGAGCTTTGATCGCTATTGTTGCTAACAACAATATTAATACTAATGCGCAGTATTCTTAACAAAGCGTATCATGGGGCATTTTTGCAATTCAAATACAATTAAAAAGCAACATCAAATAAATGTTTGACTTTGATTTAAAATATGAGTGATTCAGCTGTCTAAATACGCACCGAATTAAGAATATTGGAAAACAAACTCCTAGGGCTGCCTTCATCGTCGCCCCAGAGAGCCGGGCTTTCCGCAGCCTACAGACAACTGCGGTTCCTCAGTGAAATGCGGATGGAGTTCAGCTCACGAGCCCTGCGGCTGCCGACACACCTGGGCTCTCTCGGGGCCGCCCCGTTACCTTCACAGCACCCGGCACCTTCCTTCCTCTCCTTCGTCTCCATCAAAATACAGCTTTCCAGGTCCACCAGCTCCACCTTGAAGAGGACGGCTGTCGGCAGCGGGGTTGCGCCAGCGGGAAGGGCTTTACCTGATGTCCAGGGGTGACTGAAGATCACTGACCATCCTCTTCAAAAATCTTGGTGAAGAAGTGTGACCCCCAGCCTGAATGAAAAGCTGTTAGAGAGGACAAAAAAGCTGAAGTTTATTTACAAACTGAGCAAATTTATGCAGAAACTGACTGCGAGGCAATTGCCGAGACACATAACAGCGTTGTTTTCTGAGTATCGCTGTAATTTGAAATCTCATATCGGTTTGCCAGCGTTACAAATATTTCTCTTGCTCCCTTAATTCACATATACATGCAGAAATCTGCTTTCCTCAAGCTTATTATTTGACCCTGCTTTAACGGAGGGTCTGCCTGAAGTCTCTGCACTTTCGACGTCTATTTTATTTCTTACAATGAACTCTTCTTTAAAAGTGAAATGAAGGCTTCCGAGTATGATATATATCCAATGAAAAATTTAGAGCAGACTGTACTGCTTCAACCCAGTTGATAAATTACACATTATGATACGCTGTAACCCCTCCCAGTAATACTCCAAATATTATATCTGTGGTATGCATATCACCTTTTCTTGGGAAGTATGCTTTTTCACTTGTGAGTTTAGTCACTGCCTCCAGCAGAAGTTATACAACATTAGAGAATACCAGAAAAGAAGACCAAAAAAAAAAAAAAAATCTGAAGAAATGGTTGCACGCCAGAAGAAATGAGAATCATAAACGTACACACGAACATGAATTTGCCCAGCAGACTCCTACAAAGCTTTTCCCTGAGTCTGCTCCAGGTGTTGGCGTTGCACCGTCGCGCGCGGTCGGTGGGCAGGCAGGAGGGGTCACACTCATGGCAGCATCGTGTCTCTGGAGGGGAGAAGGTGCTTTGCAAACCATCGCGGGCACCTTCGTGGGGGGGGTCCTGCAGGGGAGAAGCTGCCCAACTCCGCTGCTCCAAGGAAAACCCACCCCCAGCTTCATCTGCAGAGGCGGCACAAGGGTTAAGGTTACTGATGTAGAGCACTTCCAGGCACGGGGAGGCTGTTTTGGCCAAATGAAAAGACATTAAAGAACATATATCATGTATCAGAGGCTGCCTGTTCCTGGGATCTCCATGTCAAAATACTGGTAACACTTTGCTAGTTTTTTTCTGACCTCTCGTTTTTATATTCAATTATATTCAAATATATTTATATTCAGTTTCCACCCTGGACTGGTACGCTTACGTTTAGCTTATACAAACTACGTGCTCATCCCTCAATGATAGCTAAAATATTCAGGGAAGCCATACGTGCTTCTCTGGTTACAGTGCATAAAAAATGCATAATTATGTAGTAAAGCAAAGAAAGGTTTGGCACGGTTTCACTGGAGCATCCCACATTGTCTCAAGCAGGACTTACGCTTCCACACGCAGAGTGAAGTAAGCCCGATGGAAGGGAAAGGGGCTTCGTTAGCTCCTTGGGGGTAAACCAGAAATGTGCTTCTCCAACAGCTGAAAACTAGTCCTGAGGTTTGTTGCTCTGCCCTAGTTTACACACAATTAAATTTATTCATGATTCCAGAATGATGCGGTTCCTAGCTACTGCTCTGGAAAAGACTATTACTTGGTAAACTATCAGACTTGACGATGGGAGCGAAGGGGTCACACATCGTTGATGTTTAAAATAGGAAATCTAATATCTAATATTATAAGGAAGGGTTAAATTTGCTGCAATCCCATCCATGCCCATCCGTGTTATGGCAACTGCTATGAATTTTTCCTGCACACTCTACATCACTTTTCAACCAGATTCAATGCCTAGAATTGCTAATGAGTTTTCAGGATGATGTAGAGCACTTAACATGACCTGTGCGTAAGGAATTTTGAGACCCAGCAACGTGGTCCTGCTATTATGCATTACTTTCTGCAGGGAATTACGCCTCTTTCAGAAGAATGTTAAAAATAGCTTCTACCTACGTCATATGAAAAAAATTTCTTGTAGAATAATATGGATTATTTTCTTTCTCTTTTGACTTCCTTGTGGACAGCAGGCAAACTGTTGGCTGAAGTAAGTGAAACACCAAATTTCAACCTCTCAAGAGCTGGAATCCACTTAGAGAAGTCGTAATAGGTCTGGCAGGACATTCAATAATATCTAATCTGGTCTATCTTAGTAGTATAAGGCTGCTACATTTAGTGAGAATAGGAACTAAAAAAACCTACAAGTAAAGGGAGAAAAAGTAAATGTAAACACATAAAATATAGCTGCCATGATTTATGCTTTTACAGATTTGCTTAGGAAAAAAAAAATAACTGCGAGTAGCTATGCTTACTGACACTTTTCCTACCCATGTCTAATTAGTCTAGGCAGGGAAAATGGTAGGTTAATCCTATCTCTTGTTTACACTTCAACAACATTAAAACACAGTAGCAGCTTAGTAAATTGGTTTTAGGCGCGTACTTCTAGTTGCTCCTCTCAGTTAATATGGTGGTCACAGGACTGACAGAAAAGTTACAGCAACTGCAAAAGTGGAATGTGAGGAACCCGATTTCTGGCAGACTGTTGGCACTCTCTACCAAGAACCCATCGCGATCACTAGGAGCATCACATGTTTTGACCTGCTTCTCTTCGGTGCTCCAATCCCAGGGCTCAAATTCGGCCTCTGCTTCCATTGCCCCTCCTTCACTGAGCTTCCAAATCAGGTAAAATTGCCATTAGACAAAAATTAATTTATACCTAATAAGATACTAGACCTTCTCTCTCCTCCTTTCTCTGTACCCAGGACCACTGTGACCAAACAGCATATGAATGTGTAAAGATGACCTTTCTTCTCTACCACTGGTTTCGTGAACCAAGAATCACTGCTTGTCTCAACATACTAAGCCATTGGTCATGACAGAGGCCATGTAAATGTTTTCCTTTCTCCTTTTAAACTCAACAGTGAACCCCACAGTTGGTCAATTCCTTTTCTTTACAGGACCCAGTTCCTTGATGAACCACTGACAGAACACGATGGATGTGTGGTAAGTTAATTGTACAAAGGATGCATTAAGGTAAGGCTCTTGGGGGCAAAGGAGGGAAGATCTGCTTAGCAGTTTAGCTGACAATGCCACATTAAAAACCTATGGATATACATCAAAGAGGGAGAAGTGTCCTGGTTTCAGCTAGGATAGAGTTATTTTTCTTTCGCTAGCGTGTATAGTGCTGTGGTTTGGATTTAGGATGAAAATAATGTTGATATTTTGGTTGTTGCTAGGCAATGTTTACACCAAGTTGAGGACTTTTCAGCTTCTTGTACTGCCCTGCCAGCGAGGAGGCTGGGGGTGCACAAGAAGCTGGGAGGGGACACGGCCAGGACAGCTGACCCCAATTGGCCAAAGGGATATTCCATACCGTATGACTTCATGCTCAGTATATAACTGGGGGGAAGCTGGCTGGGGGTAGGACTGCAGCTCTGGAACTGGCTGGACATTGGTGGTCTGTGGGTGGTGAGCAACTGTGCTGTGCATCTCTTGTTTTGTATATTGTATTATTACTATTATTCTCTTCCTTTTCTGTCCTATTAAACTGTCTTTAAACCCACAAGTTTTACTTTTTTTTCCCCCCCTCTTTTCTCTTCCCCCCCATGGGGGAGAGTGAGTGAACAGCTGTGTGGTTGTTTTAGCTGCCTGCCGGGTTAAACCATGACAAGAAGAAACCCAAGATTGTCTATGAAAAGCCCATCTGGGGACAGATTTTCTCTTAGAAATCACCTAGAACTAGAAAGAAGTTAAAAACTGAATGTTTTTCTCATTTGGATAAACTTTATGTATAAAACTAAATTGAACATATGTGAAAAGTATCTTTAGCCTTGCTGAAAAAGAATAATGGTATGGCCTCCCAAATGTGCTGGAACATTTGTTCTGGTTTCACAACAGACCTATGCTGGGACAAGTTTCACTATTTGTTGTTTATCTACAACAGCAGCAACAAAAAAACTTTAGAGTTTGCCTCAAGGGCATATCCTTGGGTCTAAGATTTTTTTCTAGAAACTTTGACAAAAACCACAAAATATCAAAATCTTTCAGATAGGAAATGACAAAAAAATGACTGCCTGTTTAATACCGTATTTTTTCCCTGACATTGTTTAACGTCTCTGCTAGAAGTATTCCTATAGCTCAGACACCTATAGCTATATGGAACCTACTACAGATAAGTCACGTTGCTGCTGTGATAATTTTAATAATTTTTACTAAATTGTGATGTGTAGGTTGTATTTGAAGCCACGCAGTATGCATGCAAATACCAGAACATTATCAACTCTATTTGAATAATTTTGGGAAACTTGCTATTTCTGACCACTTTGGAACAACTTGGACTGAGTTACTGACCTTCAAGATTAGAGTATTTTATAAATTGTAAGCAACAGAAGTGTAACTTTCTATTTCTTTTGACAACAAATATTGAAAAAGAGTTTTCCAATTTTGATGAAGTGTTCTCAAAAGGCACCTTTTTATGGTTTTAAATGTTAAGGAACTCTTTTCTTGCTTGCTCATATTTTCTGTATACTACTCCAAATATTCTACTCAATTATCTCCCAGATTTTTTTATTTTTTTTCTGAAATTGTGGTTGGTTTTCACTAACTCTTCTTTTACTTCACAAAATAACCAGCTAAAAGGGCCAATAGTGTAATGACTAACACAGAAATTACAATAAACCCTCTCCTCCATTAACAAACCAAAACAGAGTTCTGCAGCTTTTTCTGAAGATCGAGTCAACAACCTAATAGAGCGCTTTCTTCCCACTCGCCCTGCTACTTCAAACAGCTGCAAAGTAGAAGAATGCTTGTGTTGGTAAGTAAGGCCTTAGCCCTCTCTAAGTATTTCCTTCCTTTTTTCTAGTATGTTTTTTTCCCATTATAATAAACATGCTCTGACATTTGCCAATGGTCAATAAGATTAATTTTTTTTTTCCCCGAATCCTTTTTATTTCTGTCCTTAACACGCTGCACGCCTGGGCAAGCTAGCAAAAACCCACAGAGATAAGAATTTAGTATTGCATCTCCAGGGGGCTGACACATTTTGAGCCTTAGAGATGCAAATAATACCAATTGCTGGTTGAGGCATTATTAGACCATATTCTGCCTAAATCGATTCTAGCAATAGTGAAATTAGTATGCTGGAAAGAAATGGAAGAGGGCAGAAGCAAATCTGGCATAATTTGGGCCATCAATTGGACAAAAGCTGGTGTAGTGATGTTCACTTCAAAAAAATGTCTCTGGAGAGCCACAAAAGGCACATAGATAACTTGATTAAGATCAAAACAGATAGGAAACGCTGCCTGTCAGTGTTATGAGCTTCAGCACTGCTACCAATATATAACTCGAACTGTTATTTACTGACTTGGTCTTGTTGTACAGTCCCAAAGGTCTTTAGAAGATACATTTATACACTACAATCACCACATCCGTATTAAATCACGGGTGAGGATCTATTTCAATTTCTTTTTCACCTTCAGCTGTTTGACCACAGACCGTACAGACATGATTTAGAAATCTATCGGCTACTCCTTATATCAGAAGGGTCAGATTAGTCCCTAGATAGCATAAATAATAGAGACTTCAAAATCAGTCTAATTTTGCTCATTAACACATTAGGCTATCACAGCTGCATTTCCTCTTCCATTTTACGTACATAAAAATGTTACAAATACGACACACAAATAAATTTTCTTAGCATCATAAAGGGATTTTTTCCCCCTCTTCCAGATTCAATTTATTCATTGAAAGAGCTGAAAAACTGTATTAAAAAAATGCCCCCAACACCCCGCCACCAAACAAAAATAAAGCATTTGCTTCTAGCAGTGTTAAATTATGTTTGATGCTCCAGAGAGCCTTCAACATTCATTATAGAGTCAACCAGAGCTTCATTAAATATCAGACTAGCATGTGTATACGTGGCACCGAGCGCCGGCCTCAGGAGCTCCCTGAGGCGATGTTCTATAGGTTTCTTTCATCTGTCATTTTGCTTTGACTTGGGGCGATTATCACTTTTATCATTGACAATAGAAAACTCATTCCTGTGTGCATTTCATTTTCATTATTCCCTGCCCCGTGACGATGACTGACACACACAGATTCTTTTTCATCTTTTAAAGTATTGTAATTAATCATTTTAAATTCTCGCCTTGGAGTGTTCTTTTATTAGCATTGGTGGATGAAATAAAATTAAAACTGTGTATTGGTACTGGGAAAATTTGCTGGGCTTTCCTGGCCTAGTAATAAAAAACTCTCTCTCTCCATCTGACGCTGGTTTAACTTAGCTGCCCTGCATATAGTCTTTCCTGATATTCATTAGCATGAGCAGGGGGTGAATATGGGCTAGGGAACGCCTGATGTTTTGAAACATCAAACACAAAAAGCTGAAAAAAACCCAGCCTTTTTTCTCCCTGGGAACATCACTGGAGGTTTTTGAATCTGAAACTTAGTGCAGGCAGCTACGAAACAATTTTGAAAATGAAGAAGGAAGATCTTAAGTGTACGGTGCTGGTCAGAGACTGAGGGGACCTGGGTCACTGCCGCTGCCGTGGGCTTCACAAGTTATCTTCAGCAAATGACAAGCTCCCTTCTTGTTTTCCACCTGCAAAATTAAGATACGAGCGCTCCTTCTTCCCTCTTCGCTTCATTTGTTTAGGTTGTGGGCTCTTCTGCACAGAAACAGCCTCTTGTAATTGCCAAGGACCGTGCCTACCACAATCTCACTTAAGCACTGATGTCAAACACATAATAATTGTGTGCCGTTGCTGTAATAGTTACTGCCTGTGCGTTAAATTATCTGAGAGAGGCAGCACTGACAGAGGCACAGAGAAGCCTTACTTAGAGAAGCGGGAGCGGTGCCGTTCCCCTCCTCTCCGCGCATCGGGACAAATTTCCATAGAAACAACCGCCAGCGCCGAACAAGTGACAGACCCTCATGGGGGGGCAGAAGCAACACAAACACAACAGCAACACCGTTGTCTTTTTCTGTAATTTGTGTTTGCCTCAGAAGTTTAAAGCCTAATAGGGGGGGGAAAAATACAGAAAAATAACATTAGATCTAAGTTTCAGTAGTAATATTTGGCGTTCTTTTAAAATTTGTTGAAAATGCAGAAAGTGATGTAATTTGCTATATCTCTTTTAAACAGTGCCTGTTCCACATCACATTGTCTTATTTTAATGTCTAATTTTTAAGAAAATATATAAAATATAAATCATGGGCATTTTCCTATGAGAACCTGCAACGCAATCCTGTTTTAGGATTAAACCAATTTTCTTTTCTCCACTTTGTAATTCCTGAGGTGACGCAGAGACACTAAACTTATTCGTACATGGCAGCTTATCTTGCATTTGTGGGAAACCTCATATTTTGCATCTTTCCTACATAAGATTTATTTTGGTGATCTCTTTTATGTGAAGACTTGCAAAGAAGTCCTGAGAACACAAACTACTGCCCTCTCTGTCAGATGCCAGGCTGGTGAAGCCTCCCTTGAGGGAGCTTTCTGGCTTCTCTGACGTGTACAACAGGGATGAACGATGGCCAGATGTTCCAGAGGCTCCATGTCTGTGTCATTTCAGTGCTATTGCAGTGTAATGGTTTCAATCAGAAGTGAACCCTTTCCTGTGGATAAAATAATAAATAAGTTTCACAAAGTTTTCCTTCGCGTTACATACGAGGTTAAAATATTTTGTCATTGTTGGTACTGATGATCTATCAGGATGTACAATGTACTATGTATAATGGCAAGATATCATCACTTTGACCTCTATTTGTTTTACTTTAAAAAGCAAAACGTTCATCCTTAAAAAGATCCAGTGACAGCCTTCCTGCCATCTACTCACACTCGCAACAGCAAACTGCTTTAACATGTGCAAGCAGATGTCTGAAGGTAAACTTGCATCTACATGAAGAAAAAGTTTGGACCATTTATCATCATGATTTCACTATACTCAGAATAAAATTGCTCTGAAATATTATGTCACCCATTTTTCAGTATCTCATGTTACAGCTCCAGAGCCTTTATTATAAACTAATAGGAAAAACTCTGGGCTGTATCTTAAAATGCAAAGAACACCGTTTAAGGCGTACTTCATATCAGTCATCCATGTTAAACAGAGATGCCTTACATCCTAGAGTGCCTGAAAAAGAATATTTAAAATACTTTCAGCTGGGTTGCAGAAATTTGAGTTCTTAAACTCACGTTCTAGCCAAAACAGCAGAGGAATTTGAAAGAAATCCTTCAATAAAAGTAAAACATTAAAACAGTCATTTGCCATTTGAAATCATTTCCTTGAAAGAAATGGAGACTAAAGTTGTAAAACATTGTGCTTAACCAAGCACTGAAATCAAGAACCGTTATCTTTTTGGCATGAAAAGAATCTGGGTTTTGCACCCAGGCTCACCTGGACTACCGAGAAACACTGAACGAATGTGATAGCGAAGGATTTTTTACATTATACAGTTTTCACAGAGCCTGATTGGACAAATTAAAATCTCACTTCTGAAGATTTTTGAAGCCAGATGGTGCCCCGTGAAGCTGCCTTGGAGCAAAGCATTTCTCTTATAATTTGAGAAATGCCCAATTTTTATAGTTACATATGGAATTCTTTTTGCTTTAAGGATAGCATTTGGCAGACATGGTGCTCTGTGTCTATTTGGTCATCCCCACTGCCACAATTATTATTCCTGTGAGTCATCAGAAGAACTAGAATCCAGTAAGGAAAGTGCCAAAGAAAAAGCATGTCTTAGTTAAGAACAGAGCCTGTTAATTAAATTCGCCACAGAAATCAGATTTCATTTTAAATTCTAGAAAATGTAACCCACACAGTGAGTGGCCCGTGTCGTATTTCAGTGGCCATATGCCATGCTTTTCAATAAACTGAAGAAACTTAAATATTTAATGTTATTTAACAACACAACCTGTGGTATCTAACCAACCACATCAAACGACGCTCAGTGCGTCACTAGTTTGTTTACGGTACACGCAGCCCAGTTGAGGGGTGTATATAGTGAGATACCAACTCCCTGGAGACCTCGTGTTGGTGGCACTGCTCTGGAAATACACAGATCTTAGAGAAGAGTCAAGGGGACCTTATGACGTCTTGTAATTTTGGCCTGGTGCCTCGATAACACGTCTCGTTGTATTTAAATAGGTCAGCACTGACAGACTTATAGTGTAATTAATGTTGATTAAATCCATGTAGGACTAAGAAAATATGAAGTAACAACTGATTTGGAACTATTTTGTATATGACATAAATAATCAAGAGGCACAGAAATCTAAATGTCTTACGGATGGCCAGGCTACGATTCAACCCTGACTGATCTGTTCGAATATTTAAACATTCTCAGTACAGGGTTTTTGAGGTTTTAGGGGGTTGGGGGGTTTTCTGCTTTTAACTAAACATCACTGATAGTGTTAACTGTCATTAAGCAAGAATTAACTGTTCAACAAATAAAATATATTAAATGAATATGATAAGAGGTTCCTAGTATGAAGAACTATGTACCAACAACTCAGCATAAAGCAAGAAATAGACCCCCAAATTTCTGCCCAAGCATCAACCCAAATACAAACTGATAAATAGGATAAATATTTGGAATATTTTCTAGAAGAAAATCTAGTCAAACAGAAGATTAATGCAACAGAAACAATTTTGTGTAGACAGTTCCACACAGCAAACACTCATGCAGTAGCTAATTTTCAGCACTGCTGGGGTTGGTGTAACGCAGGAACTTTCAGCACAGGAAGCACTTCCAGAGTAAGAGCTAATAAATCAAAATTATTTTGTTCCCTTGTACGTTCCATTGTCTCTTGTTATACCGGCACTCAAAATACGTAACACTGTGAGTCTGCATCTCAAAATTTTCAATAATCAGGAATTATTTTCTTGTTAACTGTTTTCCAGGACATTTTAGCTCTGCCTACATGCATTTCCTCTGCCCTTCATTTTCTCTGTTGTCACTGAACAGAGATAGGATCTATTAATCTTCCTATTTTGTCTTGTCTGCATTATTAGGATACAGAAAAGATGCACAAAATTGCACGCTTCCCCACTGAGGAGACTGTCGGCAAAGGTCAGCAGAAAGTCCCGTCCAGCTGTATCGTTGTGAGGGGAAAGAAGGACCCTCTGCTACAACTTGCTTTTGCTCAGGTCTGCCATAAAGTGGAATTAAGATGTACCAAGATGCGGGGAAAATTCTGAATTAAGATGATCCGGGTAGAGTAACACAGACTGAAAAAGACTGAATCATGATTAAATATACCCACTTCAAATCTGGGAAAGGTGGTCGGCTGGAAAACACAAGGAGCCACAAGTTATATTCAAAACGTGACTCCTTTGTTAGCTTTGGCTTAAAAAAAACCTCTGTAAGTTAGTTATGGTTAACTATCATGGACTGATTTGGAGGTGAGTTCATTTCATTTGCAGTCCAAAGAGCAGACACTTATTGGATTTATTTTCCATTATTTACAATGGAAATGAGCTCATCACTATTCCATTTTACATTTCATATTAATCAATTCATTTTTCTAGCTTGCAATCAGTTTATTAGTTTCAATAAGTGCTTCATGAATTGTTAATGATAACATAAAACAACAAAATCCAGAATCTGGTTAAATACAACACCCTTTGAACGTTTTGGTCTGCTGCCGCTGTTACATGTGACTGGTGAGAGGTGGAACAACACATCATTTTCAGCGCAATTATTTGTGAGGGGCAACTTGGCACCGTGGATTGCAGCTTCAGGATATGACTATAATAAATATCATATGAGAAAACATCTATAACCTTTTGAAAAGTACCAGTGCTATAATTTTCTAGATGTGTGTGGCAAAGCCTATATTTTCTTAGATCCATCTACTAGAGGTGCTAAGGGGAGCTGTCAGTTGTTCTTACAATCTTAATCAAGGCCTTAAACTGAAAAGAATAATATCTCAATTATATGCAGACACAAAGTGTCATGAAAATGTATTTAATATAGTGTCAGCATAGAAAAATAGTTTTATGGATTCTCATGTAATCAATAATGTATTTCAATAATTAAAAGAAAATCAATTTTCCAAAAGTATTAAATATTTTTTTACAATAAAGATATTAAACTCTTCCAAGGTGCCATTTGCATTGAAACGTAAACGTTAGTTGGAGATGAAGACACCTATTTCAGAATGAGTTCTGGAGTTGTCCTCTACAGAGCTGACCAAAAGATAGTATCGTTGTATTTCTCTTGAATTTATTCCAAAATCCCAACACTCCTGAGGATTTTAATGTTGATTTAGATAAAAAGAAGTACATCTTAAAGAAAATGCTCTCTACATTGAGAACCGTTGTTAGTATAGGTATGCAAATAATTTGCGATACTGCCTGAGATAAAAAAGCTTGAAAGTCTATCTCAAAAACCTCTCTTCCAACCTCTGCTTCTCTGTATAAAAGACAATGTTTTCAAGCCATAGCACTGACAACAGCCTCCAAAAACAAATACTTGCACGTCCTGACTTTAAGAGCAATTGATAAGAAAAATATAAATTATTCAAATCCTATTTTAATCTTTCTTTTGTTGTTAAACAAAAGCAAAAATCATACTACATTAACAAAGTCCTCTGGGGTCATCCAGACATTCTCTTCATAGTTAATAAATCATTGACAAAAGGATGAATTCAACCAAGATATTAGTTAGTTATACTGACTAACATCCAGGCAAATAACAACATGCAGAAATATAACTAATGTGCACATAGCAAGACAAAATGACCATAAATTTAGCTTGGCAAATAATAAATCTCACCTACTACCTCTCTCTCAATCAGGGTGTTAGTTTGGGGGGGGTGTGTGCTAAATTTAAAAAAAAAAAAGGGCACAGCAATTTTTTAATACTTTAATTTATAAGCAAATAATAAAGCTATTTGTTGTGTGTTCCTTCACAGAAGATTTTCTTCCACCCTTTTTCATAGATTTCTCCAGCCACTAGCATTTATTTATATTTATTTCTTTCATACGGTAGTTAAAAGAGCTAAGAAAAGCATAAGCAGCATGTGAATGAACTGACCAGACATGAAAAATACATGGCACCTCCCCAAAGGAAAATGCCAAAATACATTCAACACCAATAGTACGTTCATGAAAACTCTTTGCCACGCCATGGTTAACATCTAATAATGTTTATAGTTTACAATGAAGCAAAAAAAGTCAAATCTATAGCGATGACAGTGGGGTAAGTTAGTACTTCTTTGTTGGTGACAACTACTGCATGTCTGTAGCTTGTTTTTCTTTCCAATTACAAAAGCATAGCGAAACTTGAGTTTTAGAATTGACTGTACTGGGGGAAGAGTTTCATTCAAACTCAGCAGACCTTGTAGTTATCATGAAAGCTATCAATTTACAAGGCGGACACCACCCTCATTTTGAAGACAAACAGAACCAATGAGCTGTAAAGTGTACTTTTTCCCAGGGTGAGCATTATATTGTGAACTACCGTGAGATGCCATCCACCCTCCTTCACGTTGAAACACACGGCAAAAAAGCCAGCCGACTGCAAAGGTGTAAGGTTGGACCTCCAGTTTTGGGGTGAGCTCTCATCGCCACGTGCGCCTCTCAGTCGTACCTTCCTCTGCTTCAGGCTAACCGAGGTAGTGCCCCGAGACGATGGAAGGAACAGAAACAAACACCCGAGGAAGAAATGATTTTTTAGGCTCCTCAATTTAGATTACATTTTAGAACTGACAGGTGGAAATTGGAAATGGTAGTTATAAAGGGCATAAGCAAATAATTTGTATCAGCAAGAAAGCGGAAGGGCTCAGGTTCTTCTCTCTGTCACTTGAAAAGAAGGGGGTAACATATTGCCGTATGGTAGCCAAAATAACGTCTGCTTTTCCAATTAACAGGATTCCATTAGAGGGTCAGAATCTCCTCATGAGAAATACTGAACTTAGTTTCACAGATGCAAATCATATTCACTCTTTATCTGAATGAATTTGAGATTTGCAATAGTACGACTACAGAGATTGCATCTAGTTTTATTATACTAACTTACCTTACACGTTGCCAGTTATAAAGAATATTTCATGCAATGAGTGCATTTCAGTGTGCAGGTACCACACTTCTGCTGCAAAAATGATCCTTCACATAAAAAGATTTTTTTATATATATTTTCCTTAAAAATAACTTTAAAACACCTTCTGCACAAAGACACTCTCCACACCATAGTGCTTTTTTTCCCCTTTTCTTCCTGGAAGTTTTAGCCTCCTAATCTTGACAGCAAAGAGCCTTATGGCTCCACCCCCCCCCCCCCCCCCCCCCCCCCCCCCCTCCTTTTTTTTCCTAGTCTCTCTCCTTATTTGTCT
>VXBL01010255.1:1349875-1373185 GCA_013400195.1 Aramus guarauna
TTCAGAGCCATCTTGTTAAATTTGCTGGTCTTCATTCTTGATTGGTTACAATGACACTCAGACTATGTAGCAGAGTAGGCTCAATTGGGTGACATCAGGGTAACATATCCTGCTTGAAGAGCCTTAAGAACATGTTTTGTTAATTTTGTATTTGGCCAGAAAGTGCTTTAAAGTACAAAATCAGTTTCTAAAAAGTCATTGATCTCTCAAAGTGATGTAAATGCTTTGTACAGTTAAGCACTAACGTTACTCTGCAAATGATGTGTTTAATGTGAAAAAATAGCCTTAGACCTCTTTTTTGATGTGAAGTTAATGGAAACTCAATAGTTAAGTAGCCGTATAAGCATACAGAGATAGTAACAAATCAGGTCTAACTTGGGGCATAAGAAAAGTTGGTCCTCATTTTGGGTAGGAGAATGAAAAAAGTGGCAGGCTTTCCACACGTGCTGTACAAAAGGAGATAGCAACTGGGTGGAGGAGCCGTATATTCTCCAAGGGATCCCTTTTTCCTCATTGCAACATCTTCAGCATTTGCTGCTGCCACTGGGAGGATGTATATGCCTGGAGGGAGGTCTGGGGCATCTTCCCCAAATTGGCATCACCGGTCCAAGCCCCTGGCCTTGGTCAGTCTCCCTTCCCTAGCAATAGTCAGAGCAATAAACCCAAATTTCATACTTCCCCTGCCTTTCCAGGAAGGTGCTGTCTCCAAAGTAACCCTAGCTGCCCGACATAGGCCTTGAAGATGCTGGCTCACCACTGCTCTGCTCTCCTCCCGCATCGCAAGTTGGCCTCAGAGAAGTAATTCTTGCCCTTCATTTACATAAAAATTTAACAAGGAATTAAATTATTGACAAGGTCNACTTTAAAACACCTTCTGCACAAAGACACTCTCCACACCATAGTGCTTTTTTTCCCCTTTTCTTCCTGGAAGTTTTAGCCTCCTAATCTTGACAGCAAAGAGCCTTATGGCTCCACACCCACCCCCCNAAAGTTGGTCCTCATTTTGGGTAGGAGAATGAAAAAAGTGGCAGGCTTTCCACACGCAACTGGGTGGAGGAGCAGTATATTCTCCAAGGGATCCCTTTTTCCTCATTGCAACATCTTCAGCATTTGCTGCTGCCACTGGGAGGATGTATATGCCTGGAGGGAGGTCTGGGGCATCTTCCCCAAATTGGCATCACCAGTCCAAGCCCCTGGCCTTGGTCAGTCTCCCTTCCCTAGCAATAGTCAGAGCAATAAACCCAAATTTCATACTTCCCCTGCCTTTCCAGGAAGGTGCTGTCTCCAAAGTAACCCTAGCTGCCCGACATAGGCCTTGAAGATGCTGGCTCACCACTGCTCTGCTCTCCTCCCGCATCGCAAGTTGGCCTCAGAGAAGTAATTCTTGCCCTTCATTTACATAAAAATTTAACAAGGAATTAAATTATTGACAAGGTCATATGTATTCAATTCTTCTCAAGGTGGCTCTTCTCTGTTGAGATGCCATCATGGCTATTTTAAAGTGCAAATTATTAAGTTATTTGATAATACTGGATAGTCATTTGATAAAGACTACATAGTCAAATAACATTTCAAGAATATTAGTAAAGAATCTTTAAAAAGATGGAGAGAGAACATTGAGAACATCAGATATTAGTAGTGCTTACCTTTGTGTTAGTCTGGAAAGTAATACTAACGTGAACATCCACACTAAACGTGCATCCTCTCAAACGTAAAATATTTCTTCTCCGAACAGTCCCAGTCTGGAGCGCAAATGAACGTTGCATGCATAAATTCTAACCATTGAGCACAAAAATGATATGGCACAAAAACTGTGTTTACAATGATTGTCAGACATATAGCTGAGGCCAAACGAAAGCCAGTTGGAAGCTGCTCATAAAACTTGGCAGTTAAAATACATACTTTAGGCCTTATGGCTGCATTCATTGCCATATGTTGAGAGCTGTCCCTCTCTATTTATCCGCAGCTATCGTATGTTTGGAACTGTCCACCCCTATTTATTTGCAATCCCCTTAATTAGGCACAATGGCTCAGCTTCTAAAAGATATTAACATATTGCTGCAGATTGAAGGGAGAACAACAGATGTAATTAGAGGTTGAGAGGAGACTGAACCATGTCAAAAGATCAACTTTGATTTAGTCACACAACGACAAAGAGGGCGATAACCACCCTACAGCACTTGTTCTGGAAAAATGCGTGTTCTGTGCCCAGGTCCATTTCAGCCGATGTTCTAAATTTTCCCTCAAAAGTAACCACACACTGAAATAACAGTTACAAAAGACTTACCGATTCAAGCTGCAAAAGTTTGACTGAAACTTGCCCCAGTGCTCCGGACCGGGCTGTCCATCGGCAGGACTCCATCCAGCTCTGTAAAAAGAGGGATGGTATATCGGATACCGCAATCGCCAGGAATCGCTCTGGAGAGGCTAAAGTTTTGGAAAGGGCCTGCCGCCGCCTTTTGGAGACGGCCTATCAAAGGCTGTACAGCAAGTGGGAGAAATGAATTTCACCACGACGACTGGATCTGCTGCACACAAAACCCCGCCGTGGTGCCGTTGTTAGTCCGATGGAGAAATGCATCCCAGCAGACTGAATGCAGAGGCAGAAGTTAAGCAGCATCTCTCTCCACCAGCTCTGACAATACTTGGCGTGACCCTTTGATTCTAGCTATTATTGCTTCCCCAGCGTCTTATTTTTCTCCCGATTCCTCCTCTTTCCTGTGCTTCTGTTCCTGACTCCTGTCTAACACACTTCGGGCTTAGCCAGCAAAGGTAACTCCACCTTTTTGCAGCGCTGCCATGAGACTGCAACCTGAAAGCAATGCTTTAAACAACATAAGGCTGCTAAAAGTTCGCTGAGTTTCCGAGTGGCCGATAAGACATCGCGCTGTGCCTGTAACTTCCCAGCAGCAAGGCTGCAGGGGAAGGAAATTCAAGAGACACAAGCTGACAGACAGGAGCAGCATTTTCTTTTTTTTTTTTTTTTCCTTTTCATTTGTTCTCCTACTGTGTGAGTTTGTTTTGGTTTAAAACAAATAGAATCGAACGTCAGCAGCAAAAAACAACACTTCAAAAACCACCTAAATTGACTCCATCTTTTCTTTTTTCAAAATAGCTATTAATACATACTATAAAGTCTGTCTAAACCATAGTGTCACCTTGCAAAATACTTCAAAGCTTAAGGAAAAGGGATGATGGAAACTCTCCAAATTAAAAATCTTATTTAATTATGTGCAATTATACAATTGTTTTCTGGCTCATTTTAAAGCTGTTTATTAATAGGTCAGAATGCTTCTGGTGCAGGTTGTCACCAGGAGAGGAGGCTGGCAATAGCCCGATGCAAAGCTCTTCCAAACTAAACCATTGATGTAACAGCCAAAACACCTCCCCACAGACAGCTAGCTGCCCCCTCGTATCGTAGGTCCACGACAGTTTGTACTCTTTCTAAAAGCGTTTATCCCCACGAAGATCCCACAAGCAAGGGACGAGCTCTTACCATCATTTAGCTGAAGGATTTGGGCACCCTAAGGGCAAAGACAAAGAAGGATTTCGGTGCTGAAGTCCAGACGCTCGGTTCCCAAATAGCCCCCTGCTTATTTAAGCGCACAGGCACTTAGCAACTAGCAGGTTCCCCCATCTTTCAGCTTCCACACAAGCCTTCCTCTTCAATTAGTACTGAAAAATTTAGCATTTCGAATTTTTAATTAGGATCTTCAAAGCAAGCCCCTCGTAGGTGCCGCAGGAAAGACGGGAGCGCATCTAATGAAAGTCAAGAAGTGCCGCGTACGCTGAGGGAAGGAGCTACTGCCCCTCAGTGACAGGGCAAAGAGCAAGTCAGGCTCAGCTCTGTAGCACTTCATATTCACCAAACAGCCACTGGGCAAGAGGGGTTTTGGCTGGACACATGCTCCAGCTAGAAATACACACCTGACTCTTGAAACCTGTCTGATCTTTTCGGGTAGGTTTGATCTACGCTCCACCTACTCTTCTCTGTCTGTGAGGAAAGCAGCCAGCTTTCCCCCCAAAATTTGTATTATACAGTTGTCCTCTTTTTCCCCTTTCCGTCATGCTTTCCCCGCGGAATAACAGGTTACTATTTCATGTAATGCCCTGTAAACAGTAACTCTGCTGGGGACGGCTTAAGGGAAAACATTTCCACGTTTGCAGCATAATGAATCAGAGATTGGCAGATCGGCTTGTCTTTTTTTGAAGTTCCCAGACTAACGTCTATCTGTCTGTCTTTTATTCTCAAATAAAAGCCTTTTCTAAACCTTTTCAAAGACATATCATCACAAGTCCTCCTGCTACAAGTACTCATTTACCCAGCTCTGATCAGCAGGATTGTGAAGTGAGTGTCTCCCATACAGCTTCCGGCGAGGATTAGAAAGAAATCAAATCAAATCTGAGATTTGCTGTTAATTATGAATGTCTAAAAGGAAGTGTGGAAATTGAAGAGAAGGGGAGAGATAGTTCTACAGCTTTTAAATAGGACTGTTATGACCGCAAGACTGGAGGCTCAGAGTCAGGTACACTGTAAAGCAGTTCACAGAAAATTTTCCAATGAGGTAATACATTTTATATCCTACATTTTCAGTTTCTTGAAGAGATGAGCAGAGGAAATAGCTCATTGATGCATCTCAGGAGAAAACCTTTAAAAGGAATGTTAAAATTCAGCACCAAACAGGAGTATCGCTGTATAACCTAAAATATTCCACTTGGGTAGGTTATTTTATTGTCCTTTTAGAAAAATAAAGTTTCTTCTCCCTGCACAGAAGGAATTTAAAGATTCCAAAGGCAACTGCACGAACAATGCTAACTGTGAAATATATTCTTCTTCTTCTATAGCGTTGCAATATAAATTATTAAAGAACTCCATAAAGTTTGCATGGGACCGCTCATTTGGCTGTTGCATTGGGAACACGTGAATATGCATCCTGAATATATACAACAATGCAGAAAATAGCACGGCTCAACCCTATCAGCTGATACGCTTAGCACGTTTTCACTGGCACACGGAGCAAAGGAAAACCTTGGCTCCTAGCAAGGGCTGGACTAAATGCGTTAGTCTCTGAATACCCAGAAGTTTCCTCGGTGTAAGTCCTGCTCTAGGCAGTAGCTTTGCTGGGTCGGTGGCCGGAGCTTTCGGGGTGGGTGATGTGTCAGAGGTGGGTAGTAGATGGAGACTGGGGAGAGCCATGTGAGATCTGCCCCCGGGACGTCTGTAGACACCCTGCCCCAAGGACGCAACCGAAAGCAACGCTGAAAAGTGCTGTTTGGAACGAGGGCTGCGGCTGGCTCCTGGGTATCTAGCAATAGGAGATGTAGGACAGAGGGAATCCAGAAATATAAATCAATTTCTAAACTGGCGTTTTAAACAGCCTTGTGCTTTCTTTCAGTGAAAGTAATAGTTTATTTTTCAAAGCCCAGAAAAGCACACATGGTTGCACACAACTCTGGACTTATTTTTTCCCATTCCTTCCAGAAAAACACATAGCATAATGAAGTTTCCCTATGCAGATACCCTGCAGGACATTTATTGTTAAAGCAATTATGCAATTACACACATTTGTTCATTTACAAAATAAGCATATCTATCCCTTACTCTGGATGCATATGATCATGATAATTGTTCTGCCCTGAGCTCTTGATGCTTCGCAAAGCAGGTTCTCAGAGTCTAATTTAAATATAACAAGTGTGTCACCTCCCGTATATTAAATTTACACTTGACGCTGACTTTTAAGTCAGCCTACTTGGCAGCTTTTTCTGATATAGTTGTATGATTCTCACCTACAGAGATATCTTTTCTTTCCAGAGTAGATCTTATGCAAAGGTCTGCAAGAAAACCTGGAGTTTCTGTCAAAACAGAAGCCAGGGAATTATTTGATTCTTAATTCCATCTGACATTGCAGGCCTCGATTTGAGGCTTGAAATATATTGATTTACAAATAAACCAATAGAGCTATAGAACTGAAACAATGAATATACACTAGGCTGCATCTTTTCTTGGAATACTAAAGATAGCCCAGGGTAATGAATGCATCTGGGATGAACATATTCAGATTAGCAATGCAATAAAAATTGGCATGCAGATACCTCTCAAGTACAAGAATCAAAGCTGGAATAACAGACAGCATGGGTGACAGCAACTGTTTTATGGATTGTGTACGGAGACTGGAAATAGAGCATATTCTTACGGAAAATGTAAGAAATACATGTGGTGTTGTGACAGATTAGCATTTAAAGTAAATGTATAGTAATTATATAAATTAAAGCAAGTTTTCATAGTGACTGCAATTTGTAAAATGTGTGTCAGACTTGAATGTTTTTTAGTACAGTTTGTTAGTAGGATGCTGGAAATATTTTAAATTGAGTTACATTAAAATGAAGGTTTCTTAGTTAAATAACATCTAGCTGAAGGGGCTAGCGATCATGATCAATTGTCAATATGCCACAAATAAAGCAAGATTTATCTGCAGTGTGCATTGAAAGAATTCCGTCTATTATGAATATTCAGGAAACTTAAGAAATCAATGACTGAATTTTTTTTTTTTTTAACACATTAGGCTTAGATACTACACCATTCTACCACTCTCTTTTTCCTTTTCAAGGAAAATAATAATAATAATAAAAAAGTGGAGTTGAATTTTCTGATCATTAGACATACAAGGTACTCTCCCAGTTTGTTTAACACTTTTTCTAACTATTGCATATAGAGGATACAACAGCTGGAATAAAGAAACATTCTGACTGTTCTCACATCTACTAACATTCGCCCTTGTCATATTTTGCACAGTACATTAAGCAAAAATATAACAGGCAGTTATTACCGAGTCTGCTTTCTATTACAGTGAATCTTTGTTAGGCAGGGGCAGGGGAGCAGGGAAAACGAGCAGAGGTGGAAAAAACCAACCAAGACCCTCAAAACAAAACAGAGTAATTACATTGTACCATGTTAGGAGTGGTGATGAGGTTTTCAGAACCACAATGTAGTAGTTACGGAAGACACATTAAATGTAACGTTAAAGCAACACAAAGGAGAGAAACTCTGAGAAACCAAACACAAAACGTTGCTATCAAACCAGCAATCTAATCACAGGAACGGAACAAGAGAGGGGAGGGATTTCATGTGCTAAGATGCATGGTGACTTTGTATTCCTGTAGTAGGGGCACAGTGGAGTATAATAAGGCAGGAGGTGATGTACTTACATCTCCAAGTCCATTTTGAATACATTCTTGTAGTCAACTGTAATATGTTCACTTNTTTGGGGATGATGGAACTTTCATTTTTGCAAATGTGTTGGCCAAAAAACTAAAATTCACTCAGCCTCATTTTACCTACAATTATGCAATTGGCTCTCGTGATATTTAGTGGTTTACTCTTTTAAGTTGATGCCAGTCTGGAAAGTTAAGACAAGGGTCTTATCATCAAGGGTCATTACAGCAATGTGAGTTAGCAGAGAGATTAAAAATCCAGTGAAACGGATTTGAAAAGGCAGGAGTAAAAAACCATATCCCTTCATACAAGAGAGATACGGGATATTGTTAAAGGGCTACTCCCATGTAAGCAGGTGCCAGAAGTACTATCTCACTGCTCAGCAGACCATATAAATATTTTCTTTATTCTTCATGAAGTAACACGATTCTAAGTTGTGTTTTCCAAATTAAGGGTTATTATTCATTTCCAGTAATTAAATCTTACTGCAGGACTTTTGAAAGCTATACCTTCACTGAAAAAAATGCACGCTTAGTTGACATAAGGAAGTAGAAAAGGCAGGCGGAAGCCCACTGAAAACACCAGGAAAATATGGCTTCTTTTGGGCTTAGATCAAGTCTTTGAAATACTAATAGTTTAAGAAAAACTATTCAAAGTTTTAATATACACACACACACATATATCCATATATATTTTTTATATTTGTTGACATGCCCTATCCATATTTCATAGGGGGAAAAAAAAAAAAAGAATATTAAAAATTAGGAATCATGATTGCTTTCAAAGTACACAAGAGATAACAAATCAAATCAATGGCCCTTATCTCAGCAGACTACGGAAATCTCCAGGAACACAAAGAATTTCTTGGCACCTCTTTGCATGAGAAATCTAATATGAATGTTATTCATACTCCCACAAAGGTGAACAATTATAACGCGTTCTTTAGCCATATCTTTCTTGCTGATAAGAGAGTGGCTGGGGAGCCAGAAAAACCCNNNNGTTAGGAGTGGTGATGAGGTTTTCAGAACCACAATGTAGTAGTTACGGAAGACACATTAAATGTAACGTTAAAGCAACACAAAGGAGAGAAACTCTGAGAAACCAAACACAAAACGTTGCTATCAAACCAGCAATCTAATCACAGGAACGGAACAAGAGAGGGGAGGGATTTCATGTGCTAAGATGCATGGTGACTTTGTATTCCTGTAGTAGGGGCACAGTGGAGTATAATAAGGCAGGAGGTTATGTACTTACATCTCCAAGTCCATTTTTAATACCTTCTTGTAGTCAACTGTAATATGTTCACTTTTTTTTTTTTTTCTTCCCTTTTTTTAGTACGGAGCGAGCAACCGTGCCTCCCCGGCAGCAGCGGTGGTAAAGGCTCTGCTGAACCACCTGGTCCTCCCTGGGACGTACCGGGGGACGTGCCATGGACGAGAAGTGGTCTGTGCCTGGCCAGAGGTCCCAGCACAGCCAGCCATGGGCCATTCAACTTCACAACGCACACGCTGGGAGGGGACTGTAACTGCCATCTCTGCAAAGTATTTCTTCCCCTGATCCTTCTCCTTTCTTTTCCTCCTTCTTCTGCCCCCGCCCCGTCCCCCCGTGTCCATCCANTCTTACTGCAGGACTTTTGAAAGCTATACCTTCACTGAAAAAAATGCACGCTTAGTTGACATAAGGAAGTAGAAAAGGCAGGCGGAAGCCCACTGAAAACACCAGGAAAATATGGCTTCTTTTGGGCTTAGATCAAGTCTTTGAAATACTAATAGTTTAAGAAAAACTATTCAAAGTTTTAATATACACACACACACATATATCCATATATATTTTTTATATTTGTTGACATGCCCTATCCATATTTCATAGGGGGAAAAAAAAAAAAAGAATATTAAAAATTAGGAATCATGATTGCTTTCAAAGTACACAAGAGATAACAAATCAAATCAATGGCCCTTATCTCAGCAGACTACGGAAATCTCCAGGAACACAAAGAATTTCTTGGCACCTCTTTGCATGAGAAATCTAATATGAATGTTATTCATACTCCCACAAAGGTGAACAATTATAACGCGTTCTTTAGCCATATCTTTCTTGCTGATAAGAGAGTGGCTGGGGAGCCAGAAAAACCCGTTTCTTTCTAGGTTTAGAACAAAATGTCCAGAAAAGACTGTCCTCCTTCACCACAGAAAATGCTAGCAAATATCAGCAACCTCATACTATAAGTCTATTGTTATTCCACTTAGCAACAATATATAGGCAGTTATACACTTAAACGCATAAGCAAAATTAGTTTCTGATCTCTTCTGTTATAAATAGGGTTTACTGCCAGGAAAAATATAGGCTTAATATTTAATCTGGGTAGAGCAAGATGCAAAAATTACATGCGTGGCTGAAAACATTGGACCATATACACCTTAATCAACTTCACTGGAGAGATCTCTGAGCCAGAGAACAGAGCACACCTATTCTGTGCAATTGTTTTGCTCTTGTCTGGCATTGAAACTTACGTCGGAATTTCTTCTGTGATGGGGATTTTAAAAAATATTTATTTAGCTTTCTACTGCCATTCCTATTAATTTCATGGAGATTAAGTGCTCCTTGGCTAAGCTTATGTTATTTCTTTTTTCTTTTAAAAAACAGTTTGCCTTTAGCCAAACCACAAACAACATTATAGTTAAAATACTTATTTTTGTCTTAAATCATTCTTTTTCCCAAGTTACAACAACAATTAAATATACGTCCCAATTACAGCATACTTAAAACATATTTTAGTAACCAGCCACTCACAGCTCTGAACCCACATTTTATATATTTCTATAAGTAAAGAAAGTACCTTTAGGTTCCTGGAATTCAACGCAGAGATAATTATATCATGCAAACCTGAGGTTGATCATCGCAATGCCGTGATGGAGGCCAAAGGACATCTTCTGTAACTAACACCAAAACCACTTCGGGCTTCAGACACAGGTACCTGAAACTCCGCTCTCCATTAAATGACATCCAGCGTGAATTTTACAGTCTTAGCGAAGTATCATTTCCCTGTTATTACCTGTTTTTATAGTCACGTTTCAGAATTTTCTTCAAATAGAGTCTAAAAGCAGTCACAAAAATGGATAGCAGTGAGAAGATTTAAACATCAGGGCCTACAGGACAAAGACACGCATGGGTTTCACTTCCCTGAATACAACTTTGCCAACGTAGCGAGATCTGTTGCCTAACTCTAAGGAACACGCGTAGATCCCCCGGGTTTCTGAGGAAAAAATGGCAATTAATAAAGGGACAGGGGTTAGTTGTCCCTATCATTTTTTTCAGTCATTTCCATTTTCTTTCTGTTCCATGACCTTTGCCTACGTTGACTTCTGAACAAGGCTTATCAAAGGGACAATCTGATTACAATTGTACCGGAGAAAATTGATAAATACTGTTGAGAAGTGTCACTTTCTGGAAACAAATACTACTACTTCTTTGAGGTCTGTTACATAATAGTCTTCAGTACTATAAATTCATTATTTAGAAGTCAACATAGTTTTTGTTCCCAAGGATAAGCTTTCAGATTTGCTTTAACTGTATTATCAAGGGAAGCTTGAATTACAAACATCAAGAAGTATGGTTTCAATATTTAAAAGATTAGAAAATTCAATTAGACTGGAAACACGGAGTGAATTTCTTATATATATTTTCCTTCTGCTTGGAAAAGTATTCTGAATTAAAAATCTCCCTTCACTGTCAATCCCCACAAGTGAATAAATTTACACGTTTAAGTAAGTGTACTATACAGGATTCTACTAAAGAGAGGAAAATTGCAAGGGGAGCTAAATCCTGGAATTGTGGATGGATGAAAAGAGAAACTGTGTTATTCCCTTCTGCCATCTTTGAGTTACCCTCAGAAAAGATTTTTAAAATATACAGTTGTCTTTCTGTGAGGATATTCAACCTTAAAGCAAAGAGTGGGTGATTATGTATGGGAGAGGCGTACAGAGGGAAGAGCACTGAAGAGAAGACGAGCAATGTGGGAAGAAGGAGCAGATAAGGAAAGGAAGCATGCAGAAAATTAAGCTAAAGAACGCAGAGTGAAATATGAGTCATAGGCTTAAAAAAGACACTGAAAAAATAAAAGATGGGAAATTCTTCTACAACTATTCACACATACTGTATAGGGGGCAGTTCTCCAGCATTTGTGCAAAGTTAAGGCTAGAACTCTCTTTTCCAAGTTGTAGGAAGAATAGGAATTTTCATTTCATTCTTAAAAAATATCAAAAGAAAGGAACAGAAAAGAAAGGAAAGAGAATTTTAAGTTAAGCTGCCATCATAAGAAACTTGTAGATACCAGGTCTATATTTGGTTCAGCTGTACGATTGAGATAAGTCTCTTAATTGCTTTTATAAAGGCTAAGTAAGACTGTACTTGAAGAAAATAATCACGGAGATAATTCTAGATTCTTCAGCAAGATTTTACCAAAGCTTTGCACCCTGCTCCAGGTACCCCGTCTGTGCGCACCCTTCTGAATTGTGGACGGGATCTCACACATCCGGCTAATTTCACGTGACGACAGCAAGCAGTCCCACACTGACAGAGGCTGACACGACTAACACAGAAACAACGTGGAGTTTCTTGTCAGTAACAAAGTAGGTGTTTTTATTTGAAATCAGTGCTTGCTATCGTGCCAGAGAGCCAGCAGCCAGCTCTGAGCACATTTACCGCAGATTCTTTTTAAGTGTCACATCACTAAATCAAAGTCGCTTAGTGGTTGCCAAATGGTAGCTCATTAAGCTGAAGGAATTACTAAGTAGCCTCAGAAAAGAAAATAAGCTCAGAGAGAAGTATATGAATAAGACAGAATCTGCTGTCTTACTTAAATGGAGTGTGGTGTTGCTGCAGTTATTCCATTTGGTCTGTCTTGAACAACGTTTTTGGGTTTAGAGCATTCAAGAAAGCCTGGGATGCTGTTTTCTTACCTACTGCTGATACTTTGACAAGCAAGGGCTTGCAACACCGACAACAAGGTAAGATTTTTTTCATAGAACCAAAAAGTGAAGACTGGCTACCTAAACGTGCTACAGGAAACATGTATCCACATGCAAAAATTGAATTTTCAATAATCAGCTTGCCTAGGGCAGCATTTTAATGTACTGTGACCAAAAGATAAGCAATTTAGGTGCAATATCTAAAACTGCCATATGAATATACTTCCTTTTTATTTATTTTTGAAAACCACAAAAAAAGTGGTCCTAATACTGACCCAGATTAGGAACCCCAGGAAGGCAAAGGACACAGGCAGCGGGAGGGAGTGAGGAATAAATGAATCAGTGGAAGAGCACAACATGCATCTGCTCTCTGCTGGTCTTTCCTTTTCTTGAGCAACCTCGGGGGGGTGGGGCAGGAACTATTTATCTGAGCTATTTTATGGAGTGAACAAGTAGTCGCCATTAAGCAGATTTACAGTTTTGAAAATAATTTTATTGTATGTCTGTGTAGAAATTTCTCTCTTCTAGATAAAGCTGCACTTCAGCTACACGAGGAGCATATAAGGGAATGGCTGTGCAAGAGCCATTTGTTTGGCACATGCTCTGCTTTTAGATTTGCACAAGTGCAACCACATGAGATGGCACGACAGCTATAATTTAAATCAGCTCTTGGCCTAACTCCGTGTTCTGAAACAGCTGCGGTATGCTGTAGTGATGGGCAAACACCACCTGACATTTCAAGCGTTCGGATATAAATCTGGGGTACCGATTCAGTGGGTCTCAGCTTCTCCGGACTAAGCTGAAGAGAGCAGAGTGCAATCACTGGGCTGGTACAGCCTGGGGAAAGCCTGGGCTGCAGAGCGCTGGAAAAGGAGGCAACACGGGAATTCGTGTTTGAGAGCCTGTTTACAGATCATGAGTGCAGTTAAAAAGTTAATTTGCCTTCAGCGTGACTTCTTTCCAGTGCAGCCAGAAGGAACTGCGTGTTCTTGGCTCTCATGTAATTGGCTTTATAATCAGTGGATTTGGAATAAGGTGGCAATTGACCACGTTTAATCACAAGTCTTTTAAAAGAAAGCACTCTTATTAGGCAAGGTCTTGTCTTTAAAGTTGGTCCTCAAGAATGTCGTAATGAAGATCAGATATAATTTGTCCAGTTAGACAACTCTCAGTCTAAATAAACCTGCAAAGAAGATGACCCTAAGGGCAGGCTTTTTAAATTTACTGGTCATAATGAAACTTGGATTTGCAGGAAGACAGCTTGTGTTGGGTTTGCATGGCAAGATTTTGGTAGCTGGGGGGCTACAGGGGTGGCTTTTGTGAGAAGCTGCTAGAAGCTTCCCCTGTGTCTGATAGAGCCAATGCCAGCCGGCTCCAAGACGGACCCACCACTGGCCAAGGCCAAGCCAATCAGTGCCTCTGTGATAACATATTTAAGAAGGGNGAGAGACCCACGCTGGAGCACTTTGTGAAGGACTGAAGCCCGTGGGAAGGACTCATGTTGGAGAACTTCGGGAAGGACTGTCTCCTGTGAGAGGGACTCCATGCTGGAGCAGGGGAATGATGAGAGGAGTCCTCCCCCTGAGGATGAAGAAGTGGCAGAAACACCGTGTGATGAACTGACCATAACCCCCATTCCCCGTCCCCCTGTGCTGCTGGAGGGGAGGAGGTTTGAAGCCGGGAGTGAAGTTGAGCCTGGGAAGATGGGAGGGGTGGGGGGAGGGGTTTTAAGATTTGATTTTATTTCTCATTCCTCTGCTCTGTTCTGCATGGTAATAAATTAGATTAATTTCCTCTCTAAGTTCAGTCTGTTTTGCTTGTGACGATAATAAGTGAGTGATCTCTCCCTGTCCTTATCTCGACCCACAAAGCTTTTCGTTACACTTTTTCTCCCGTCTGGTGAACGAGGGGAGTGATGGAGCAGCTCTGGTGGGCACCTGGCCCCCAGCCAGGGTCAACCCACCAATGGCTCCATCTACAGATGGAGGCAAACGCAGTCACAGCTGCACTGTAGCTCAGGGTGTAGGTTGCAAAGCCAAGTGTCTGCAGGCAGGCTCCCCAGTCCCCGTGAGCTGCTGTCCTACCAGGGATCAGCCGGGACAGGCTTTCCCATGTGCATGCCTGGGGATTTTAGGCTTGGGTATACGTCATGCGATAGCATGTCAGCATGATTTTACGTATCAGATCTGCGCATATCAGAAACAGAACAAGGCAAAGGTTCTGGCTTTATCTAGAACCAAACTATAACCCTAGCCTTACAAAAAGTCTTTCTTTAGTCCTGTTATGGAATGAATCAAAGGTTTTAATCCTATCCATGAACTGACTTTTCATTTCATTCATTTCATCCCTGAATGTATTTCCTTAACATCTGGGATATTGCAGAAACAACCAGTCACACTGGATTCACGAACAGTCAGACCAGCCAAACTCTCACAGGAGCAGACAACAGGCAGAATAACTAATGGGGAGGGGAACAAAATAATTTAAGACACTGGCACTTGCTAGTCTAGAAATGCAGCATGCCGTCATCTCTGCGAGTAACCCACCGCATGTCGATCTGTGGAGTTCAATTCCTATTTAAGCACGTGAAAAGTTCTTTCTAAACGTCTCAGTCATCTGCAAAACCTCTTCACATCTGACTTCCCAGCTGTCTAAAGCTTTCTCTGGGCTTGTAGATTGCTGTCTGTCCAAAGAAGCTCTGATAACTAACCCGGCTGAGCCCCTCCTTTCTGAGAGCTCAGGTACCCTTAGCTGAAAGTAAAATGTGCCTTTCTCACAGGACGCATTTCTTACCTGAGCTTCTCTCCGACACATGCAGATTCTCCGAACATTTCTCCCCGGAAGGTGACATACTGTTGTGTTGTCTGAAACTGTGGATGGAGCAGACTTGGCTGAAGTTAAAACTGGAAGAATTTTGGGTGCGATGTTTGGTTCTCACGTTGACAAATTTGTCTTGGGCTCAGTGGAAATGAACCCTACCTGAGATAACACTTCCAACACATCGTAATTGTTTGTCATTACTTTCTGGCAGAAGTGTCTTCGCCAAAGAAAAGATTTCAAAAGTGTTTTACAATCAATTTTGAAGTGTTCTTCAATTGCACTTTTTCAGGGTGGAAAAAAAAAAAAAAAGGACTTAATAACCTTTCTGATTGTGAAGTCCTTCTGCAGAGAAACAATCGGTTCTGCTCTCCTGACAGCAGGCGCTCTGTGCCGGGGCTGTTACATATGCAAAATTACTGTCCCGTTTTGATTCATTGAGAGTAGAGGTCGAGTCCCTCATTACAGCGTATCCAAACACACGTCAATGGCAACTGCTGAATCGATGACTCAGCAGACTCGGTAATTCCGGATCCACTGTGAGGTGAACTACTTCTAGTAGTGATGTTAGATTTTATATACTGCTTCTACACATGAGGGTAAACATTTTCACAAGGCATTCAAAAAATTATTATATTTACTTTGAAAATGTCCATACCACCTATATATTTGCATTCAAGCAAATTAGTGTAGTAGCAGAAACATTTGCTGAAATAAATGAATTTCCTGTGGAAAGTTACTTACAGAGTGATCATTTAAAATAGTTGTGAATGTCAACACCAGGAAACGGATTCCAACAGCAATGCTTATCCAGTCATGAACAGCATACTCATACACATGGTCAAAAAACCTAGAACATAAATATTCTCAGTGGACACCTTGCAAGTTTGCTACTAATCAATACATTTCTCCAATACTTGAATTTTAAACTGAGAAAATCATAAACCAAGCACGAGCAGCTTTGAACACAAAAAAGACAATGCACACAGAATACTGAAGCACTCACCCATTTTCTCAGAAATAATAGTTTTCTGGTATTCCTGTCCATCAATTTTTAGAGAATCTATTCTGGATACACAAATTAACACCGTTTACACTCTACCCTAATGAACGCCATAGTATTAATATCATATTCTAGATCGCCTGGGCAGCACACAATGAATTTGTACTTACCGGGAAGAGCAGCTGAGCGGCTGTCTTCAGTTTATAATGGTTCGGCATTTTGGCAGCTGGCTGAAACACTGCAGGACCCATCAAAGTGGCCCAACGTTATTGGCTGGTGATAACTTTCTTTTCAGAGATTGATTCTTTTCCATTATATTTCTGGCTGAGTGCAGGTGTACGGAATAACAGCCCGTGGCAGTGAACAGGAAGATGAAACTCAATAAAAACTGGGGATGAGAAAGAAAATTCATTTTTAGTTTGTATTAGCTGTTGCTACTGCGAACACAACGACATGCTTTTATCACATAAGAGCAAGGAAAGTCAACGTGTAATGTTTGCTCTTTAACCCTTTCTCTACTTTATGCAATATGGGAAGTATGATGTTTTCTAATATATCTGTATGTCTTCATGTGTGTGTGAAGTTGTCTGTCTGAAAAGCAAACCAAGAACATTATTTTGCACCACAGGGTACAGATAATTTTGGCAGAGCAGATTTTCTGTAGGCCTGGATATGGATTTGAATTATATTTAAACGCGTTGACCTTCCCGGTCACAGATTTTATGATCTGTATCCACGTGGGAGGCAAGAAAAGAAAAAAAAAAGTAGAAGATACTGTAAATTTAAAGGCTTCCTAAAAATTTCCCCTTCCTTTCTCCCAGTTTTCATAATCAAAGAAAAAACCCAAAGAACAATGTCCCTACCCCCAGTACACTGATAGTGTAGCTGAAATTTGCCCCTCTTATTATTGCGTCAATAGACAATAAATGTAATCTTTTAAAAATCTAAGATAGCATTTGATTTCCTCTCCTGAATGTAATTATAGGATAACCATTTCCATATAGAAGTTATTACAATGAGATTTTTTTAAATTCCCTCTTATAATAGTGTGTTCATGTAGCTATAGTGTACCAATAGCACGTTAATGTCTAGTAGAATAAATGACATTTTTTGTATTTCAATCTGAATTATTATACTCCTACTGCTTCCTTATTCTGCCAAGCAGTTCAATAAGCAAATGTAGCAAAGGTTCTAGGTTCTTGTTCCACAAGACAAAAAAATTTGCTTCAAGTTACTAGTTTTATTCTTTCTTTTTGCACTTGCCTTTTCCACATATTTAAGTCGTAAGCAGTCTTGTCCAAACTTTATTAATTCCTCACAGAAAGGAATAATACTGTATCTAAATTGGGAATAAAACGTCTGTAATATTGTCAGAAGATGCTCTCCTGAGTAAAGATTTCTTTTGCTCTATTTTACCAAGAATTTCAGCAGAAGAAATTAGTGCACAGAAAAGTTCGGTTTTTAATTACAAAGAGCAATGAAAAATCATGAAAATTATAAATCTCAACATTTCTGTGACTTTTACTTTTAACCTTAGTAACGATATTTTCATTCTGAGGATATATGTAGTGAATCAAACTAAGCACCAATGTTGGAAATCAGCTACATAACACCACTATGGGAGGGTGCGAAAACCAGCAAGCCACTGAAACCAGTTACAGCATACCCATAACACAGAGAGAGTAAATAAGTAACGGTGCATTGCAAAAAACACATTGTCATTTGGCTTTAGCTTCATAAGCAAACAGTGTTATAACAACATAGAGCTGTTGCGTGCCCGTATGCGTGTACGGACAGAGATGCACATGGAACGGGCTTTGGGCAGCCTGGTCTGGTGGAGGGTGTCCCTGCCCATGGCACGGCGTTGGAACTAGATGGGCTCTAAGGCTTCTTCCAACTCAGGTTTTTCTATAACTTTATGATTTTATTCATTTTTTTTTTGACAATGCTTTAAATGCTTTTTTTTTTCTTTTTTCCTACCTATAGTCACATTTAGACACTTTTGACTGTGCAACCAGGCTGAATAATGACATAGAACTACCTAAACATGCTGGGAGCACTACGCTTCATTTTGAGCTTCAATTTGCACCTCAATCATATCATTATGTTCAGCAGCATCACACAGTGTATGAAACTTTCCATGTTTAATATTGTGAATGTCATTTAGAAATAAGAGGTAAGGAAGGAGAGTTCAGTAAAAAAAATAAAGAATTGAAAAAACAATAAAAAACCTCACTTTAAAAAAATAAACAAGCTACCTTCATCTATTAAATGCTATTATATTTACAGTTGACACAAGGGTATAGAAAAAAAGAGACAAAAAATGACTCCCATGGCATATGGCGACAATGAAGATGAACTTCTGCCTGTGAAAACTCACTGTTATGGATCTGGATCACTTGGCCTCAAAGTCATAGGGAAGGTGAGGGGATTGATGTGAGATGCTGAATTAGGTAGCAGAGGCACTGTGTGAGGACAAATAGGTCTCATGATGCACCAGCAGGATTTCTGTCTGTAGCAGATCTCCTCTCAAGGGAGGGATTCAAACCCCTGGCTCTAACGACCATCCTACAACGGTGCAGATTTCCACCAGGTCCTGTGTAGCAGCTGCCAGTAACCATACAGGTATCTCAGATACCCTGCAGCATCTACAGTGGTGCTAGACACCTATATACAGGCAGAATATATATACGCTGCCTGTGATAATAGTAGTCTCCTCCACAGAGCAATTCATGCACCAAGATGATCCTAAACATTTACTGATGATCTGGAAGACAAAATTAAAAGGTTACTGAAGACGACCTGCAGATAACATAAGGCTTCACGGACTTACTACTGAGACACCAGTAAGCACTGACAAGGTAGACAAATACACAGATCAGACAGTCTTTGGGGACAATCATTTAGTTTAACACAAAATATCAGCAATACATACGTACTAGATGGGAGACTATTTTGAAAGCAGGGTGAAAGAATTTGGGAGTCATAGGAAATAATAAGCAGAAGGCACTGATTTTGCAGCCAACAATATCATACTTGGATCATAAACTTTGGTATCTTTTACATCCGGATAAGTTATGTTACTCCTTTAGATATCGTGCATGAGTGGTTCTGTTCTCCCATGTTTACCAGACCTCCTTTCCAGGTGAGTCTGAAACCTCTCCCCCACCTCCTGGAGACATTACTTCTCACTGGTTACATCCTCCACAGCTACCTGTGTCAGGACAAATTTAAGCCGTAGGCAACAAAGAGTGCCAAGAAGTTTGAGCTGTCACAAATATTTTCATAACGATAAGACTGTTTCATTTGCCAAGAACAACCTGCTCTTTGCCCTCAGAATATTTCTTAGAAATGGCACCGAAATAAGGTCAACCTAGGCTTGGGGCCAATGGTGGGGGAAAAACAGCCTTTGACTAGATTAACTTTTACTGTCTGGCTCCTTTCTCTGAAATTGCCCAAATTAAACCCCAGGATCCAAACACATCAGTGTTTGTAGGTTTCAAGATCAATGTCAGGATATCACAAATGTTTTCTTACTACATAGAAACTTGTTTGCATCCGAGCTGTTCCTAAAGCTCTATGCAGATTCTCCTCTCGTTTCTCGTAAATCACCTCCATGAATATGAAATAGGCTGTAGGATTAGAAAGGCATTTCATCAAACTCCTCAGGCTGGAACAGAAGCTCCACTTGTCTGTAAGGTGTAAGGAATAAGCACGCTAATGAACTGGATTTTGCCAATATTTTGTTTGTTAATAGAACCAAACACTGTTCGTCTGTATTTCTATTGAAATACTTAACAAAGCAATATTGAATGTAAAATTTGGATGGCTAACAAATTTGCTGAATATAATTAACTGCTTCCAGAACATAAACAATGCACAAAACCTATGTAGAAGAACCTCTGAGAAATTTTATGACTTACCATTATTATTAGTATTAGTAATTTGAGATTCTTCAGACCTCACCGAGTGAGCTCCATGCCCAGCCACCCCCTGAGGCTGGAAACAGGGATGATTTCCTTCCCTGCAACGGGAACGGTCAGCTGAGCGCTGCTCAAACACCCACGCTTTTTTGTGAGCACAATCTGAACCATTTTCTCATTGACACAGCCACTCTCATTCTGAAACAAGTCCAGGGAAACACATCTGAGATGCCTTATTGCATTGATCGTTGTATTTTTGGTGGCACACAGACACAGCTGATGGCGGTGTTGTGACGTGGAGGTCTGCTCTGCCTGACGGCACAAGCAGCATTCTCCCGTCTTGACCTGGGACCACATCTCGCTGTGGTGAGCTGCCATTGACAGGTCTTCAGGATGCAAAAGGGCTGATGCCAGCAGACAGGCACTGAACAACTATCGAGTGCTCCTTCTGGTGCGCGGTTCGGGCTGGGAAGACCAAAAGGCAGCTGGTGTGGGGACAGCAACAGCTCTTGCAGAGGGGACGCAGAGTGGCTTTGGATCCGTGAAACCAAGAGGCTGACCAAATCACTATTGCATTACTGTACATTTCTTCAAAGAGTTTGTGAGAATCCTTGCAGTACTGGAGCTACTGGCCACTCTCCTGGCTGACTCCCCAGCACCAGGGGCTGCCGGAACCGCAAATGTCTCAGTTGTACGGGGCAGGCGTGATGCTGAACGGGTCTCTACGGCCGTCCGTTCCTGTGCGGCCACACTCCCTCGCTCCTGATGCCAAGAGGACGTGCCATAACTATGCAGGAACGTTCTCCAGAGCAGATCGTAGCCTTGGTCTCTGACAGGTTACGATACAGGGAACTCATCAACAGGGAATAAAGTAGAAATGAAATTGAACCATTCATAATCTAGTGAGATAGTAATATAAATATAGAAAGTAAAAAGTAGGATATTAAAGACAAATTAAACACCCTAAGGTCTCCAAGTACATGCCATCTCTGTGTGTACCTGTATGTGTGTACATGGATATATCCCAATACTGATCCAGAAGATTTGTGGGACTCAATCCAAATGAAACAAGGAATTAGTGATGTGGAAGCACAGACTAAATAGAAAAAACATTACAGGAAATTTCAAAAGGGTAACCCACTTCTCTGGGGAAAGACTTGACAAATTCAGGAACAGATCACACTACAATAAAATGTGACTACAAGAAATCCTCTGCAGACTGGTTGGGCACTTACACTGAGCAGCTCTTAATTTTAAGAAATTCTCTGTAGATAGGTGCGCTCCCACACCTAGTAATTCTTGGAAAAAAATGAAAATAACAGTATCAGAAGATGAAATTAAAAAATTTACACATATCACAGAAAGAGAACAACGTACGTCTCTGCAGAGCCATCCCCTGAGCAATATTCCTCATGTGATTGTTCTCCATGTCCTGAGCTTTAGAGAACACTGTGAACAACATCTACCCTTTTTCTGAGAAACTGGAAGTCCACGTTATAAAACACAGATGACATTTTCTTCACTACATCCCCAGACCTGGCAGGTACATCCTGCCGGGCACAGGGAGGTGCCAGGATGGGCAGGAGGCTGTTTGCTCCTGCGGACTCCTGACAGCAACCGCGTCCCCTCGACTTCAGAAAGCCTCTCCTACGCAGGACGTTTCTGAAAGGCATTCCTTCGTGGAAGGCGATACAGCCATGCTGAAACCTCCCTCCACCGCTCTCGCGGGACAGCGGCACCTCTGCAGGGGTCAGCTTGCTCCTCCCTCCCCGCTTCAGGTCCCTTCCAGAAAGTTGCAGCATCAGCTGGCAGCAGTGATACCAAAGGGTTGCTAAAGGAAATCCCCAAACTGCAAAGTCAACTCTTGATATCAACTCATCGACTAAGCTGAGATAATACTTCCATCTCTTTATGTTTAGTATTTGCCATAGCGTATTTTCAACTCGTTCAGCTCTCTCAGCCATCTCTTGTTCACATCTGACAACTATTATCAGAACTGGTTAATAATTCACAGGAAAAGTTGGGTCAGCCTTTCCTTTGAATAAGTACAAGTAATGTTTAACAAGTCTTTGACAGCTGTGGGAAATGCTTAGCTTTCCTAATAATTTTAAAGTCTGAATATTATTTTTTAAACTATTTCTTTAGAGGAAGTCAAGACTGTTTCCCCTGGTGTTTTCTCCTATAACTGGGGTGGTATTTTCAAAGCTCTCAAGTGGAGTTTCAAGGGAAAAACTTTTTATGACTCCTTTGATAACTGCATGTTTCATAAGAAGAAACCAGTGTTTTATTCAAGGACAGGAGGAGTAAAAGCTCTCAAGAGGCTACAGAAAAGGTGGAATACCTTACCTTCCCCCAACACATTTGAGAAATTCGGATGCTACAGTCACTGTTGTGTTTTCCATGTGTATAAGCAAGTAGGTTTATGACGAAATCAGAGAAGAGCTACATATCCTTTCTCTCTACTCTCCTTAGGTCTCCAACATAAAGTAACCAATGCTGTGGCTCATTATGTACAATGTTTTGAGCTGTCTTTTTACCACAATAGTGGTATATGTATAATCTGAGCACAATTACTACACAGAAATACATCCTTTTTCCTAGAGTACTATACATGCTTTTTTAAAAATATTTTTGAAGTATTTTCGTACAGTCTTATTACTAGCAGAGCTATATTAGTTCTCTCTCCTGTAATTTCATACTGAATTCGTATTTTAGCTATACAGGTAAGTGAAAAACATTTGCATTCTTTTTAAAAAAAAGGAAGATGAGCAAATCTAATAATAACAAAAGAACTGCATAGCAATACACAGTATATATGCTAGAAAGCCTAGGAATAATATGAAAAAAGTCTCTTGACACTCTGTACGCTTTGGCATCATGCAGGAGTCACTAAGGCTCTACTCTACACACACTTGCTATTGGCCACGTAGGAATAATGCTACAGGACTGATGGATCCAGATGGAATAAGGTTTTGGTAAGTGGGATGCCTTTACACAAGTCCATTTTTTGTTCATTTAGTATAGCAGTTACTCAAAGTTTTGTTCATAACATAAGGTGAATTTGCTCCAATGAACAGAATAGGTAAAACATACCGTAATGCACATTCATGAAATACTTTCATGATGTATGTATGACCTTTGTGGGAAATATATACATCTAAAGGTAGAAGCTATAAATAGAGAGAAGTAAATTAAATTTTTTAATACATTAGAAAGCTGCTTCAGTTTTCTTCCACATGCAATTTTTAAAATTTACCATTGTCAAACTGCAGTCTGAAAGGATTCCTTGCCTTTTAGGCAGTTCCCAAATCACGTCAATTACAACCTTTTGGAAACACACAGTAGTAGGGTCTGGGTTTTCCTTTTACTAACCTCCTCCAAAAACAA
>VXBL01010255.1:1373232-1423956 GCA_013400195.1 Aramus guarauna
AAAAAAAAAAAAAAAGAGAGTTCCTCATCTAGTGAATAATTAGACACATTTTGAAGCTCTGAGGAGCTCTGCATGCTATTTTCCTACTGCTTGAAAATGAAAGCTACAATCAGAGCACTTAAAAAACCTTGAGTGCCAAAGTCTTCCTTAGACATAAAGTCTAAAACATACTGCGGCAAGAGCCTGCTAATCTGCCTGCAACTTCACATTATCTTCTTACTGTTATTTTCAATAAGTGAAAGTCACGGCGCAGGCTCCATAAAAATCTGATTTATGCAAGTTTAATAAGCCTCATTGCAAGTTGTTTCTCAGATTTTCATGGTCTGGTTATCTTGGGGAGCATGTAGGAAAGAAAACAAAAACTCTCTCAAACCCCGCGTTCTTGCGGCAGCACAGAAAACAAAGGCAAAACAGTAATTTCCTCTACCGTGCTGTAGAGAGAAGTCGACGCTTTGCTCGGCACGATGCTGTGAAAGCTTACATGGTGGGAAACACTTCTTTGTCATATAGAAGCTTGGTGTTGTATTAAGAGATAAGCTTTTAATTAAATTGGGCTTCCTGAGAAGCTGCTAAAGACTATCTCACTGCTATCCTGCTGACGGGGCCATCAGTTGCAGCACTGACAGCACCGATAGCTCAGAGCCATGAAGTATTTTCCATTTCCCCAGTATGCATTTCACAATCAAAACATGAACTCAGCTATGCTACACTTAAACCTATCATGCAATTCCTGAATGAGACCATACAATTCATGTCAAAAAAATCAGTAAAGCTGTACAGCTAAAGTCAGCAGTCGGAGTGCGTGCAAGTCAGAAGGGTGGAATTAGACAATGCGGTTGTTTCGGGTCAACAGCTTTTTACCTCGCTCGTCGTTTAGTTGCTGAATGGAAAACGGGAACGTGCAAGTTAGGAGCTAGTGACTGATACTGAAAAAGGAGCGTAAAGATCACGGTTAGACGGCAGAAAAGCTTGACGTTGCTTGGGAAGCTGCACTACTGTAAATATCGGGAAGCCTTGAGATTGGAAATCAATGACTGGCGCGGTGCAGATCTAAACCTGTGAGAAAACGGATACCAGATACCCAAACAGAAAACAGCTCCACTGAACCTCTCAGACTGGAGTTTGTAGTTCTCTTCTTTGTGTTTCTAATTGTTCTTTTGTTCTCTGAGTATTTTTGGAGTAATTATCCTGCAGCAGCTGAGCATCTCAAGTTTATATGTATTACCTAAAATATTTTGTCAATGTGCCTTCTTTATTGATATAAAACTATGGGAAATTACATTAAGTGTAGTTAGGAACCATAATAATGCTCATCTAATGTGCAGTATAAGCTGTTTTCCTTCTCAAAGCCTACACACTTCCTTTGTTTCCCTTTGTTTGCTGGTTACTTATTTGTTGCTTCTGGTTTTATTTTAGATTAAAATTTCTTTAGAGAACAGACATCGCTGTCTGTGTTTGGTTTTACTCTAACAAAATCAGCGGAACAAAATAAAAAGTTATGTAAATGTGAGGAGTGAAAGTTTTTTGTGCTTATTGTCTCTTTCTTCTAAAAGACATTCTTGACTTTTTAAATACCCAACTCTAGTACTGGCAGACTGAGAAACACATTATTTTCAAGGTGCAAATGGCCCCTACTCCACAAAGGAGCCCAGAGCTCCCCACTGTGCCATACGAAGGTGGCTGTCTCCAACCTATTATTTTATATTTCTGGATTAATTTCATATTGTTCGCTCCATCTGTACTGCCTCCTTCCATGGCTGGTGCACAGAAAATGTATTGCCTCTGGTTTTTCTGGTTTTACTCATAATGTTTTAATGCCACTATAGCCTTATTCAATTTGCTCCTTAAATAATCTTCGTAAGACCTGACTGTTGTTCCCCGTTAGAAAAATTGATATTGTCATACAAATTAGTGTATGACTCACTGTGAAAAACGACAGTCTATTGACCACGTAGATTTCCAGGCCTTCTTAGATAATAGATGGTTTAGATCTCTTCTCACTCCTTTGGCTTTAGGGAACGTGGTTGTCATGACACAAGTTGACTTCATAGCAAATGATCTGAAAAAAGCCAGAGAAAAGTAGTAATATTTCCAATATTACACAGAAAACATTCATATCGTAGTGCTGAGGTCGCCCAAGTCCAGGCCAATGACTTAATTTCGTGTTCATTCCTCATCACTAGAAGGTGGCTTAGAAAAGAAATACAGTAAAGAAAATACAAAAGTCTTTGGAAATCAAAATAATTGGTATAAAGATGTTATAACTATAACTTCACTTTCAACCTTTTGCAAAGATCCGTGTCAAAAACATATTCTTCTTTTTGAAGATAATGTGATCACTGAATATACAATCTTTGGTGGTTTTCTTACCTGAAATATTTATGAGCTGTAAGTGCTGCATACATGAAGACTGCAAATCATGCTTATACATACTGCATCTTTGTTAGGATTTTTTGTACAAATCAGATGCCATTTTCCTCACTTCTAAACTGAATTCAAAACCAAGCAGTCAGCTTGAGGAAGAACAATACAAGAACAATAGGAGCTATGGAAAATACAATGATGATGTCACCACACCGTCTCCAGGCAACTGCCATACATGATGCTTTTTTTAACAGCTTTGCCACATTCCAATGAGTGTATTGTAATTACTGCCATCAGTACCACAACTGCACTGAAAACAGAGCCAAATACAATTTTTATGGGAGTTATTTCTCCAAAGGTGGGAGGAGTTTCATGGCTTTAGCCTTTCATTTCTTAAGATCATATTCTATCACTGGGATGAATGTGAGAAAACTATTTTTCAAAATGAAGTTTAAAAATCACATGAAGTGCTTGGATTTGGGCATGAAATCAAGAGACTGATACTAGAGAAGTATGCTTTTAAAAATATGGACCTTTATCTAATGTTTCATATGCCTTTAAAAGCAAATGACATTCCTATGGATTTCTCAAAAATAACAAACAGCGCTTCAGGCTTACTAGCAGGGGTTTATTTGATTTTCAAAAGAGAAACATTCAGGTTTTAGCAACACGCAAGTGCTCAAGTGTTCAGTATTTTGAGATTCAGAAAAAGAAAGTGGTTTTAAGCACCTGGTTTAGGATTTCGCTAGCCCACGTAGGCAATCTCTGTACTACAGAAGGAACATAAATAGGCTCTGCTAGTAAGTACAAACTCAACAATAGCTTATTAGAACACATGGCGTATTCAACAGTGCACTTTTAATTTATCTACCCTTTTGCTGAAACATGAAATGGTAGAAAGTAAGCATCTTTTTATTCTACTGTCATTAAGCAAAGCAAGACACCAGTTGCCTTATCAACCAATAATTTACTATTGTTACATTTCTATTAGTCTTAAGCAAGTAAGATATAAGAAATACCTTATTTCTCTTCTTTGAAAGAGAAGTTATTTGTGCGCTTGCAATAAGTGTTAATGAATAATTTAGAAGTACATGATATGTGCATTCATTTCAGGACTTTTTAAAAATGGTAGTCCATGAGTAGTCTCATACGGGAATCATATCCATTACAGATATTTGTCTGTTTGTCCCCTGCCCAGACTTTAACAAGCCATCACTGTCATGGGCTTCCTGAAATACAGAATATAGAAACTGATTAAATGAAAAGACAAACCTGAGTCAGTAAGTGTATAGCATGTGGTCATTTCCATCCCTTTTTTCCGGTTCTCAGACTGTAAGAAAAACCTAAGGACAGTATTTGCTTTTTCATAAAGTAATTTGATTCCATCTTGGTTGTAGCACATTTCTATAATTTTTCATAGCCTGTACATCACAACCATTCTTCTATTAAAACAATACAAAATGTTTTCCAAATAGACTTAAGGCTTTAACTTTTATCGTATTCTTCTTTATTTCCAAACATAATTTTATTTCACAGTACATTACTTTCTATTACACACTTTTGTACTTTATCATTAATACCCTTTCATTATTTCAATAAACGAAACTAAATGTAGTGTTGGCTGTTTGGCTCCATGCTTCAGTAATCTCACCATGCGTCAGACAGCTGTAGGACAATCAAATAAACGACTGCAACACACCATTGTTTTAATTATATTTATTGATTCAAGGGTCTTTAAATCCTTGGCTTTTTCTTGAACAATAATGTATTTATGTCTATAAATTGATTAATGGATTGCCATCTTTATCATGCAATAACCAAATCTACAGCTGATTAAGTAATGTGTTTCTTGTACAAATTAGCTAAATTATACATGCCAAACACATCACATTCCCCATTTAACAGAAGCAGCCGCTTGCCAGGAAATCTTTTTATCATTAGCTCTTCTCAAGTGTGATACAGCTTTTAATGAAAGAGCAGGACACTTCAAAGAGGCAACATTGCAAAATGCAGCTGGGCATCTTACACGGGCATTGTGTCGCAATACATGGGATGCCCTTCAGATGTTGTGCAGCGTACATTGCGTTACACCACGCTGGTTAGTGAAGAAGTTTATATTTCCTTTATGTTATACTGAATTCATCATCTCTCAACACAATTTGAAATAATGAAAATTTGATTTACAGTGTATTAAAAATACATGCATGCTCAGAGCCAGCTTGTAATTAATTCCTTCACTTGGCCTGACTAATTTCAGCTCATAAGAGTAACTTCTCACCAGTGTGAGCGGATGTGAGAAAAACGATCTTCTTGCCACAAGAGCAGCTCATTTTAAGAGCTCAAGAAAACTTGCTCTGCCCTCAAGAAAGCAGAGCATGCCATGCTTCCAAGCACCTACAGGATCCCTTTCTGCTTTGCAAGTGAATTCTGCTCATCAGTGGTCTCAGCTCCAACCCACCGATCTCTGTAGATGGTAACCTGTCTGCCTGTACCATGTCTCACCTACCTCTTGGAGAAGCAGAGGCACACAATTGTTTTCTTCTTCATCATGAGGAAATGAATAAAGTGTTTACAGAGGCCACCCAAGGACAGAGAGTGGATGATGAGGTTCCTGGGGTCATCATCATCTTCAAGGCAGCACTTTAAAAATCAAAATTTCCAGGCTGTTGATGACACTTTGTAGGTTTTTAAAGCAACCTTTTGTCAGTCTTGAGTAAACTCTGGTGGGACACCGATTGAAACTTTAAGACTTATGTCTCCAAAACAATGTACTTCTGTCTATAAATCAGTGGATTCCCAGTTTTGTCATGTAATGATTTTATCCATAACCAGTTACTGCACATGTTTCTTGTGCTGATCAACCCAATAGCCCATACCTCAGAGGTGTTTGCTGACCAGCACAGCATGGCATACACCAAAACGTCTACTACATATCCCATAAGGGATATATATATATATATATAAACATGTCTCAGGTTGACTCATGATTGATATGCTATGCATACATTATTATATACATTTTGTAGAAATGAATAAATACACATCTATGGCTTGTTTATATTTAGCTACAAGCTGCAACAATAGTGGTATGGATCTGCATTGTTCCTGAGGGCACACTTTGAAACATTTTCTCTCAAGATGATGTAAGAATATTTCATTATTATTTAGAAGACCCTACACATGTTTCTTAGCCCGTGTCATTGTGCATAATAGAAGCAGTTGTGGCTGGAGGGCACTTGGCCGATTCCACTGGTATAACTCGAAAGGAGCTTAAAGAGCATGCTAAATTTCATAACGGGATTTTGCATTAGGCATAGCTCAGAGACACAGACATATCCGAAGGTTTTGGGTTGGGTTTTTTTTTTAATTATAAAATATTTCTGATAGTTCCACTAGAAATCTGGCCAGGGAAAGAGACCATAAAAATCTTTACATTTACTGTTCACAAAATAAAGAGGACACCAGATATTTTAGGAAGCAAACATGAAGAATGGTGTTACTGACTGACATAGTTGTGCAGAAGGAACAAACAGAAAAGGCCGGTAGGGTTGAAGAAGAGAGCAGACTGCTCACATCCTAGCAAAAAAAGCACCCATTATGTGATGCACTTAAAGGAACAGCTCAAAGGTAGCTTTGAAAGTGTAGCCCAATCTAAAAATAGGGCCAAGTATTGTACGTTAATCAGCAAAAACCCTCAGTTGTTCCAGCTTGGCAGCTCCTAAGGTTTTAATCTGTTACGGCAGAGGCACACCTGTGGCAGGTAAGTGTTTCTGCAGAACGCAGAGTGAAACACTTGCATTTACCAAAGAACATACAGTAACTCTCTTTAGCCAATTTTCATTGTCTATGTCATCCTGTTCATATCTCATACACCTCATACTCATTGGCATGGGAAGCAGGATTTTTGGGAACCTGCCTTGAAGTTTTTAGAATTGTGTCATCCAGAGTTAGCAGGTACCCTGCACATTCCTATAATTTCACCTATAGTATTAGCCAGCTCTAATGCTAATATGCCAGTAGCATTGGAAGTGGAAATATTCAGTAAATTATAGGTTGATTCAGTTGTACTGAAATTACTTTTGACCACAGTAAACAAACCAAACATCAAAAGAATTTTCATAAGGACGTTCTTTTGGAAAATGTGAATGAAAAGGGAAATTAGGACTATGGCTATAAAAAGAATAGTAGAGTCCCGTCCCTGAAAATAAAGGGCCTGTTCACAAGCTGGATACTCTTTCAGATTAGTAGTCATACTATAGAGGGAGAAAGCGTTATCTGCAGAAAGCCTGGGAGTATTTTTGATAAGGCTGTTAGTGAGGCTGCATCTCTCACTCGTACGGGAGCAGCGATGTATGAGGAGCTCCGCTGAGCAAGGCAGCAGGTTGAAGTAAACTGCGCGCCCAGGAAACACTTCTGCCTTAACCTGTACTGCTGTGCGCGTTAGCATTGGAGCAGGTTAGAATTTGCAGTTGTCGCGGGCTGTTGTGTTTGCGTAACAAGAAGGGCTCCCAAATAACACTTCATTGGCATATAGGAAGAAAATACGACGCAATTCTTACCTGCAGTCTGTAGTTCTGACTACGGCACAAAGACCCAACTCGGCACTTACTCCTGCAGCTGTACAGTTTGCCAAATGCGCCACAGTTCATTCTTACAGGCTGCAAAGTTTTAGCATTTTAGAAAGTTGAAGTGAATTTGAAGTTAAATAACTGTAAACTGACTTTAGGCAGCGAGCAGGCTTGGCTAGTTAAGTCAGGCAAAAGCGCAGGATGCTAACTGGAGCGTTTTCTTCATTCACAAAACCTAACTACTTGAGCAGCTCCCTCTTGCGATGACAAAAAAGCCAGGGATGGGACAATTGCCAATACCTAACGTCTAGAAAGAGCGTTTAGGAGAGTATAAATGTTCCTTTGAAAAATAATTGTTTCAAAACCTAGATTTCATAACACTTGAAAGATGTCTATACCTGAGACATCGTTGTTTCCGTAAGCCCTGCCTAAAAGTGCTGAATTTCAGAGAAAGGGGCGACTGTTTTCCAAAGTCAATTCAAGACAAAGTTTAATATATAGATATGATTTCCAGGTTTCACTCTCAGATGTTCTCTTTGAAGTCTTTCTCTATCTGCTCTTTAAGCCCAAAGATACTGATCGGGATGCGCAAAGCAATAATTAAGCAATTAGGGAACGCAGTTAGTCCAGCAATGGGCAATACTCAATGAATGACAGGAGAAAAGATAAAACGAAAAATCGGTCTCTGTGTGTCTAAGGTCATTGCATTCCCACTGTTCCTTAGATGTTTTATAACACAACATGAAAAGGAAAGAATAGTCGTTAATGATACTTAATTGACTGTTCAGTACATACATCAAGTGCTTTTTCTCATTTTCTAGCTAAATTTTCACTGGATTTTTTGAATTATTGAATCACATAGAAACCGCTTCTTTTTCATTTCTTACTATTAAACTTGTAGACTTTGATGTATTTGTCTATGAAACTGCTTCACTGGGGTTTTTGGGAGGGATGGAAGTGGGAGGTGTCCTGCTTTTTTAAAGTCCACAACTAATAGCCAAATCAATATTTTTCAGAGAAACTACATGAAAACTGGAAGTATAATTGCAATGCAATTTTATACAGACAGCAAATTAAATAAACTTACCAGTGATTCCAGCTGTTGATCTTAAGACACGTATATTTAACAGTTGATTGTGGGTAAGAGGCTCCTGGAAGATTCCAATTAGTTTCTTACGTTATTCTTCTTAAGGACTATGCACCATTATGATATCTGGGAAAAGAAGAATATAATAGTAATCCTATAGAAAGATCTTTTTTTCACAATCAAACAGCAAGAAGTAGTAAAATACACAGCTGATGTATTTTCACCTATATTCAACACAAAGGCACGCAGCCGTACTGGCAGTAAGTTCATTGCAGCAACATGTAAACTTCTTAAATTCTTCTGTCTCTGTGCACGATTCATATAAACTAATTTGTAATGGACAAAAAGCTCAAGTCCTACAGCTGTGTTCTTTCACATTTGTTTTAAAAGGCAATAATTCACATTTATTCAAATATTTCCTGACTTTCTCTCTAGAAATATTCCAGGTGCCACATACATCCCCCTCATGACCACATTTCTACTTGTCTTTGTAGAGCGCGCTACGGTTTAGTAAGTGAAGGAGATGGAACAAAGCGATGCAAAGGCACTCAGATACCACCTCCCACAAGCAGACCAAAGCCCAGCTGGTTCCTGAACACCAACAACCCCTCCCGGTTGTACTGCTGAGCATGACGTCATCTGGTATGGAATATCCCTAACTTCATTGCAGTCAGACCCAGTGCAGCAATGCGTCTGAAGAACGTGGCCCATTGTATTTGTCTTCCCTAAAACTATTACACCTACTTTATGTTCTATTCTAAATAGCACAATGTATTCTGAAGGGCTTCTTTTTTCCTCTCCCTACAGCCTCACTATAAACTCAAAAATACGAATTGTATTTATGCATCAACACAGCATGAAAAAGGCTCTTGAAAAGTTACGAGCCAACGCTCAATTGGTGACTGTGGGTTTTACACTGCACTCCAAAGAACAATTACTAGATTTCTCCCATCCAGTCCAGGGGGAAAAAAAAACAACCCAAAAACCAAACACCAAACTTTCCAGCGCTCCTAAACATTTGATCTAATGTTCTTCCTACTAGAAACAAAACAAAGTTAGCAGCAACAGTATCTTTTTGCATTATATAGGGTGACATACAGAATATTAAAATACTTTCTGCCGTTGAAGCAGCCGAGGCTGGTACACTTTGTTTTTAATTAGACATACTATAACATTCTGCTTCTTGTAGGATTAAATAATCTTTACCATAACCTACTCCTGAATGTAAACTAAATACAAATATGTTCCCTGCTAGGCACTAAAACAGCGTGGGTTTTTCAGAATACTTTTCCAAGGGGATACAAAGGTCCTTTATGTAAGGATGGGCAGAGAAAAGCAGATAACGTTGGACCCGGAATTCCCAAAGCAGCAATACGCACCCTAAGAGGGGGGGCCGCCCCACGGGGCGTGAGCTCTCGGGGCACGCGTCCTGGACCAGCACAGGGAGCGAGCGTGCCAAGCGCTTCTGATGTCTGCGGGATGGGAACGGTCTGACTGACCAGAGTCCTGTCAATGCTCACAGCATCTTTACTTTTGATACCAGAAATACTGCCGACATCTTTCTTTTACATTTCATTTGTTAAATTAAGTCTATAGTTTGGAAGACAGATGGTGTTTACTGCCTTTTTTTTTTTTTTCAGAAATACTTTATGTTCAGACTGTACTTCACTTATTCAATTTGAAAGGCAGATGCCAGATAAAGAGAAATATCACATTTAGTTTCCCATGCGATCAGTACAATTATATAGAAACATTTAAATTAAATAGCTTGGCAAACATAGGCATCATCTACCTATTGTACTTAGCCAGTTTAAACCCTACAGCAGTAGTAGTATCCAGCAATCCCATCATGTCATGTCTCTAGTAAAAAGGAAGGAAAATGATGAGAGTAGCCTAATGTGATACCCCAGCCTGCTCTCCCTAGTTCTTCTCATTCTGTCTTTGAATGGGATAGCTTTGTTTTGACTGATTCTTTCAGAGATTTTAGCGTTTCTGCATCTTCTTTGAAACAAGAGTGAATTCAGCCCAACAATAAAACAGACACAGAAAAGAAAAGGTCGCATCGCAAGGCACATAGATTTAATTTAGATTTTAATTTAGATAAGATACTGATTATTTTCCCAGACACCAGCCTTCATGTTCCTCAATCAGGAGCAAAATGCAAGAACAATTATAGAGGTCCTAAACAAACAAATTCCACAGATTTCCAGAGAGGTCTTACAAACTTCTCAGTGTTGTTATTCTCTCTTTCATGGCATCGTTGTTAAAAACGACCCTGCTGACAAGGAAATGTGCTATGAATGAACAGAAGGATCTCTGCTTTGTCACATGTAAGAGGTGCCCTCCAGGCACTCCAGATCATAGAGGGGTATGGTGTAGGAACCACTACTTCTCAGTAATAATGACAACAAAAATATAAAATACTCATCATAACCAAAATATGAAATATTCATCATATCTTGCACTTCCTCAATAGTTTACAAGAATTTTTGCTTGGAGCATGCTGCCAGTTAGTTAAACTCTTGGGACAGTTCACAGATTCTAGTCATTAATTCTCACAGTTACCAAAATCCCAACTTATCTGTCTTGTTGCAAGAGAGAGAAAACTACTCCACTTTTGTAGCACAAAGGGCTATTGATAGTAAAGCTTCCCTAGTTTCCCCTCTAGAAGAGCTAGTCCCCAATACATAGCCAGAGGAGAAGGTGAACAGATAAGGTCTCCTCCTCCCCAGATGTACCGGTGGCCTTAGAGCACTTTTGCACAGAGCTATTGACCTGAGGGGTCCCAGGAACAGCACAAAGCAAATACTGCAATACAGACACAGGTGTGCCACATCCCTTCCCTCAGTAAGGTAAGAAACAGAAGGAGCTAGGTTAATTCATAAAAAGCTCAAGCACTATGCTGTTACTTTGGCATCCTTTCCCAATCCCAGCCGCCCCAAACCCTGGGAAAGTCCTTTATCCTCCCAGAAGGCTGGTTACCATTTCAGTAACCTCCAGCGGCTGCGTGTTGGTTACCCAATATCTTAAGAGGTCTTGTTGTTCCTCCTGTACCCTCCATGCCCGCACCTGCCGGCTGGAATCCATCACCTGCCCCAGAGCCCAGCAGTCCTTTTAAACTACTTCACCCCCTGAAGGGGTTTAAAGAAACCATGAGGGGAATAACTGGAAACCAGTACGTGCTACTCTTAGTAACAATGCAAAGACGCATCCCTGAATAACCCAGGGTACAGAATCGAGAACAGGAGCCGCCTTTACCTCTCGGACTCCACTGTAAACAATGTACCAAAGAGGCGAGAAGAAGACAACACCACGGTCCTCACCCAAGCTCTCGCTACCCAAGGAGGCCATAACATTGTTTTACATTGCATCAAGGCTGAACGTGCTGTTTGTACTTCCAGAGAGCCTCTGCTGCCTTTGTAGCCGTTGCCTCAGATGAGGCAATGAACTAAAATCCACATCCAACAGCTGAGCAAGGTAAATACTTTTATAAACTGCTTACAGAGATTTCAAGAACATTCATTGTTTGTCTGGGAATGATTCTTTTTCCCCCCGCAAACTGACTCACCACATACAGGATTTTTTCATGTTTGTGTATACAACTGCAGACAAGATATTTCTGGGTCAACAGCATTGCACGAGTCTTAGGTGAATAAATATTGCCACTGCATGACTGATACTTAATGAATTTTTTTAAGGCTGGGCTTGGCTTCTTTATTAATTGACTACAGTATCATCATTTGAAAAGCTAAACCACATCACAAGAAGTTAACAGTATTTTTAAATTGATTCTAATAATCTGAGGCTCATTACGTAGCATGGCTTCTAAGCCATTCCATGAAGGCACCTAGAAAACAGGGGATGGCAAAACCCAGAGCACACTGAAAACTGCTTTTGGGTCCAGTACAGACATAAACATTGGCCTCAAAATACAAAACTGAGCAAAAGGAATTTGAATTTGTGATTTGGAATAACTTAACTGAATACATTGCTGTACTGATACCGCTGGTGCAATCACAAGAGCTTCCTTCGTTGCAGGGAGAAGTAAAATCTTTACTGAAGTGATTGGTAGAGGTGAAAACGATGGAATTTTAGCACAAGCATTTCTTAAATCTGAAGTAGAAGCCCTAAAACAAATATAAGGTTGAGAACAAAACTAAGTTAATTATGTGAAACAATTAAGTAAATCGAAGTATGCTGCCACATCTTGACATCTCATACTTAGTTGTTATTTTTGGTAAGCATGATACAAATGCTGTAGCTTAGACATTTTAAATTAACATCTGAACCCATTTATATTTATTAATCTCAACTGTTTCTACTTTTAATTGGTTTTTGAATAAGATATCATTTTAAAATTTGTTTTATGACACTCACTGCAGAAAATTAACAAAACTGTAATTTGTGAGTGACAATAATTACTAAAGTTATATAAGATTATGAAGGGACAGACATTTAGCTGCATGATACTACCCACATAATTTTTTGAAAGCCAACATTGGAATATGCAGAATAGGCTTATGATTTTTTCCAAACATGAAAAAGAAAGATTTTTCTTGGTGAAAAAAAATATTTTGATGATTGAACTCTGTAAAATGCAAACTGATAGAGGGAGTTAACTGAAATGACAGCTGCTTATGCAGCATCTGAGGCACTTTCTGTTTGGTTACTGATAGCTGACATTTCAAGTTAAGCAATCAATAGCTTAGATTTCCCTCCATTCTTTGGGGAAATACCCGAACTTTCACATTTCACAAACATGAAGCCTTCTGTACATTAATCAGAGCCTGCAGCTTCACTGGTGTGAGCAGTGGCTTGTATGTGAATGGGGCAGGTCTCTGGCTCCCCCTTACCCTTTCCCAAATACAGGAAAAGAACCATAAACAATGCCCGAAATTGGATGGGTTTAAACTTAAGCCTTGGCAAATGTCCCGAACCATTGTATTTAAGATAGATGAATAAAGAACTGATCAAGACTGTTTTTTTTTTTATTTTCCCCTAGAAATAGGCATAGATATAGTCACACATTAAAATAAATAATAAATAAATAACAGCCTTGTATAACAAGTAAGCCACTTACTTGAATTTGGGCTTCATTTAATAGTTTATGCTATTTGCAAAACACAAGTGTATACATAAAAATGTATAGCCGTTATAAAGAAACTGAGTGTTTCTAATTAGGACTTGAAGAGGAAGAAGGAAATATATATTTCAAGATACATATACACATGTATTGAAATACTACATGCACATATTGAAATACTACTGTAGCAGACCAGGTAGATAACAGTACAAGAAGAAAGTTTCTGCTCCCTTACATTTGTCTTTTATGTTATTGAATATTTCACTGTTGGCTGGTTTCTGGATTGACAGCTATAGACAAAGAATTGTAAGCATACTTGGCACGAGGTCTTAAGAAAGTCTTATCCTGAAAATATGAAACTAAATCTAAAATATTAGGTAGATCACAGTGTAATTCTTTCCAATTAAAAGTGCTAAATCTCACTTAAACATTTTATCTTCTGGAATAATCAAGTCACTTCATAAATGATTGAAGCCATGTGAAGGAAATACAGATGTAAAAAGCTTACTACGGTGTTGGAGGCACATTGTTCGTTGCAAGGTCAACATTATTCTGAGCTCTTTCGGTTCCTGTTGAGGTCAGAGGGAACTGAAGTACCTCAGGGGATTAAGGATGAAGTACCTTGGCCCAGTTCTGAGTGGACCCGAGATATGAAGTTGAGATCCTGGTTGTTTGTGCCTGGATCTGAACTTTTTTCTGTTTACAGCATCTGACTTTCATGCCTCCCACAGTGGCTGCCACATAGAAAGGCTAAACCATGACATTTGGATGAGATCAGAAACTGCCCTGAAGGTGGGCAGCAGTGCAGAGCTGGTGTGTCACTCTGAGGCCATCTCCTGTTTTAGGTGACTTGGGACTGTGAAAACAATCCCTGCTGAGAGGAGTAAAAAAGGGCGAGATAGAGATGTACAAAACAGCTGACCCACAAAATCCCACCTGAGTAGTATAAAAATGAGTCAATGGGGGGGCTTGCAGTGCCAAACTGAAAACGTGGTTTCATCTGCACATACAGCACCACATGCATGGCTCCTGGAGGTGGCATCTGAACCAGCCCAACACCAGAGAAACTGCAGCCATCTAAAAGGAGCGTGGAAACGAGTAATGCCACGAGTCTCAGCCCCAGCTACAGCCGCTGTTACAACACTGCGGTAAGATTTCCCCAAGAGCTAGTCTTGGAGGCTCCTTTCCAAAGAGACCTTGAATCTCCATTGTACCATAGAAACAATGCTCCAGAAATGAAACTAAAAAAAATATTCCTAACACCCCCACCACGCTCCTGACAGAGACTGTGATTCTTGCTGGGAATTATCCAAACTGCCTGTACCATGTTAAAAGGAAAGGAGCACCAAGATCACCCCACTCAGCTAACAGCGCGATTCAGTGAATTGGCATGCACAGAACAACTTCAGCAAGAAAATCTAACTCTTCCAGCGATGCCTGCTTCAAACCTAAAGTGTAACTCAGAGAAACAAATTCAAGCAAATACCTCTTCTGGAAATTCAGCTTCAGCATCCCCCAGTCAGTGTGCTGCAGTTACCCATCTCATTCGCAGGCTCTGCAGACTCCCACTCATCCCCGGGAAGCATGGGCACACAGACAAGGTTGTGAATATCACTCATGATGAGTGCCCTTCGCTGAGGCACTCCTTAATCCTAGGAGTTTTCCCTCTTTTTGATAAAATAATTTAATACTAGCGTATACGGGGGGGAGGGATGGGTTGGTGGGTGTACGGATCACAAACCAACAACCTGGGTTTTTTTTCCTCCAGTTTTTGTCTTTGGGAAATACTGCTTTGAGTTAAGAAATCTTTGTTGTTCTTCCTAAGCTAAAGATTTAATGGCATATATTTCAGAAAAGGTGACTGAAAGAACAAAAATGAAAGATCAGCAATCCTATTCACTGTTCACTTTACACCACTCTCAGCTGAAGAAAGTTATTATCACCCCGGTAATATGTGAGATTAGTGTTAGGAAACATTTTGGGGTTGTAACCTCAATTCAGCTAGACCGAAGTTTTTTAAAGCAGAGAGTGTATTTTCAAAGAATTTGTGGGAAGCAAGTTCATTCTATAAAATGAAAATGAACCCTCACATTTCCATTAAGTTAGAGGTAATATACATCACATTTCTATCAGGTTTTAACTTTCTTTTGTAAGTAAGTAAATATCTTCAGCCTATGGGTTTATATAAAGCAATGTTTGCTCATAAAGGGTAGGTGTTTACCTTATCCTACTTATGAAGTGAAGTAGAAAAAAATTGCCCTGAAGACGTCTCTGAAGCTCCTCATGATGTCTAGCCTGGGGTTTTGCAATCTGTTCTCCTGTTTAATATTTCAGTAAATATCACTTTGTTTCACCTAAAGCAAGACAAATTCCAGTCTCCACTGCAATTGATGGTTGCCAGGGGGTGCGTACAAAACATCAGGTGTGAGAGAGAGCTAAATCATGAGCCTATGGAATTAATGTCAACATCTAACTTCTTAGCAGATGGAAAATGCTGCAATAAGGCTACATAGACTGTCTCCTCCCTTAAAGGTTCAGTCTGTTAATGGGATGATATGCTACTCAAGTACTTCCAGATCAAGTATGTACAGCTATAACCATGTCATCTTCACCGTTAGTCTCCTCCATTTCATGCCCAATGTTTCGTGATGCATTTCTGCAGCGCACAAACCCCTTCTGACCAGCTACACATTTCTGAGACGGCACACTAGAAAGTACTGTCATAAATATTACCCTAATTTAACACCACCAAAAGCTGTGACAAACTGTAAGAGCTTTATTGATTTCAATGCTAATCTACACAAGCACAGGGTCTAGCATATTGACTTCTGTGATGACCAAGTAGTTCTAATTTCTCCCAGGAGCACTCTAATTTCTAGGACCTGCTCTGTTGGAACTGATCTTCTTAATTCTGATCAATGCCCTGTGATATTTTTAGTTCCCGACTCACTTCTTCAATATCTCCTACCATATGCACACCAGTGATAACTTAAGACTGATTTCTAGGAATAGGCATGTATATATATCTCAGATACATTTTTTCTAAAACCAGTTCCAACAAGTGAAATTTGATCAATGTGTGTTCATGAAAGCTACATACTATAATTGGGACAAACTTTCAAATACAAGACAGAATTCTCACATTTTTAATTTAAGGGGGATAAACTTTTCTGAGTCTCTCCAACATTCGAAGCAGATCAGCTATGACATTTTCTTTTATTTTATTATTACAAAATGTACTGTCAACCAGAGACTTCTGATCAGAGTGGTATCAGTCTTTGTCCAAATCTTGAAGAGTTTGGACCGAGAGTTTTCTTCCAGAGAAATTTTTAATTGACCTCTTATTCTTTAACAATTTTATAGTTACCATTTATAAATAGACATACAGTTAAGAGGACAGGCTCTGCTTGTTTCTGGAGGCTTCATTAATATTCACAAGACTTTTTTTCCTTAGTCTGTCAGCAGCCTGGGATCTTTAAGTCTGGCTATCTCTGCACTAAGTTGTTCAAAGTCAGTCGTTCTCACGTAGAAATAACTCCCAGCAAAGCAGGAAGTTCTTCCACCAGTTGCACTCAATCTTGTTATGGGAGAAGGGAACATACCATTAGCATGGAACCAAGAATCTGCTGTTTGCCCAACTCATGTTTTAGCAGCCTAACTAAAATACAACAAGGAGTAATTATTAGACCAGTTACAATACTATCAACACCTCACATCCTAATTGATAAAGAAAAACCTCATTAATGACTATGTAAATTGTTATACGAGAAAACCTACTAACAGCTACCACTTTTGCCTTGTGTCACACTCGCCCTCCAGATGCCCTCCTGGCCTCAAGGTTGATGCCATCAGCCTTCCTCCAGGAAGCCATGGGTAGGAGGGTTCCAGCAAACTGCCACCATCCTGAGGGATTCTCCAGACTGGTGCAGCGTTGTGGTGGGTCCCTGCCTCCTCGCTCGCAGGATTGCATTTGTGTGTTTCCTCCTCCCAGTGCCCAGGGGAGGTCTGCAACCTACACTAGCATCTTTCCAGCCCCTGGGCACCCAACTGGCTGCTGCTTCCCGAGGGGCAGCCTGCAGGGATCAGGGTCCCCCCACACACACAGCACTGCTGGAGAGGACACGGTGACGTACCATGTCAAGACCCTGCCTTTGTTTAATGCAAAGCCTGTGACTTTTTGCTAGCAACGGCAACAAATCTTATTTGCTGGGTGACACTATTCACTACAAAAGTCTCCTTTATTCACTTTATTGGTCCACATTTGTTTGTTTAATTTGGTTTCCTTGATACTCTACTTTCTTGCAAACCAGCTGTGCTGTATCTGCTCTGTATTTTGTTCACCATTACCAGTTGCATTACCACCCTGAATCTCACCATCTACCTAGGTCTTCATGGACAACTGAAAACATTTAAACCAAATAACCATGGACCTTCAGAGACCCTCCAGTAACTGGGCAATGATAGCTTTCTTTGACACGCCAAAGCAGGAGAAGGGGGCGGGAAGGCATGCTTGTCCAGAGGGACAGCGTGGGCGAGATGCTGGGTACCAGCGCGGACTGGACAAGGGACAGCAGAGCTATTTATTCCTCTGCCAGGCTTAGTTCTCTTCATTTCCACCCTACTGCAAGTGTATACGTTTACCCTGGGATGAATAAATTATCTGACTCGCAGTATATTACAATTGAAAGGGGAGTATCTAATTGCTGGAAAGCAGATGGCCTTACCCTTTGGAGTATGCCTGACAAGAACAAAAAAAATTACTGGCCCTCAGCCATATTCCCATAGGCTGCAATCTTGTCAGATTCCATCAGCCAGGGAAATTTGGATACGATGACTGGTCAGTAATGGAATTTTTCAAGGCCAAAAAAATCCCACAACACCCACTTTTTATTTTTTTGTACCAGTTTAGCCACCACTGCACATCATGAAAGGAAGGAAAAATTTGCACCCTGCCAGTCTTTCTTGCTTATGATACCAGTTTATCCACAACTGTGCTTATTATCACTATTACTTCAACCTTTTCTTTATTTGTTGCAAATATTTTAATTCTATTATTTTTATTGATAAGGAAATTAATTGGCAATATAACAAACCAACAGAGCTTGTTAATGAGAAACTGGGCTAAAGATAAAGCGTCAAAATACGCAAAGTGTTCTAGTAGGTTTATCAGGGTTATATTGATACATTAACTTCTTTGAAAACCAGCATCTCCAAACATTCTAAGCAGCTGTAGAATATGCTAGTCTTTTCATAGTTATGTTAAATCTTGGCAATGACATTGTATAGTATATCAAATGGTCAAATATTACAGAGGTGAATGATGGCAAATCAAATAATTGAATTTGTAATGGGGAACATAAATGGCTCAAAGTTATAACCACAAAAAATTGTTGAAACAGAAAAAGCTGACATAATCTTTTTACAAGAAATTCACTTAAGAGAACAAGATGCTATCAGCATAGGAACACCTTGGGTAGGAGGGAGTCAGCAAAAGAGCTTTGCACAAAACAAGAGAGTTCTTTCATAATACTTGGTAATTTATATAACATCTGACATAAAGGAGATTTCCTGACTGTTAAATGTATACAGAAAGACCGGTCCAGTTTTAGTTAACATGTACAGACCTAATTCAAATAAAGCCTCTTTTGCAGTACAGGCTACTATTTAACAGCACGACAAGTGTTCCCGTAGAACACACAGTTTACGTCCGACCTTCCTGGTCAGTCTACATACAAGTCCGCACGCAATCCCAAGCACCGCTCTAGGCTGGGTGGGGAATGGATCGAGAGCAGCCCCAAGGAAAAGGACTTGGGGTATTGGTGGATGAAAGACTCAATATGAGCCGGCAGTGTGCGCCTGCAGCCCAGAAAGCCAACCGTGTCCTGGGCTGTATCAAAAGAAGTGTGAGCAGCAGGTCAAGGGAGGGGATTCTGCCCCTCTGCTCTTGTGAGACCCCACCTGGAGTACTGCCTCCAGCTCTGGGGGCCTCACTACAAGACAGACATTGAGCTGCTGGAAAGAGTCCAGAGGAGGGCCACAAAGCTGATCAGAGGGCTGGAGCACCTCTCCTATGAGGACACTCAGAGAGAGTTGGGGTTGTTCAGCCTGGAGAAGAGGAGACTCCAGGGAGATCTAATTGCAGCCTCCCAGTACCTGAAGGGGTACTGGAAAGCAACTGTTTATCAAGGACTGTAGCGATAGGACAAGGGGTAATGGGTTTAACTGAAGGACAGTAGATTTAGATTAGATGTTAGAAAGAAATTCTTCCCTGTGAGGGTGGTGAGGCACTGGCACAGGTTGCCCAGAGAGGTTGTGGATGCCCCATCCCTGGCAGTGTTCAAGGCCAGGTTGGATGGGGCTTTGGGCGGGCTGGTGTAGCGGAGGGTGTCCCTGCCCATGGCAGGGGGGTTGGAACTAGGTGATCTTTGAGGTCCTTTCCAACCCAAACCATTCTGTGATTCTAATATGAGAGAGTCTAAAACAATGGGAAATATAATATATTCTTTGAATGAGTTTCTGGCAAAGTTCTCTTCTCTGAAAGAAGAGGAAAGTGCACCAATATGCAGTCAACTCAATTTTTTATTTTTTGTTTGGTTGGCGTTAAATCTCAGAAATTGATTAATCCCTACGTTTAAGAGCTTTATGCCCCACTCGGCAAGCTCTTGCCATCTGTGACTTTGAGCTTTGCTCCCTGCTTCCTTCGCAGTCCCCGGCATACCTCCATCAAGTCCCTGACTTTGGTGAAAGCATCCCTTTCCCCACAAAGTACAGGAGATGTCAGCACAGCTGAAGGCTCTGTTACCCAGCACACCTTGTCCCTTTCTCTCTGTTGCACAGGTAATTCAGGGATACTATCAGTTTGGAATATTAGTGCAGCATTAGTGGTCCACAAGCTTCTCCCAGTGCACAGGGTATGATTAAGGGCATGGAAGAGGGGGAGAGACAGAAATCCTTGCCAGTGTTCTTCAAACGAAGGAGTTGTTAATGCTCCTGACTCCTTGAAATTAATCTGACAGGGAGGACTGGAAATAGCCCAGACAGATCTGTCCTCGTGCAGGCTCGGGAAGCACAGGAGCACACGGCAGCCTGCGCTGTCAAACACAGCTTATTTAAACAGGACCGCTCGTGTGAAGCAACGCTCCTTCAAACTAATAATCCTGCTGAAGTGAAATATTCCCCTCTCGGGAAAAAGTATTCTACATTAATAGCAGCAGCAAAACGAAGCCCAGAATCATTCCAGAAGGTACATTATCTCCAGCATAATCTCTGTGACATTTCAGCCCTGGTTAAGAAGTCTCCAGAGAGGTGTTCAGAGATTCCCCTGGTCACAGACCGAGGGTGCAGCTCTGCTGGGGACAACCCAGCCCCAGAGCCAAAACCTCCCCACGAGGGCTGTGAGCTCCTGCCTTTGCCTCTGGCACGTCCCCTGCCCTGCGCCAGCTTGTCTTGGTGCCCGTGCTGGGCAGAAAGCCGGCCAACACCGTGATAACAAGGAGCAACTCATTTTGCACTAATTTAGTGTTCTGAAACGGGGCATGCCTGCGCAGCCTGAGGTGCAGGTCCTGGGAAGGTGTCAGAAAACTGCAAGACAAAGAGGGGAAAACAAAACCAAACAAATAAAAAGTAGGGGGAAAAAAAAAGGGTTTGGCCCAGCATCTGCTTTCACATATAACGCTGTATTTTTCCCTGAAGTATAGTCACATACTACATACGGAAATTATGTAGAAAATCTGCAAAGTGAATAATATGTTATACTACGGTGGGCATAATACCACAAATTTTTTGGGAAGCAACGGTCAATAAATATGCATAATTTTCCATTTAACACTTTTAAGGTGTCCTTGGTCATCAGACTAATAGAATTAACATTTTTATATGCTCCTCCTTGCTACATTTAAAGGATTTTTTTTTTTGTCTCTTCCTATTTGAAACATGTTAGTACATACAGAGAATAGAAAGAATTATACATTTCTAGAGTAAGCTGTCCTTTCCTTATTCTCTGAAGTCAACTCACCTAAACAACTTTGCACAAATCCTGCTGAGAGGAAGTTCTCTAGTCCTGGTATTAGCTGATAGCTTTTGCTAAGTAATATTAGATTGCAGTATGGTGTCCTGATAATATGTCAGAAATGATGACATTAATGGGCCACAATGCCCTTCAAATTCATTTTATAAATATTTTTAATAGCACTGAGGCAATTCTGCTGAGCCTTGGCTAATAAAATATTTCATTATTTCAGGATGTTACTGGTATTTTATTAGCTGGCCGAGTAAGCAACTTCAGTTTTAAAAAATGTTGATCAGGAGCACTTTCAGCTAGTATTATCTTTTCATGTCCATCCAACACGGTGACTGCTCTTTAAAGAGTAAAGGACCTGCCAGAGCCTTTTTAAGCATGGCATCGCAAATACCAGCAAGTGCTACCCCCACATTTTAAGCATCCTTAGGGGGCTGAGTCAGCAGCTCATGGTACAAAATCCATCTTCCTTGCTTTCCTGAACATATTTTCTTGGGTCTCTTTTCCCTCACCTTGCACATTGGGAGTGGTGCCAGATGCCCCTCTGAACACTTGAATTAGGTGATCTGTGCTCCTCTACAACTTGTGAACCCTTGCCAGACAAAATACCAACACCAAGACAGTAGTTGCATCTTTGGGCACAAAGCGATGAAATTCAGAGGAAGAATCAAGATTTAAGAGCTGTTTTTATTTTGTTTTAAGCAAGGTGCATGCTTTTAGCTTAGTTAAAAGGACTTCAGATACTCAAAATTAATTTGAGTGGATGCATAGTGTTATTTCTACCCTTGGAGCCAAGTATTTGACATCCACCCAAGTTCACACTGAACAACCATTTACATACAAGTATGCAATCAGTGCAAACTCTGGAGGAGAAAACTCAAGGCATAGGTTTGCCTCCTCTATAAATTCTGTGCAGGGAAGATTTATCACAGCCTTGCCCACAAGGAGATGTCACTGCGCTCAAACACATCTACCGACGTGAATGCAACCATGCAGGTTGTCAGTCTGGCATGCCATCCCCTGATTTCAGGGTTGTGTTTTAACTCCTCATGGATGCTGACAGAGGCTCCTAATAAGCTGTTTATGCTGAGCACAAAAATATTATTTGGGAGGAAAATTACAGCCTGTAAATTCCAGCTAGGCTTCAGACAAATAACTAACATTCCAGAAAATCAAGTTTTACTTTGAGTAATGATTAGTTATGTTTGCTAATATTGTGGTTGCAAATCATCATAGCATTTCAATCATTCACACTCATATAATAGCTACTGCAGATTAAAAAGTTCTTTTTTTTAATTCTAAGAATTGCAAGATGGTAAATATTATTAAAATGTATTTATAAATACTCATTTAAATAAAAGCAATACATCCACTGGAATTTCTAAACTGTTATGTTCATTTCCTATGAGTAGTCAGGTTAGCAAAATTTGTATTGTGATAAACTCAAAGAAATCACATCATGTGAATATCCATATTAAAAAATACTATAAAAGTAATCAATCTTTAGTGTCCTTTGTGGATTTAAGAGTCATCCTACTCAGGAAAGGTGATAGTACCATGGCTTTTTGCAGGGTGAAAATGTAACAAATGGTTCCTGAGAAGCTAATAAATGAAATGCATTCTTAAACTTTAAATGAAGGAGGTTTTCATTACAAAGTGGAATTCTTGTGCAGGAACGGTTGTCTGAACATTATCACACCTTTACCCAAAGCTTCTTTAAATTTGCTGCCTATTCCAGGAGGGATCTTATCAATGTGCACAAATAACTGAAGGGAGGGTATACCAAAGCCAGAGCCAGGCTCCTTTCAGCAACAGAATGAGGCAATGGGCACAAGCTGAAACACAGGGGGTTCCTTTTGAACATAAGGAGACTTGTTTTTCTTTTTTTTTTTTTTTTTTTTTTTTTTTTTTTTGCTGTGAGGGTGACCGAGCACTGGCACAGGTTGCCCAGAGAGGTTGTGGAGTCTCCATCCTTGGAGATATTCATGGCCTTGGGAAATCTGTTCTGGGTGGCTCTACCTGAGCAGGAAGGGGGACCAAATGACCTCCAGATGTCCTTTCTCAACCTCAACCCTTCTGTCATTCATTGCAACTGTGTTGCTTAAGGATGCACAGGGAGTAAGACAAAAAGTAAGTTGCTTCTCCTCTGGGTCTAAATGTGCACTATGAGGTCAACTTTCAAAAGGCTACTCTTTCCATCTGAGAGTTAGCATCACTACACATACCCATATGCCAACTCCTGTCACCATTCTGGCCTTTGCTTAGCACGTACGGAGTGGGGAGCTAACTTTGTGCCAGGTGAGCAGCTGGCACAGATCTGCTTTTGGTTAAGTACTTCCTGACTTGTGCACTGAAAAGGTCATTGTGCTGGTGTGAATCACAACCATGCTCCACTATGCTCCTGAATCAACATAACTTTCCACATTTCTGTATCACTTCACCAATATGAGATTCATACTTAAATGGTATAATAAATCTACACCTAATAGCCTTGCAATTACAGAAGGGAGAAATGTTCTTCTAACACTGAAATATTATTATTACCATCTTCACAGCTTTCTAGGCATATGTAAACTCTACTCACTAGTAAAATTCAGTACCTTCCTAGCATGAGATGAACAGCTGCTCCACATATACGACTCTCTTAGAAAACAGAACTAAAGAACAACATACACAATCATGACTCCTAAGGTAACATAAGACTGTAAGCCTCTACAGTTAACTGGACTTGTCCAGGACACAAAAAGATATACGTCCAAGGCTTCAATCCAGCTAATTGACTCAACCAACAGATTCTTGCAGAAGTCCATCATAACAATGGATGCTCAGTACAGGAGATTTCAGCATCAGAGGTTCAAGCAGCAGAACACAAACATATTGTTGCCCCAAAGGTTTTAATGAACAACGTCTACAGAACAAAGTAGTAGTTTAAATTTGAATTTAGAAGCATACTAGAAAGGCTGATTTCTCAGTCTTTAAAAATGGAAGCATAATAAGGCATGTTCCTGCCAGCAAAACCTTAGTATCAAAGAAGAAAGATATGGCCATTATTAGTTTCAGTAGTGAGCCATGAAAAATGAAAGGTTCAGTGAAATATTCCTAGGTCAAAGCTGTACATTTACTTTCTGAGGACAAAGCACGATGTTGAAATCCTGTGCGTCAGTTGATCATTCAGAGGAAAGGATTTAATAGATGAACTCTGACCCAGTGCCACACCTTTCAGAAAATGACTATTGACCTTGTTTCACTGTAATTTCATTTCATCACCAACGCTAGCCATGCCATTTAGTAACCCTGATAACATAAAGTCTTACAATGATACAGCATTTTTAAGCATACACTAATACCAGAGACCAAACACATTTATTTTAATAAATGAATAAAAGCATTCAATAAAGTTATTTTAACTCATTTGGTGAAATATAAAACTTTTGGCCAAGGTGCTGGTAGTTGTATAAAATGGGAAATGAGTTACCTAAATCCATATGTAGAGTATTCTAAACTAGCAGCCTTTGGTTTTACCTATGCTTAAGCTCATTGTGCACTTACAGTGCCCATCACCTCAGAAAATCTTGTCACATTTTTGTGCTTAATTTCCATTACTATCTCTGGAGAAAATAAGACTAAAAACCAGCTTTGAATATTATAAAATATGAGACAAATAAACAAGAAATATTACATTGTTGCACACATAATTCACTGCTTATTTTAATTGTTTCATATTCCTCCTCCCTTCATAAACTAAACAAAGATGCTAAAAATCTCTAAAATGAGTTTATTAAAGTTAAATAGGGTAGTTTTACAGATAAAATGATTAAAAAAATGCACAAGCAGTAAAGACCTTGCAAGTCTGCTACACCAATTTAACAAAGAAAAATTTGCATCAAGGAATAAGGTGCCGAAGAAAATTCTTTACAAAAACTTAGGGTATCCCGTTAGAATAAAACATTAGCTTTATAAAAAACCTTCTTACATATTAAATAATAAAACACCATATCCACCCCTTTACACATACCCTGCAATTACAACGAAGGGCAACTTACCCTGGTGAATTGAAGTAACCTCCTTCCTCTCCCAGAAAGCTCAGGAACAAGGGGTACCTCTACCTTTGCCAGGAGCAAGCCTCACATGTGTTGAGAAACTCTTGCTACACAGAGTTTTCAAGTCATGGGTTGGGGCTCAGCAGAGAGGGAGAGTCACCAGGGCCCCTGGTAGGGTAGCAAGCGGGTCCCTGGGGCAGCTGAGGGGACATTGCTGGGGGTCCAAGCCAGAAGAGCAAAAGGAGCTCAGCTAGGAGCGAGCAGGCATTAAAAGAGTGGGGACAGCTGATGCTTGTTCTTGGTAATCAGCTCCAGCAAGCTGGACTGAATCACTGCCAGCCCAGCTTTGTTAAGAGCATGTCAACAGGAATGACTGCAAGGAAACAACTCTTTGGATTTAGCATGAAATCTTATTCTGGTTTTCCTTTTTCTTTTTTTTTTTTTTTTTTTTTTTTTTTTTTTTTTTGTGTGTTTTTTTTTTTTTTTTCTTTTTACGTTAAGGTGATGCAAATAAGCACTTCATGAAATTTAGTTTTGAAAAACACTTAACTCCCACTGAAATCAGTGGTAATAAAGACCTGACTCTTACTCTGCCTTGGCATTTTGTTTGAACTCCAGGTGCAAAAATACCTTCAAAAATCTGGTCCTAAATGAATAAATATAATCTTCCATTTTAACTATATGCCATTCTACTTCTGTAAAAGCTACTCTAGAGCAGACTTTCTCTTCCCTGAGGAGCTCAAGCCTTCTGGATTCCCCAAACATGGAGAACACAAAAGTCCTTCTGAGCCCTGTGCAGCTTAAATCCCCACCGAAACTCTCCATACAACCCTAGCCTGCACAACAATCAAGCAAGAGGAAGGAAGAATGGTTGTGTGTTTGAGGTGTTTGGGAAGGAAGATAAACAAAAGGAACTCTCAAAATATGCATTTGTGTCCTTACAGTGGGATACCTCACCTCAGGAGAAGACAATTATTCTGGAGACAGAACCCAATTTCACCTTATTCTTGAGCAACTTACTTTATGCTCTGTCAGAGCAGGCATGTGGTGGAGATGGGACCAAGACTGGCCACAGAGCTATCTGCTGCCCCTCTCTCCTGCTTCATGTGGCAGAGTCCTGTGAGTCTGCCATCTATCTCTAGATATCTCTCTCAGATTGCTCTGCATATCATATTTCTTTGCTCTCCTTGTCCCTAAACTAGTTATATTCTTTTATAATTGAGTATCTTTTCTTTTGTCAGCTTGCTAGGTTTACTGAACCAGTCATAACATTTCATATCATCTAGGAAAGCTGCTCGATTCAGACTCTCCTACCACATCATGTTTAAGGTTATTTGGAAGGAAGGTCTTGTTTCACATTCGCTTTACTTCCCATTAAGCAAAACCATGGGTAGAGAGTTATAAGTAAATTATCTTCCCTTTCAGTTGACAATGAATTGGGGAAAAAAAAACACAACAAAACCCAACAAACCCAAACCAACAATAAAATCCCTAAATCTTAATAAAATTATGTAACCCCTTAACTACTAGGATATGGCCTTAGGTACAAGAATATAGTTTGGGTTGTCATTTGATATGCATTAAAACAGAATATGCCTAAATATGTGTTCTGGAGTCTTGGGTATTTGTTCTTAGATTACTTTGTGATCGGCTCGGTATTTTTGATGCAAATGAGTTTGCACCAACATTTACCCTTTCCAGCCTTAAACAAAACAGCAGGACTCATGAGAACAGAAACAAAAACTTTGCAAATATTAAAGGAATAAAGCATCTGGCAGAGACTTTTAACATGCTTGAGAAGAACATATCCCACTGGACATCACCATTTTGTTGCTGGAAAAAAAAAAATAGTATTCATTCTTCTCCTAAGACATTTCATAGATTGTAGACACACATTATTTTTGTAGTGAAGAACTAAGACCAGTTCCAGTATACAGTTAAATATCCAGGCTGGATGGGGCTTTGACCAACCTGGTCTAGTGGAGGGTGTCCCTGCCCATGACAAGGGCGTTGGAACTAGATAATCTTTGAGGTCCCTTCCAACCCAAACCATTCTGTGATTCTATGATCATATAATTTATTAAGAGATGAAGCCATACCGACCTAGATCATATTGTCTGTATTTACAGACAACTTCCTCCAAGTACAGATTTTCCTCCTTCACATGAGAGCAGAAATCAAATTCCTTTCATCTGCTACTTCCTACTGTTCTCCTCAGAACCATAACTTGTTGTCTGTGTGATGCACACCAATGGGTGGTACAGATGCTAGAGAAGGTGGGAGGGATTTAGTAGTGCATCTATTTCAAACTCCACAGAACACTCCTTGGAAACACAACGTTGCATAGATTTACCTATTGGTGCAATTGGATCCTCTCCTGGACTAGATTTCTGGACAAAAGTATTTTTAGCTCAAAAGGACATTGGAGGGCAGGGAGAAAAAAAAATGAAATATTTTAAACCTGTTATTTAGACACAGATAAAAGATTTAAAATACATGAAACTGTATGTAAAATGAAATTCTAATTAAGTCACAGACAGAATTGCAGATGCTCAAAAGATGAATTTTAACAGCTTGAATAGCCAGGGAAAATCCAGATATCCAGCTCTAGACTGTAAGCTATCACACACTCTAACTCCAGCCTGACGAAGTCCTGGCAAGCTACTACCTAGAATGAGGAATGACTGAGGAAGCTGTGTATTAGTGCAGGAGAAAAAAGAAAGAGTGAGGACATGTGATGGGAATGAAGGCGAGAATTGAGTATCTACTTATGATGGAGAGAGTCAACGTAGCGACCACAAGAGCACAGCAAACTATAAAGATGAATTATGCTGACATCTGCAAGAATTCTCCAATCCTTTGTAGGCATAAATTGAAGTTTCCTGAAATACTAATGGGAAAGAAAGCACTAGAAGTGAAAGGAGAGGCAAACTGGATTTTTTTTTTCTTTTTTTTTTAGACTATGACTATTAATCACCTATGGAGTGGTTGATTATTTTCTATTTCATGAAAACTATAAACATGACTGGCAGACCAAAAAAAGGTTCAGCCAAAACCAGAAGAGAAGAAAACTCTGGCTTACCTCTGTCAAGGGTGCACATTATATGGTAGGCTTGCTTTTGCCCCAGTTTGGCAAATCATGAAGTTTGACAGCAAGTTTCCTTAGACTGTGATGGCCAAGGGATTTTGAATGCATTGGCCAGAAACCCAAAGTGACCCTTATATTTAGTACAAAATAGAAAATGAATTATAAATAGTTACTTTTTGTTAACCCATCCACAAAGTGAGCCAAAGTTTTGCTTTCCTTTTCTATCTTTCAGGAGGCTGGAACCCAAAAAGTTTTGTCCTTTTAGGCCAGAGATGAATATTGCATAAGATATGACATTTCAGACTGTTCTATAGAAAAGGCCAGCTCTATGGACATCAACTTACCAGAAACGAGCTGGACTGGAGAGGCAACAGGACAGTTAAGGCTTTGCCTGGAGCACGTATCCAAGGTGACAGTGATGTGTGGAGCATCCCCCAGTGGTGGGCAGGTTTGGGTCCGCCTGCAGCACTGCATCCCTGACACCCATCCACAGGACACAGCGTTGCGATACTGAATCCAAGTGACACCTCGGTACTCCCTGGATGAGAGATATCTTTGATACATCTGAAGTAAGCAGCACTATACTTTCATTACTAGGCAAGCGTCTGGTTTTTCCTGAAATGCAAAGGGCAAATGACAGGGTAAATGTACGGGGGTTTAGACCAAATCTAGTCTGAGATACAGGTGAATTGTTAGCCAGCTACATGTCCTTTATATTCTACTTTTCTAAGATAAAACATGTTGTTAACCCAGCCACCACAAAAACTTGAAACCTGGTTTTCATTCTCAGATCTTGAAGAGCTACCATTATTATTATTATTACCATGATAACACTGGTCAAAGACTGTAGTAACTGTGGCCTGATTTTGAGTTTGCCCACAGTGTTACAGACCATAAAAGAAAGGACCAGTATCATGCAAATTACCTCATGCACATCAGTAGCGCTGTACATGCTGCCTCTGGTGGCATGGGTAGAGGAAGGTTGTAAGCGGCAAAAGTGACAGTACAGCACGCATAGCGGAGAAAAAGGAGATAGTTACAAGAAGGGCAGGATACACTTTTTCTTGGTAAACTCTGGTTTTAATTAATTCACATGAACAAGTGATTAATTATTAATTACTAACAGGTCAGTTGCCATATCATAGTCTTTATGTATCTTCCATGGAAATTGTATCCCAGATGATTCTTCAAACATGATTTAAGGATTAAGTAACACTTTTGGAAATCTATTTGGAGAATTTTTCTTTACAGTTGCTTTAGAATTGCTAAATATATCCATTTGCATATGCCAAAAGACACCAAAGCGTCACTTCATAACACTGGGCTGAACAGGTATTTGAAGACCATCCAGGAACCGGAGCCATGGAGTAAGGGCTCAGTAATCAGCAGACAATCAGGGGGTTCAGACTTCATTGCCTTTTAATTAGTGAGAGAACAGGTTTGTGAACAGATATTCCTGGGAAGCAGGAGAAATGGCAGGAACCCGTGGAATGAACCTGTTCATCTACAGTTTAAATAGTGTGAACAACTCATTTATTTCAGAGGCTGTGTCAAACTCTTACTATTCCTTTTCTTTATACATTCAAACTATAGATACATACTTTTTTGGGGGGGAAAGATTGAAAAAATAGAACACAAATATATTTTGCATGCATAATTCATAATAAGGTCCTAATTCTGCAAACATTTATGCATGTAAGTAGCGCACACCATTGGACTGGGACTAGAGTTGACTAAGCTATTTAAATGTATTTTAAATACAATTTGGGATGGAGTACTGGGAAACATAACTGTTTGAAAGCCTCTATTTCCAAGAGAACAAACAGGATATTTTAACCAAAACTGTTATCAAGACATCTAGAAAAGTAGTTATTGACTTTTACCTTTCTTGATAGTAATTACGTGTGTGATTAACCATACTGAAATTACAGTTAATTTTGGATCTTACCATATTTCAAAAGGAATTCAGAATTATCACTAAGTTTTTGTGCTTCGGAAGTTCTAGAGGGAGTAATTCGTGTAACGCAAATGCTTATCATTTACAAGTTTTCAAGACAAGAATACAAAATTGAAATCAGTGGGGAAAAAAGACCACTGTGATAAAATAGAAAAGTACAAACCTGAGAAGCTGTATTGCCTTCTTGTGAAGGAAACCCTTTTTTTATAGTGCTGAGAGCATCACTGACGATATTTTCATTCTTAATTCTGACATGATTATCTTGCATGGTGTGAAAAAAATTGGTCAACGTGGGTTGAAGAAGCAGCTTGTGATCATACTAAATGTGCTGCAAAGTTAAAATATTGGATGAATCCGTCAGATTATCACCAGTTCTGCTAGAACATTTGTGGAAAATAGTAATATCTGCTTTCAGGTAAAATGCAACTAAACCTTTTGGACAATTGCGTTTAAGAGCTCTGAAGTTGCAAAGAGTAAAGAGCTCATTTCACTTTTTGGGAATGATGACATTTTAATGCTCAGCTGAAATTCCCCTAACGAACAAAGAAGAGGGTTGGTTTCACACCACGTCTCTGGTGATAACTCAGCTGAAACTACTGGTGCTGACTCTTCTGACTGGAGAAAATCAGGATCATTCCCAGAGGCCAAATCTGCCCAGAACTAGCACAGAGGGTTGGCGTTTGGCACCTGCGCTCATTGTGAAGTGTCAGAACTGTACAGCACATGCTGATAGTGGCCATCTGCTACGTACATCGATATCCCAGTGAAGGTCGGTGTGGGGGACAGCCCTGTGATTTGAGTGACAGAACGAGACTCATCTTCCGTGCCTCTCCAGAGCGCGAGCAGTTTTTCTGCTGTGAAATTGGATGCATTTTCTGTTTGCTTCCTCTTCTCCACTGTGTTTGGAGACATCTTGGTATGTGCTGGTCTGTTTGCATTAAACGAGAAAAACAGTACTTTGAGTATGTATTGAGAATATGAATTCTCTGTGCTGTTAAACTCACATTTAGTGCTTTGCTTGGTATCGGTCGCATCAGCGTGGAATGAAAAGGTCCTCATATAAGCAACCTATCAGGTGTTTTTTCCAATCACGCAGAGGTATTTCGAACCTTTGTATCTATTAGTCTTGTTTTCCCATTCAGGCCCCTCATTGTCTTTATGCTTAATGGCATTGAATGCTGTGATGAGGAAGAACCATTTTAAAATTTGATTTCTGCTTTATAATTTCTATCCTTCTGCTCTTCCAGTAAAAATATTGATTGCTTTAATCTTTTTCTTAAAAAAAACCAAAGGGATCAAGGAAAATATGTTTCCTTTTACTATTTAAAGGTATTCTTTTTACTTCATCCTACATTTTATGATGTTATATTTAAATATAACCTATAAAGAAATGAGGTAGAGTGAAGTAACAAGTAGCAATCTCTAGTTCTAGATTTAGTACAAACTCTCTGTATGACTTTGGACATAATTTTACTGGTTTCCCATCTGTGAAAGAGGATCAATACTGGGTACCTAGTGTTGCACTTCTAATGTTCGATATCCTGTGATGTGCAAAAGGGGACACACCGAATGTACGGAGCCAAGAATTCATTGCTTGTCCAATTTGTGTTTAAAGCAGCTAACAATCCTAATTGGAAAGAAAAACCTCATTAATCATCTAAATTAAATCATCATATGAGAAAATTTGCTCATAGCATACCACTTTTGCCCCCAGGTGCCCTCCTGGCCCCAAGGTTGGCAGCACCAACCTTCACCCAGGGTGGGTGTATAGGGGGGTTGCAGCCAACTGCCACCATCCCAAGGGCATCTCCAGATGGGTGCATCTGTTGTGGTGGGTCCCTGCTTCCTCATTCCTAGGTTTGCTTGGGCTTATCTGCCCAGAAATATTGCCGGGCATGTGTGGATTATGGACTAAAAATTTAAAAAAAAAAAAAAAAAAATCCCCTCATGTGAAGTGGAAGACAAGCTGAGCACTGGAGCAGAGAAAATTAAAGATATTTCTATCAGATGAAGTAAATAAATAAACTGTACATCACCAAGAAACTTAGAGGTCTTTGGGACCCTGTGGTAGATAGCTACCCCTATGAGACAAGGATTTCTTCTCATGTTAAAGTTAAAAGCCAGCTTTCGCACTCTGAATTTGTATTTACTCCTCCATCTGTTTCATTCTCCTGATTCTCTTAATAATGTTGAACAGCTATGGCTGGATTCGAATATAGAGATAACCATCTATAGACTTCATATTCACAGGAACAGAAAGAGAAAAAAAAAAAAAGAAAAAAATCAGTATTTTTGTTTCGCTTGTAAGTCACATCCTCTCCAGAACAGAGGACCAAATCATGCCTTTACCGTGAATAACAAAAATCATGTCATCTTTAATTAAGGTCTTTTCCTGTGAGTTTTCTTCTCACAAAAATGAAAGAAAATGTACTTTACACTTTGCAAGACTTACAAAGTAATGATAACCCCATGGCATATTATCAAATAGTCATCAGAAGTGTTCCCACAGTGTTAGCACGGGATTAAAAAGGATTTCTGACAGATTCTGCAGTTTAACAGGTCAGATGAATTTAGTAGAATAAGTGTTTTGTGGCTTCCAGTATCCTTGCAGGAACTTTCTACTTTCATTAATTGCTGTATTAATTGCTGAATGGAAAAGACTCATTCTTTAATAGGCTTCTTTGCATTATCAAAAATATTAATTAACATTAATTTTCATAGCAAGTGAATTTCAAAAGTTCCATTTCTGAGAAATGAAATTTTAAATTCCCATGTCTGTTTCCTACTGATGTTCTTGGGGGCATCGACCCAGGAGGGAAACTGAAAAAAAGATACCATTGACTTACGTTATCAATCTAACTGAGCAATATAGAACGCATACTGAATTTTAAGTGCTACATACTTTTTCATCTAGAAAATAAAATAACCTAGTAGGCTAAAGTTACTCTGGAAGTGATTCTAGAGAATACTGTTCAGCTTTTGGATACTGATTTATTCATCAACAAATGACTGCTTTCTCCTAAAGCATACATGCAACTTTTACCTTATTTACAACCGCAGAACATTCTTTTTAGCAGAGATAGTATTTTAATTCTGTTATGAGCTAAGAATAAACTATTCCTAAGAAAGTAAGAGGATAAACCCTTTGTCTGATAAAAAGTTAATCCAGTTGGTGTCTTGTCATTGACAGTTGTTACTCATGGCTACCTAGGGAAGAATATGAAGTCAAGACGAGGGCAATACAGCCACCAAATATTCTCCTAGCCCCTGAAAAGCTACAGTTCAGGGGACTTCCCTGAGACACTTGAAAGTACTTCTGTTGTCTTTAATGACCCTCAACCGGGTTTTTCCCTTCATGAAATTATCAGGTTGGTTTCAAACCCATGTTGGCTCTTAACGTTCACAGCATTCTGAGCAAAAAACTTCTACAGCTTAATTGCTCATTATGTGAAGAATTAGGTCCTTGTATTGAACATGTTCTCTGCTAGTTTCATTTGATGATTCCTAGTCATATCTCCTAAAGCTATGCAAAATGTTCACATAAATTAAGACTTAACAAGCCATATTTCTTTCTAATATTTTAGTGAAGGTGGATTACTGCTGCTTTCTCAACTGGGAAAAAATAGAAAAATGTCTGCCTTATCTAACAGAGGAACAACTTGTAAATATTAAACAAGAGGAAGACTGACACGTCTCTAGATTTTCAAGTTCTCAAACATTTTTACCAGAAGTACTAAATATTATGTGTATATGCATAGCACATGACTAAAAGTCATCACCAATGGTTTATAACTGTGATATCTTTATACAAATTCCATTTCCTAACATTACACAGGGTCCTGTTAGTTTGTCCTATGTGCCTCACAGTCCACAAGGAGATACACAAACTTTTTGTTTCATAAAAGCTATATACTAAATCATGCCTTTAAAAATAATGTTATATTGGAAAGGTAACATGTCACAAAAATTAGGAGGAAAATGGTGATAAAATCCCCACAGGAACAGTAATGCATTTTTATTTTTCTGTGAAGAACACAAACGCCTTTTTAATGAAATATTCAGGATAAAATGTCAAAATAAATGCCAGTGAAAAGCAGACTACTATGGGTAGTTGTAGAAAAGCACATTCAAGATGTCCTAATGCTTTATTCTTCAAATATGATCATGGCTTTCACAGCAATCGCTGTTTGAATAGTGATTCTGATATTCATTTGCTAAGCATATGTAATTCCCATTTTGTTTGGAACATATTCCTCACCCACCACATCATATAAATTTTCTCAGTGCTTCTGCTGGAAATCACCTTTAGTCGTTTCTCCATCTAGTACAGTCAGACGTAAGTTTTCCTTTTTTAAGATTTCCCTCGTGCATTGGCTCCGAGCACTTTTCCTTGCAGTAATTCTCTGTCCTAAACATCAGCTGCACCTGTCTCACTCTGTTCCTTCTGTAAAAGGCAGCAATCAAAATCAGACCCTTTACAAAGGTAATTGCAGGAGTTTGGCCAAAATCCTGTCCAGTGAGTGAGAAAAAGATTTAATTTTTTTTCTCCAAAAGTATCCAATCGTGTATTTTTTTTTTTTATTCCCTTCAAATTCTAGTGTAACTGTTTAAAAGTGCATTCAGTGCAATTTTGACCTAAATGTAAACATTTCAGATTTGGAGGACTATGTTCAAATTTGTCCTTCTTAACTTTAGTCTCATCTGCATGGTCTTCTATTAAACACCACATGCCTGAATTAATTTTCCTTCATTTAATCTTTATCTAAACAATTTCCTTCTCTCCTAAACAAAAGCTTTGGGTTTAATTTCTATGTTGAAAATATATTTTGCAAAAGCTCTAGGAGACTGTAAAGAAATAATAAATAATCAAGTTGAAAGTTCAAACCAAATTGAAAATGGGAATCTTGATCTTGAAAGAGGGATGTTAGACCAGACAGAGAAAAGCTCAGGAAAACAATTCTTGATTAGGTCTTTTTGGTGCATTGGAAGAAGCTGTGCCTGAGAAAAGCCTTGGTGTAAAAATGCCAGATTTTGATAGCGAATATATCTCTAATTCACTGCAAAAAATGGAGAAAGGAACCTAAAATACTTTGCTGCTTCACCAAGCAAAACTAACCCCTCCCCTCACGCAAATATTCAGACAAACTGAAAATTTTCCCAAGCCCACCTCATTTAAAAAAAAAAGCCTAAACCAAAAACTTGCAGATGTAATCTGATGGATGCAGGCTCTTTTTGTTTGTTTGTTTGTTTTTTCCTTTCAAAACCACCACTGGCCAGTTTCTCATTCCAGACCCATTTTTGTGGTGTTGCTTCTCTGCCTCACCATCATGACACGGCACCCGTCATCACCTCGTAGCGATGGACGCGAGGAATGTGACACCCCAGAAACCAGACAGAAATACAGAACTACCAGAAGTACATTCACTACTTCTAGAGCCATCAGCTTGACTATTTGTCAGTTTTGTTCGTATAGATTCTATTAAAAATTGGCATTACGGGAAAAAATAAAAAGCTTGAATTTTTTCACAAAATAGTTAAAACCAGAATATGTGAAAGCAAAGGTTTCCTATATAATAACACGTAGATGGATGTAGGTGGAAATTTGTTCTCTTTTTCTTTTTCTTCTTTCTATATTTGCTGATCTATTTCAAGCCACATTTTAATAAAATTCTCCTCTCATTTTTTCCTCCATTTTTTATTTTCACTTTCAACAAAAATCGGTTAACACTGACAAACAAATAACTCCTCAAACACAATTCTTTCAAAAATATACATTTTCTTGATCCTTTACTTCATTTAAAAAAAAAAAGCATGTTTTATTGTATTTTACTTTTTTCCCCACCCTAATTTCAAATTTTGGTGAAACATATTGAAGACTATTGGAGTGAGCTAAACAGATGTTTCAACTGGACACATACGCCTAAAGTCTTTAAGGTATCTCTCATTAAAGTTACACATAAGCCTAAGAGATTTCATGCATCACAGTTTAAATATAGTTTCTCTCACTCTCAATGAAGTCAGTAACAACACTTAACGACAAGGTCAACAGGCACTGCCCCGCTTTCGTTTTTCATCTTTTCCCCTTTTTTGGAAAAACTTGCCGTACAAGGTCTCCTTCTCATTCTCTCCAGGAGTGCAGCTACAATTACGTATGCATACACACAGCTACAAATCCCTGCTACCCTTCCGCCTCATTAGTCAGAAATCTGAGGGGGAAATGCCACCACTAATATGGCTTAAAACTCACTTGGTCTGATTTTTGTCAAGTTTTAATCCTATTACTTCAAGTGATTATTAATTAGCATTGTATGTAAAAATGACTCTTGCATAAATAAATAAAATGCAGCTGTGTGTGGCCCTCAAACACATCAACTCTCCTAAATTACGTTCTTTGTTATTATGTATGTTATTAACTTTGATTTTTCTTGTTAAACCATTCATCATAATTTATTTTCTACTACCACCACGGTGCCAATCACCACAAAACAAGTGCTCCCCATATAAAGCAGTTGTGGCAATGTTTCCTTTCTTGTTTACGTGATAACTGTCCCTCTGGGGGGTTACTCTAATCAATACCCAAGACCCTACATGAACATGCGAAGAAAGCTCTGCCCCAAACAGCCTACATTACAAACAGTTTAATGGAGGGAAAAGTCATCATTAACAGTCGTCTTTAGCAGATTGGGATGCAGTTGCAAGCGTGTAAAGTGAATTAACCAAGGACTAAGATTTCAGTCTTGTTCAGGACTTCAGCATCATTCAAACCTTTAACATTTTTTATTAGTTCCGCCCCGCCCCCCCCAGTGGCATCCTAAGAAATTGTTCAGCCACTTCAGACTTATTGTCATCTCAAACCAGTGTTGGTCTCTGGGGTGACTCATGGCCCAGTTGGAGCAGTTAACCAAAGACAGACAATATCTTCTTGGGAACTGGAAGGAGAAAAGTGCACAATACTTATCGTGTTTTTCTTTGTACACTGTTTTCTCACGTAAATTCAACAGGTTTTTACAAATGCTAACATGGTAACGCAGCCGGTCTTGACTTTGCAGCAATTGCATTCACCTTTCTTTTTGTTCTACCACCGTTTAAGCTGTTGCATAATCAGATACAAGTGCCATCGAGTGTCTTCATGGGTGTGAGCTGGCCTCCCTTTTCAAAACTGGTAAAGAAGACTTATGGTTTGTGCCATAAGATCACACAAAAAATAATGGTAAAAATGCTGAAGAATTTGTGAGAAAAACACTTTCTCATATGCATAGACACTCACATGTATGGGCACATGCATATAATTGTATTGTTTTTCTTACTATGTTTTTGTAATACTGATTCTGTGCCAGGAACAAGAAAATACAGTTGCCAAACTGTGATGCAAAACTCATATTTTGATTAGAGACTGTTTAAATAAAGACCTGAAAGTCAAAGCATTGCTAAATTGTGCTATTACGATGGCTTTTTAATGTGACTTGGATAATAGTATTAATCTAAAATTATATAAGCAACCATCTCTACGTGCAAGTCATATATTCAGGTTCAGCTTTCCTGAGGCCTAATACACGTTAACCACATTATTCTCTGCATTTCATTGTTCTGGCTGTGAGCTGAATATAGAGGGTAACTAAGAAAGAGTTCTGGGTGTGCATATGTGTATCAGATGGAAATCCATACGCTTTAGTGATTGTAAAATATATTTATATTAACAATTACTTTATTAGCTATCAACATGTAGGGGTGACTCAGATTAAGAGCTAAAGAATTAGAACAACATTGTTTTGAAATACGATGTAAATGACTACACAGAATAAATAACTGGAATTTTTTTTAAAAAATCACCTAAATAATTTGAAATTTACATTTCAAATGCTAGCTCTGATGTATAGCACCTGAAAATTAGTACAGATTTGTAGTGAAAATGTAAAATGGATTTTGGTTGAATTTTAACCACATTTTTTTTACGCTACGTGTCAGAGAGTGGGAAAAGACAGGCTCCCGAACAGGCTGAGAAAGGCAAATCTTTTACAGTATAACACTGCCTGAAAATGTCACAGCAATTTTGTTTCCTAAGTGGAAAGTGACTACATAAAGAAAAATTCAAATGAGCGCAATATGGCTTTTTGTTTCCTCGGTGGCACAGGAGAAACAAATAAACAGCCAACCCACCCCCCCTCCATGCCATGCTTCCTGCGGGAGGGATGCGGGATGGGAGGACAGCCCCGGGCATCTGCTTTTCCACCCGTCCCGTGCCGGCTCCGAGAGCCCACATCCAGCCAGCAGATTCCCTGGCTCTATGGTTAGCTCCGCTGCTGGCTGGAGGAGAAACTGCTGCTAAGCCCTCCCTTCCCGGAGTAGATGATGTAGGCATCGCCACGTCCAAACTGGTGATCTTCTAAACTTTCTTACTGAGCTGATTTATTTCAGTGAAACGAGGGTGTCGTGGGGAAATGACCACCTGTTACTTGTTCTCCTTCTGTTTAAATAAAGACTTGAAAATTAAAGCGTACTATGGCTTTTGAATGTGACTTGAATAATAGTATAAATCTAAAATTATATAAGCAACCATCTCTACATGCAAGTCATTAGAAGGGACTTTAAGTATATCACTTTTCCATCTAGGGCCAAATTTTATTATGCTTATGTGATGTGTTCCACAAATGTCTCTGTGGGCTAAGGCTGCAAAAAAAGCAATAGCTGGACACAGCATTCATACAAGACAGCTATCACTGACTGTTATTAATCAGGTATCCTGGTTTTTGGAGTCGTTCCAGTTTGGAAGTCGTTCTCCTAAGTAGCATTAATGAGGTCTCGATTATCCCGCGGTGGGGCAAGTGTGAGTAATGGAGTCACACACGGGCCCCGGCTTCAGGAGGTCTGCACAATCCAGCGGACTCTTTGACCTTGACAAAATGGTTTTTTTCACCCTGTAAGGGGCAGACAGGAAGGTTCGGGTGGTTCAGGTAAAAATCCCCATCCCGTCAGCTGTACACAAAATTCAAAGGATAACAAAAAGTAAAAATAAAAGACAAAGCTAAATACCTATGTGAATTAGTAGGTACCATATACATTGTGAGATTTGTTTACATGTAGATAATCCTCCAAACTCACCTAAATCATAGCCAGTTTAACGATGGCCACATTCTCAGTGTGTTCTGTTTCTTGAGGGAGTCAATCCTGTCTTCATTTTTACCTTAAACTAGATACAAAACCCTGTATCTTCCCCAGATCTATTATTTTATGCACTTAGCTGTGAAACAAGTGACGATTAGTAATGATCCACAGAGCCAGTCCGCTGTTCTGCATCTGTCTCTGTACAGTTTTGCATGGTTATTCGAGCTCTGAACTTCCCCACATTTACAATACCACTTGTCTAGCAGACCCTGCAATGGTATATCTGGTGAGAGAACATGACTTCCAGCAAACGATCACATTTTCAGGGACTTCAAGATGGAAGTCTGAAAAGACAGAAACTGTATTTACCTACTTACTACAAAATCATACCGGTATTTTTATTAAGATTTTTTCCTCATTTTTACCAAAACTAAGGATACTCAGAACTTCAGAACTTACATAATTCACTCTGTGGGCACCCCACCCCCCTCCCCAAATCTTACTTTGCTCTTGTAAACTTAAACAACTCTGGGATAACTTTGAATAAGATCATGGTCGAACTGAGAAATGCTAATTTATCCTGCTGAAAATCACTTTGGTAAAAGCACAATAGAGATTCTTAGGACAAAATAATAATAATAAAAAAGTAATAAATTACTTGGATTTTGTCCTGAAGCTGTACGTCCGTAACTTCAAAATGCAGTAATTGAAATGCTTTCTTCTGCACATTTCCCACTATATTTCAATGCTAATAGTGATTGCAACAATCTGCTTCTCGTAAGCCATTCTGCTCCAAAAGCATCTCACGTGACACGGGAATGCTCAAAATATTAGATACCGGTGAGCAGAGCCTCGTTAAACACCCACCTTGAGATAGTAAGCAGCCTGGTACAAAAGCCAATATTCACAGTAACATTTTTGATTCTTTTATGAGGAAAAATGAAATCACTGCAAAAGAGTTAATATGGTAAATTTAACATATTAGTCTGACGTTAGTAATTGCAACATTAATAACATTACAAACAGTGCGAGATAATAATCTATTTTATTAGTCTTATGCACCGGGTGGGTAACGGCACTGGGGACAACAGAGACCTCAAAATCCCAGGGCCAATTTATCTGAGCTCCTAATCGTTCCTTATCCGCTGTGCAGCCTTACAGCGCTGTCTCTCCAGCTGCCATAACTAATGTTTTGAAAGGCATCGGAGGGATTCTCGGGCAAACTGGCCTGGGAAGATAATCTGTTGATAGGTTCCAGGCTCAGATATGGATTTTTTTGTATCACTGGCAAGTGAAGAGAGAAACCACTTCTTAGTGGTACATGTAAGTACATGGAGCTTTAAAAAAAAAAAAAAAAAGAAAGAAAAAAAAGAAAAAAGAAAAAAAGGAAAATGCTGCTCTGGTGCTGCAGTGAGTTTATTTCATATGGCAGATTTTAATTTCACCCACAGCTTTTCTGAAATATATGAGAGTCTGGTTCATTAAAAAATAAATTATTTAAATTTGTCTGATATCAAACTAATATGCCATTATTACAAAAAAGTCTAACGAACCAAGAAATCATTGTGTGGCATTTAAATACGGCATGTAGATATTTGAATATCCGCTAAGCAACAAAAAGCTGACTGTTGAGGGAAAGAACCTGGGCTTGTCCAACAAGCTCTGACATACACCAGAGCATCCAGAGAAAATGCTGGCGATCCCGATCCCCACGTACTGGGTTTTTGTACTGGCATATTGTGGTAAGTCTAGAACACAGCAAGAAGTTTCACTACCCGCAGAGGAGGAAGATATGTCTACAAAGTGCTCAATTTTGGCTAATGCTTCAATTATCACCATTTTGATAGAAAGCTATAGAGGTGATGCCTTTAAGAAAGGCAGCCAATACCCAAAGCACTTTTATACCTCTTCAAACGCACATCTTGCCGCACTCTGGTGATGAGGATACTGAATAGTCTCAAACCATGTCAAAGCAACCGCACTTTTAGTCTTTGCATGATGGGGTGGAATAAATTTTAATTTTCTAAGTGATGGAATCAATCTTTTAAAAGAATATTAAGCAAGAGTAATTTCTTTATATCCATACAGAGTTTAGGAGTGTGCTCTTACAAAAAATGAAAAGTTGAGGAAGCTTTCCTTATGTATTTATTACAGACCACAAAATTTGAGTCAGAAATGTGTGCGATTCTAGCATCGGTTACCTTCCTTTCAGCTGCCTTGCCCTGGAGGCCGTACCTAAAACACCTTAAAATGTCTGTCAGGAAAAGCAGGAGAGGTCAAAGGAAGCTGTTAGGTGGGAGGACGGCATTCTTGGCAGCAGGGCTCAGCACTATTAGGCAAAAGAGTGACGGGCTACAGGAAAAAAGGGAGAGCGGGAGGAGATGGATGCAGAATCTTGTGACATATCTTACGTTCTGTATAGTTGAGTCATTGGCTAGTTACATTTCTGGGTTGTTTTCAAGTACCACACAGATAGATAAAATTTAAAAAAAAAATTTTTACTATCAAACCAGTGGAAATATTTTTTGTTTACTAACAAAACTATCTCAACAATTTATTGAAGTTGTTTAGACTTAGACTGCGTACTCTTACCTATACACACGAAGATATCTTTTACGTCACTCGTACGAAAACTTCAAAACCAGGGTAGCAGAGGGATTCTTTTCCTGTGAACCAAAAGAAAGATTATCCAATTTCTTGAACAGAAGTTTCCACCACAAGAAGGCATATGCCCACAGCATCCTAATAGATAGGAAGTTGACCTAGGAAGAGAATATAGATTCAATAGAATCATTCATTCATTAAAATACTGACTCAATTTAAATTGTAAATTTGATTTTCCAATTGCATTCGTTAATGCTTAGTAGATTAGTAAAATTTATGGCCATTCAGCCTTACCAGTTATGCAGTTGTATTCTTGTTTGTTACTAACACTAATAAAACTCATAAAAGTAACAGGATTCCAATGTATTTTGAAGTATAACAATATAAGAATGACCTTGAAAAGGCAGATTAGTGAGATGATTTACTTGAGATCCTACATAGTTCCTCCAGAATTAGGTCTTTGCTGCTCAACCAAGAAACCCTCTGGCTTGATGACAGTACCTCCCAGAGGTGCAGGACTGAAGCCTTAACTTCTCTTTCTCATTCCCTCGTCAGTAAAACAGGGATGCTGATTCTCTCAGGCTCTGCAACATTCGCAGAATGAAAATGCCTCAGGACTAACTAATAAAAGTCCTGAATTTACTATTTACATTAGCGAATAAGAGTTTGTCTTTTGTGTTAAGCATCGATAAAGAAATCTACAAACAGTTGAGTATTCACGCAGTGTACATCCATTATTTAAAATAACACATGAAGACGAGGACTTGGTTTTAATATCTGTTCAGAAAAAATCTACAATAACATATTTGTGTTACCAGAAGTTTAATAATTGCTTTATGTATTTGTACGCTTTTCACTCAATAACAAAACCAATTGTGTCTATGGGATTTTCTTTTGAATACTTACAGGAATGTCTACTAAAATTGTGAATTAGCGAACCAGAATTGATTTAGGTTTTGATTGAACACAACATTTGCTCATGCATCTGTATGCAACTTAGCCTGTTTATACTACTTTACTTAAAAGGTCTAAGGCTTTATAGATTCATCCCTTGGTATTCATACGGCAAAGTGCAGCTTCTATTTGCACCTGAATAAATGTGAGACAGTGAGCTGATTATTTCTGACAGTCGGTAAAGTGAGAAGGCAGCATACTGACAGAAATCCACGTGCAGCGCTGAGGAGCGAAGAGAAGCAAAAGGTAACCTGCCTGACTCGGTTATACAGAGATAGCCAGTCAAGGTACTTTTACCAAATGATAAGCAAAGGACACTAAATTAAAATGTTATTATCAAATAACCACGTGGTCAAACACGTCAAATAAATCAAACAGTAGTAGCAATACAAATCACCCTAGGAACCAGTACTTTTAAAGTATGTGTGTAACGGCCTCATGAAGTGACAGAGGAAGATAACACTTAATACAGAGTATCTGTTAGTACAAGAACGGCACTTTATTCTAATTATGCTTTTATAAAGTGATAAAAATAAAGTATCCTTCTGCATGCATATTCCTCTGCGTACAGTAGCTTGTTTAAAAAGACTCCGGCTCCATAAATGCAAAGTTTACTCTCTCCTCAAAGTCATACGCTTCGTGTTTATGAAAAACACTTTTTCTCACTGCAGTATTACCAGCTATGGCAACTTGGAAATGCTGAGAAAATGTAGCTAAAAAGCAGAATCTCTCTTGGACTTAGAAAAAACAACAACAAAAACCCCCCCACAAAAAGTGAAACTCATGCTGTGTTTGTTTCCATCTCTGATAGCTTATAATGCATTTTAACCACAGGAATCTTCCCATCATGTATTAATTATGGTCTACAGATAAAATCATTATCATTATGTAATGAAAAATGTGAGTAAATTACTTTTAATATCATGTGCAGTAGAAATTCAACAAAAGCCATGCAATTTTTATATTGGCATTTCTCGTTATCAGATTTGCTCCTACCTGCTGTGGACATTATTTGGCATTTCTTTTTCCTTCCTGACAAACAAACAGAGATTTACAGAAAGGTCTCTCAAAATCGTCATGCATCGCTCTTGTGTATATTAAAGAATACCACGTCAGCTCTCCACATATGATCTCTTACTGCCTCCGCTGTCCTTTCCCTTGTAAGAGACTTGGAATTTCTATTTGTGCTCAATTGCTCTACTTGAGTGGATAAAATGGCTTGGCAAGCCAGGCTCCGTTAAGCATTTATAGAGTTTTTGCTAAATAAAACTCCCTTTCTTTAGGGAGTCTGCAAAAAGACCACAGAGTGCAGTTCTTCCAGCCAGTATATTCTAAGTGCATATTGATACGCCTGTGTACGATTTTTGAAAAGCCCTTGCTTAGAAATCTGCCTTGATTTTACAGCTTGAAGAATCACTGAAAATTCCCTGATTGGAAAGAGCTCAATACATTGAACACAAGACTGCAAACTCAACTTTGACGTTGACGAACATCTCCCAGCAGATGCTGGACTAAAGCGGATTCCAGAACGAATACCGATCAAATATCAGAATTAAATGACACCTTGGTGAAGTAGACTGTAACAGATTACCGCCACGAAAGAGACTACGTGGAGCTGGCAGCACAAAAGCGATGTGCAAGGAGACCATCTCTAACAGCAAGGACACGTTCGGAGGGGAGGCATGGAGGCACTTCTGTTGGTCTGTACATGCCCAGAGTGTAGATCGGTCCGTAATCGCTTTTAGCAATTGGTCCACATGCAAAGCAAGACTTTTCACAAAAGTTTGTGGTGACACATGAGGTAAGAAGGAAAGAACATGGGAAGGACTTGCAGTGGATGGGACCAGATGATTCAGAGCATCCTGCATTCCTGTGCTCCTCTAAACTAGAAAAAAGGAGGTGTTTGCTGCAGCAAATGATCAGTACCTCCATGCTGCAGATGATTCAGGGCGTATTACCTCACATATTGCCTGTGGATGTAAGCCCATCGTGAAACATTAGCTTAGATTATGTGCTTCTATGAGAAGTTGATCTCCTGAATTACACACTTTGCTGCCTCTCACCTGGCTAAAAGAAGATCCTTGTATTCCATATCCTGACGTGCTCATTTATGCGTGTGCCTGGGTACGCTATACATCGTACGTAGGCATGTATTCATGAGGCAAACAAACATTCCTCAATGATCACAAGAGCAAAATCAAGGCTCTGCATGACCTAAAAAGTAAAATTTCGAATGAACAGTGCTGAACCAAAAAATCCTGGACAAAGAATGATTACCAGTATTACACTTCTAAAGAATTCCTCTCCTGTACACCTGTCTAGTCACCTCTCCTACAATTGCTTCATTGCAAAAGGTTAAAAAAAGATATTAACTAATAAAACAATTCATTTCCTAAAAGTGTTACTGCATTAATACAAACATGGGGCCGGACTCTCAGCCAAAACTGAGTTCATTTTCCATCAGTCATGGGTGATGTGAAAGACTACCTGGCAAGAAAAAATCGCTAAGTTGGTTTTTTGGCCCTGTTGGAATCCAGGGGGGATTTGCCATTAACTTCTTTTGGGCCAGCGTGCCCCTTAAAAGATTTTAAAGATCTTCTGTCGTGCTGAAGCCCACAGAGACATGACACAGCATTATCCAGTAGATCTCACGTCTCCGCTGCCTCTGAACTCAGGCACTCCAGGACAGAAGGTACTTGGGAAAGAGTGACCGTAAAAAATTGTACATAAGATCTGACTCAACGCATGGAAAACCAACCAACCATGTGAAGCATTCCCCTTTGTCGTAACTTTTCAGAATAAAATTAAAGATGAAACACTTGCCTGGCCCCACTGCAGATAGTTTGATAAAATATTGTTTTAAGAGCCCCTAATCACATGACTACAGTCATTATAACATGAATTGATTCAGAAGAGATTTAATTAATTTAATGCATCTGGCTGTAATTGTTATTCTGCATTTATTATGTAGGATTTTTATTAGCTTAATGGTTTTATACATTTATCAGATAGTCACTGAAGAAAATTTTGGTTACTCATAAAGAATCTCAATAAATCAGCAAGGGCTTTTTTTTTTTTATTCCCCTCTCTTTTAAACAGTTTTATTATAATGATTTGCTATTTTGGCTCTTACCAGTCATGACAAATTTCTGCTGCTTCATTGAGAAAAAGCTCTATCCAATATCCACTAAAGTCAATAAACAAATTCAATTGATTGCATTGCACTGTAAATTGTGTTTAGAATATCTTTATAATACAATGATTCCTCCAGCGTTCAGATGCAATTCACAAGGATTGTTTTCATTTTATTTGTTTTTTAAATAAACAAGTCATTTAAACACTTAGTTTTAGAGTAACCACTCATGCCTTTGGCAAACCTTTTTATTTTTATTTTCTCAGTGCTCTAAAGCACGCCTGCTTCTCTTTTCTAGTCCTACATACATACGATGAAACCCTGCAAATTCCATCACTGATGGCCTTTGACACTTTAAAATTTGGTTTGGCTACCGATCAAAATAAAAATACATAACCCCTCTCTGTAAAGCGACTGGATGCATTCTACAACTTTGACTGAAAAAAATATTCAGAAATTTATAGCAAAATTTAATTTAAAATTGATGTTGTTTATTGCAGTAGTAGCATTCACACTACAAAAAGTTGAAATATATTTTGACCTCTTCAATTGAACTTGGCTGAGCTCAGTCAAACTTCATTGCATGGGGAGAGTCGCTCGGTAAACGTCCTCCTATCCATCAAACCTACTGCCGTGCCCCAGACTCCTCGTGTCCGAAGACTACAGCTTGCGTGCGCTGGGTAAAACGCCTTTTCCAGTACCCGCAGTGTTGTCTGGCGTTCTGCCGGGTGTCCTTGTGACACGCCTATGGAAGCCACGCAAGGGCTAGAGAGTACGCAACCTGCGGCAGCCATGAGAGGAGGCACCGACGAGCGCTCTCAGTCTGATGGGTTGTTCTGCACTCGCTGCCCTCAGAAAAAAACACATTTTTCTGTGGATTAACCTTGCCAGTTCAGCACCAGCTTGGCTTTACCGCTCTAACGCAGCGAGGTAAACAGAGGTTTTCAGAGTTAATAGAGCTCCGCTGCGTTTTGCGTCCAGTACTCTGTTTTGACTCAACGTTCTCTTAAACGTACTGTCCAAAAATGGCTTAAAATGGGCTTTTTGTAAAACGGTAAGTGTTTTGAGGTATTTCTTCCTCTTAAGCATGTTTTGGGGTTTAAGTTTTCTTAGAGAATTAAATGGTTCTTTTAGAATGATTTCTATTTCGACACAATTTAAAGCATTAATAACTTTCAGACACCAGTTTTAAGTATACTTCTGATGTGAAAATGGATTTATTTACATGCAGATGAACTCCACAGCAATCTCATCCTTTGCAGGTTACAATTTTTATAGCCAAGATTAATTAATTAGAAATATTAAAGTTAGGATTAAGTCTTGGACTTGATTCAGAAATCATTGGCAAGCTTCTGGCTCTGGCACACAAATAGTTTTGATTTTTAAAAGTTAGCGTTACACCAACACTAAGTACTTTCAAAAATCCAAATGACTTGGAAGGTGAAAGGAATAATATTACAAAACTTATACTAAAGTAAGTTCTTCTAGATTGTTCCAGTTGGGAGTTTAGGTTTTGTTCATCCATTTAAATTTTCTTTATGTAAGGGTAAATTGTATTCATTGAGTCATTATTTTCATTGCATAGCCCTCCATCCTACTAACAAGAGTCTTTTTAAAATTTCATGGTTAAATATAAGGGGGAAAAATAACTCCGCTCTAATGTAAACAAGGCATAGAACTACTGGAAATTGCTTCTCCAAATACTGTAACTCAGGAAGTCAGATAGAAATTATTAAATCTGGACCAAGATTTCATTTAGATAGGTTTTCCCAAAAAAGGTTTCAGGGAGAATCTCCACAAATAAGACAAGAGTCACTGTGCATATTCTCATATCTCCAGCATTAACTTTCTCAAGCACGCAACACGAGACACGTCAGATGACACTTTTTCCAGAACAATGCAAACACTGATGGGATCAGGTTCCATCTTGGAATGAAACTGCCCAATAAAATCATAGAATCACAATTATGGCCAAGGAAGAGAAAGAAAATAGGAATTTTCAGAAAGAAACAAAGGAAGAGGGGGAAAATTTGCTTAGCGCCATGATGCACTGACTGGCTGGCAAGTTTACTAAGAGAAATAAACGTAAGAATCAGAAAAGCAATCTGTTCAAGTTACTATTCAATATGTAATACAAAACATCACAATAAAAGTTAAAGACATGCTTTTAATCTCTAAGATATAGTTTAGGATTCAATGTATCCAGAAAAACTATGAAAGGTATTGGAGCAATAAACTGCTGGAGTAAAGTACTTTTATTACTTAAATTGATGAAAACTGGAACACAGCAGCAATGACTGAGTATCCCTAAAAGGAAAAGGAGGAAACAAAACAAACAAAAAGGAGATAATATCAAGGTATTTTATTTTTCAAGTTTCAGTCTCGGGAAACCTTACAGACAAAGAAGAAGTACTTTAAAGAAATTCTGAATTCTAAAGAGACTTGTGACAGATGGGGATTTTTGGAAGGTGAGTAATGTTATTTTAAACCCTTGCCTTTTGTATTAGATTGAAATTAGATAAGTCTTAATTAAGACATCTCGCTTTTACCTTGGCCAATCCCATAACAATTTTTTATGAAAAGTCAAAACTTTCACTCGGAAAGTTAATATTCTTTATCATTCAAATCAAAATAATTTTGGAAAATAGAAACTCATTAAGGATTTGCTGTCTCTTCTGTTCTCAGTTTCTCCAGACTAAGAGAGCCAACAGATGGAAAGCACCAAAGGATGAGTCATAAAACATGCCGTTCATAAATGAAATTATCTGACTTACATTTTCATGGACATACACATGGTGAAACTTAAGATGCATTATTATGTACCAATATCAATTATTTCATGCTTTTTGTCTCACTTCCAAAATGAGGATGCATAACAAAAACATTGTTGAAGTCCTGTAGGGTCACAGTGACTATATAAATATCCTATTAAAACCCTTCTCTCAAAACAGCCAGCCTCACACGTGCCTCAGGAGATTATCCTCCCCCTTGGGTTTGAACAAATTTCACTTCTACAGCTTAACACATCATGGCAACCTTTGTCTTTTACATGTTAACACACCCCCACTCACACACAGATATTAAAAGAAAATGATTCATACCTTTGTCATGCTGATTAATTAACTCTTAGAATGAAACAACTTGTTACATGGAATATGACAGGCCTTTAAATCTTCAGCATGTAAACAAGATGAAACAAAACCATCAATTAAGGCCAAAACATGACTTTATACCACACCTGAGTTACCTACAACACCAACCCTACTACGGAGCAGTTTGGCTAGTATCAGGAGTAGAAGGAGCCAGATTCTGTCCCCATATACCCTCCTTAGTTGTGTTAACTTCAGTTGGACTACATTTTTAAATAGCTTAGTACTATGAAACAAAAATCCGAGCTTGGTGGTTACCACAGTTTGAATGTGAGATATATACCTCTGCTGAACGACCTATTTCAGCTGTGACCTCGAGTCAAAAAAACATTTTTTAAAATCACATAAAATGAATTATATGTATATATATAAATATCTAAACCCCTGTTTTTCTGTAATAGCAAACAAAATGTTAACCATTCTACAAGCCTTCAAAAAAAATGCAACTTCATTTGTTTTAAGCTGAAAAAACTTGACCTCTTTGCTCATAAAAACTAAGCAGTTACTCACCCCTTGACCAAACCCCAACAGTCTGGATTGCTAATGCAATTTTTTTTTTGTTTCGTTATTTCCACTGAGGGTCTTGCATCTCATTTTCTAGTAGCAGTGACTCCAAAAGCTCTGGTCGTGCCTCCCCTTGCACATCTCCCAGCCTGCGGGACTCTTCCACTCTCACCCAGGCAGGTCCAGACGTCGCCTGGCGTAAACAGAGGTACCTCACCTGTAGTCAGAGAAAGTGTTGGTGTTGACTTCAGAAGGATTAGCGCTCTTCATCCCGAAAACCTTTCAGTTTGTCTGGCGTTGCTGTAACTAAGTTATGCAAAAAAGCTCGCTGGCTCTTTCTTCATTCTGGACTTTTATTCCTAGCACGCTCCTAAACATTTCCTCTATCTTAAAGTTTAGCCTGCGTACACTAACATAGCACTAATTTCTTTCTACAGTTTTATTATTGCACAATAATTCAGTTAAAAAGGTTTGGCTTGTATCCTCTGGCAAGGAGAATTGCTGATTTTATGAAATATTATCCATCAACTTAGATAAATTTGTTCATTTTGCAAAGTTCTTTTTGCAAAAGAGTTAAAATAGAGGCATTTATGGTCTGTCTTAAATCATTTTTCAGCACGTTAATGCATGGCTTACTATTTTTGAGCAGTCTTATGGAAATTATTATTGACCGTGGTTTTGTTTGCTTTTTATATTTGTTGGTGCTCAGACCCCAAAATTGGTAAAAATCCCAGGAAACCAGTCAGTCATTCATTTTTTAAAATACATATGCATGAATTATAATTGTATGCTAACTCATAAAGCCAGGAATTGCCAACAATAAAAAAAATTATATTCACTGTCAAAAGAAAAGGAAGAATTCAATTATGCTAGATAGAAAGCGGCCTCGTTTGCACACCCCTTTCCCTCTGGGGATTTTTAGGCATGGCATTTAAACGTGACTGTATCTACCAGCATTTGTGTCTCAACACACAGACATTTTTAAGATGCTGGACTGAAAAGGTAGTTAAAGCTGCCTGACCTATTCAGTTATGGTATTTCCTAATGGGAAAGAAAAAAAAAAAAAAAAAAAAA